>VWZK01004504.1:521318-552568 GCA_013396935.1 Baryphthengus martii
GGTGCCCCGGGGTGCAGGGAGCGCCGGCCCGTCCCGCGGCGGGGCTGATCCCCAGTGCCGCCCGCGCTGGCCTCCCTCAGCCCCATGTTGAAATCCCTGGCTGTGGGTGTGCAGGCAGTTGCACACTTGGCTTTGCTTCCACAGGCGACTTGTTGGGCTATTGTGGGTTTTTTTTTTTTTAATATCCTACTTTTTTTCTCTCCCCCCACCTTTTTTTTTTCCTGCTCTGTACTTTCTTCTTGTTGCTGCAAACTTTTCATTTTAAAATCAGCTGGTTTGTTGGGACAATATGACTGTCGTTGGCTGAGAACTTGAGCAGCACCTTTCCCCTTTGCTCTACCTGATCCATCCAAGCAGTTGAGTGCGCTTTTCCACTTAGCCCTTCTGACACTCTCGATTTGCACTTCTGAATGTGGAAGTTTGGCTTTGGCAAATGCTGACTCCCAGGCCGTCTGAAACCTGCAGTGAAAGGAATACTGTGAACAGTGCATTGATTGGTTTGAGGTGATTCCCAGGAAAATTTTTAAGATCACTTTTCTCAGAGAGAGTTCCAGTTACCGGGAGGGGAAAAGTAACTGAGGTTCCCATTACCTCCCCACTTGATCCTGAAGGACATGATTTTGGAGCAGGGCAAATGTATTCTCTCTGTATTTTTATTATTTCTCTTGTAACAGAGTTATGATTCTGGGTGGAAAAAGAGTAAAATGATTCACTAGGATCTGGCCGTGGCTGCGTACCAGCTGTTATTTGTACACGGCAGTTAATGTGTGTGGCAACCTACCTGCAGATAGGAGGCTGTGGCCCACAGTATCTCTCTGATTAAGTGAACAGTAAAGTATGTCCCTTAGGGGAGCACTGAGTGCCTCATCCGGCCTTTTAGGTGAGAAGTGTATGCAGAATTTGTTCGTCAGTGTTACAACATTAATAAAATTAATTATTTTTACATGTTATGTTCCGAAATCGTAGCCCTTGTAATTCATGTGGCACTGGACTGTGTCCCCGTTTCCAACTGTTAAATTGCATTAAGGGATAGTAATTGCATTCTGCAGTATAATATTAAGTCTGGAAGTGATTGCAGTACTGAGCACAGGAGAAACACATGCCAGCCACCAGGAAAAGGTTACGTGATTGCAAATGGTGTGGACTTGTTCAGGAAACAAGTGGCCCACCTGTGGAAATGTGGAAAAAAGGCACAGCAGAAGTAACTCTTCTTTGAATATGTGAATGGATTTACTAAAAAGACAGTTTGCAGAGGTGCAGACAGACTTTGGCCCCTAGTCACCAAATCTCCCGATCCTGGCTTTAAAATGACGTGGTGGTTTTATTTCTTAGTATTTATATAGTGGTTATGCTATATGCCACTGGTATGGACTTGAGGTAGCTGTAATTACTGATTGTTTCTATTATATGGAAATACTGTGGTTGAAAACACAGTAACAGAGACTATGGGCTTTCTCTGAGTGTTCTATACAGTGACTGTCGAACCTTCTCTGTTTTTATACAGTCACTGTCAAACCTTACTTTTAACTTAAATTAGCTGAAGATATTCTGTGGTGATGTTTAGGTAGTAAGGAGGTGGATCCTTAGTGTCTAGTAAGTATGTGTATAGTGCTGTTTGCTGTACTCATTGTGGGGTAACATAGTAATTGTATGGTTTCAATGGCAGAATTTCGTAGATGACTGTCTTTTTATAGCAGTTATGTGGTTTCTTTCTATGCTAGTGTAGCAGATAAGCAAATTTTCACTGCAGAAGGGTATAAGAGAGGGGGTAAAGTAGTTCCTAAACTGGGAGGATGAAAGTATTTGTGCAAATATCAGTGTATGATCTGGCAGCTGACATCAGTCTGCCATTGAAATCTGCTTCACCACTACCATGCTGTTATGGAAAAAAGTGTACCTCGTGGAAGATTATTCAAAATGTTTGAATTAAGCTTATGGTTTTCATACTAATGGGAAAACCAGCGTTTCTCATCCTGCAAAAATGTGTGTGTGTGTGCTGTATGCAGTGGTTCCTTCAGGACTACTTGCAGCCTCTGAGAATTGAGTTGTCAGCCTTTTCCAGGTTACCTCCCGCTTTGTCATGGTTTCCAGGTTGTGATTAGCAATAAGTGATCTGCACAGCGAGCACTTCTGACGTACCTGTGCAGTCGTGGTGAGACAGCCTTGCGTCGTGCCTGTGGAGTGCCAGGAGTGAGTAACTTCAAAATTTGACCTCAGTTTTCCGGCTTGGTATTATTTAGGTTGAAGAGATGTTCTGAATGAAAAAAGCACTTGTGGAAAATAATCCACATAATAGTAACGTTCTCTGTGAAATTTTAAGACTTAAAACCGATATAGATAGCACACCTAGTTAGTGCAGTTAGTTCTGTATGCAGTGGTCTTTGATTAGGATTCATAACTCTCCAAAAGTTTATTATAGATGAACACTGCTGTCAATACTAAATCTTAGGTGTGGAATAAGTTATTAATCAGACGGGCTATCCTTGAAGGTTGCTCTGTGTAATGTATAGGAAATCTTTGTGTTCTTTTGCTTTTATTCTAGAAGAAGCCTTGTGTCTGAAATATGATCCTTTTTTTCTGCAAGTTGTGTTTGTGGGGCATGAACAAGCAAATAATAAGAGATGTTTGAAAAGTCCGCCTTGTCCAGTACAAGTGGAGTTGGCAAAAAATAATCATGCTTACCGAAACCTTGTTTGCATGGTGTCCCACTAATGATGCTGTCTTTGTGTAGCTGGACCGATGCGGCCTCTGGCACAGTTTCTGAGTGAGTGTTAAGGGTGTACAATTTGGGCAGGGGGCAACTGGCCTGAGAAATGGTAGGTATGTTTTCCAAACCCTGCTGGTCAGGGGCTGTGCACGTTTTGTGTTGATTTAGTTCTGCTTATGGCAACAAGGTAAGAGGGAGTTTGAGAAGACGAAGTCAGCCACACCTCACTGGCTTAACATTAATGGCAAGAGATGATGGGCTGCCCCAAAAGAGAGTAGACAGGCTCTTGAGATGAAACTTGTTCATCACATGGGTGACTATAACCTAGAGTTAAAATGTGGAAGATTATTGTAAAAACTTTTTTATCAGAAAGAAATAATTGTTCATCCTGTAGTTTTGGTTTGATCTAGTTGTAGCCAGAGACATTTCTGACTTTTTTTGGGGACTTTTGACTGTCACCACGATCTTTGTGTGCTTTGGGCTTTTTTTTTGGGTATTGCAAACTTTTCACCTTTTGTCATCTTTCTCTTGCAAGTATAAATAAGCATGCATAGGTGATGGGTAGGTACAATTTATATTTTTTTAACGTTGAGTGTTACTAAGCTGTCTTTGTGGGATGTAAATGAGAATGGTAAACAAGAATATGAAGTAGAATATCATAGGTTTACAGGAGTTGTTTGATCTCATGTTCAATCCCTACAGGAATCGTTTAGTCTCTATGATAGCTCAGTCTGATGTCCTGTGTATCATGAGCTTGTAGTGATGTTCCCAAACCTTTATATAACCCTGATTTTCTAGTTAACTTTTTTTCCTACTGAATCAAAAAGATTTTAGGAGGACTCTTTTGAGACACCTTTTCTCTCCCTCTCACCAAATAGCTGTGGGAGATGAAGTTTTCTGGGGTTTGTGATGTTCTATAAGACAATGCTTGAATTGTTAATTTAAAAACTGTGGTACGTTAGTATTTGTGAAAAGAAATTGTAATCTCCTCTTTGATAGCACTTGAAGGCAGTTGCTGATAAGAGAGCAGAACTCCAGGGAAGTTGTCTCTGCAAGCAAAGGTAACAGGTGTCAAATGACCATATTATAACTTAATTTGTATAGAGGAAGCTTAGGCCACTCAGCTTAAAGTTCCACCTCTTTGGTAGGTCTGACATTGAACATCAGGGAAGTGTGAGAGGGGAAGGTTTTAGTTTCAGTAAATGTGTGAAGCTTTGCTTTTTTTTTTTTTGCCTTTTTTTTTTTCCTATTTTGATATCCCTTCCCCCCCCAGCTAACTGGGACTTCTCAGATTATTTGCTTAAAAGTCAGCTCCCAGACAGCAGGTTGTCATCCAGGTACACGGTGATGACTGTGGTGCTTTTTGTGTTCTGCAGAGGAGTTTCACAGCTGCTTGTGAGTGTGTCACTGGGACATTTTTTTATAGGTCCTAATACACAAGGGTGGGTGAGTACAAAAATCTGCCAATTTTGCTTGAGTTTTTTATCGATCTTGTCACAATCCCCACTTGAGCCTGGCCACTGGGTTTTGGCTACAGGTGTGGCTGGGTCCTCCACAGTGCCCATGCTGAGAGACTCCTTTAGAACTGTAATGAATAACTCAAGAGCAATAGAGGCTAAGTATAATACTAAAAATACTTTTTTTTTTTGGTTTATTTTTTTTGTTTGTTTTTTTGTTTTTTAGACGTGTAAATCTTGAGCCTGTTTTAAGTAGGAAGAAGTCTTGTAGGTTGTTTACAGAATATGTGGGAATCCTCTCCGCCCCAAAAAGGCCCACACGAACCAAAACCTCCCAAAATCCCTCTCACCCCTGCTGCTCAGTTGACTGTCAGGTTACTTCTAGCTGATACCACCAGGATGAAGTCTCTGGGCTCTGTATTTTGTTTGGCTAGGTAATATTTCAATCATTTACCTGAGGTCAACCAGGAGAGCCTAGATTCCCTGGGGCTGCTGACAATTTTCTCAGGCTGGCACTTGACCTTTTTGCTGATGTTGGCCTCCTAACAGTGGTGGTGAAACTCAGCTGATGGGTAAGGACACTCTGCTGTGGCTTGGTGAAAGCTGTGAACAGCAATGGAGAGCTGCTCATTTAAGGAAGAGAAGAATTGAAATGGAACATGGTTGCTTCACGTTTAGAAAGCTGCTGCATGATCCTGAAGGTTTGGGAGTTGGTGCTGGATATGCAAGGCTATGTCTTGTGTATTGTGATTTAATTCCCTCTGCTCATTATGAAAAAATTCCTTTTAACGTCTTTTTTTCCAACCCCCTCTGTATTTTCAGCCAAAGGAATGTTTTCCTGTCATTGTCATCACCTGTGAATACAGGTGACTCATGCCTTGCCTGAGAAGTTACAGGGTGAAGGTAGGAAGGAACCTTTGGATTGAGTGTGGCAGTGGCTGTGGAGGTCCCTTGCGCAGGGACTTTGCTGTACAGTGGTGCTGTGCCCGAGGGCACGTGTGGCTCAGGAGGCAGGGAGCTGCACGAGCCCTACCGTACTCTGGGCAGGTCTTTGTCACAGGCTGTCTTCACCAGGTCTTGCCTGTGTTTAGCCATCGGTGGTGTGAGGGAGGAGGCTTGGCTTTGGGAGGCCTGAGCGGCACGCTGGGGCTCTCGCTCTGTTGTTTGAGCAAGCAGGGTAAATGCTTTTGGGGATTATTTGAGGCTAATAAAGCAAAAGACTGAATTCTGTAGTGCTTATGAAGACGGGCATAAAAAGTGGACAGTGTACAAGACCTTCAGCTTTGAAGGTGTTTTTAGTAAAGGGCATGTGTGGTAGTGCCGTGGTTGGCCAGTGTGAGCGGTACCTGTCTTTAGCTGGATGCCATACATCGCTGCTTTCAGTTTGGCATTATGTGGCTTCTCAGTATTTCAGCATTACTTAATGGTGATCAAAGTCAAGGGTGTTTTTGGGGAAGAGTGGCTTGAGAGTGATTTCCCTTGAGCAAACTCACCATTTGGCTCCTGAGAGCAATTCCTGTAGCTCTGAGGGGACGACTGCGGAGGAGCCCGTGAAAGTGCTCAGTGTGTTCAAAGAACAGTTCCTGGAGGCAATTTGGGGTTTAGGGAGTTGCCAACCTTTCTTCTTCTGGGCGATAGCCTTCCACCAGTGGAAAACCATCTGATTCCCATAGCTTTTTACACTTGAACTTTGGTTATAACATTCACAGATGTTTTAGTTCTGTTGTAAAAACACCACTGGAAGTAACACTTTCTCAGTTGTATGAGACTGTGACATCTTTTGGTCGTGGCACATTTAATCTGGTAAAGTAAGATGGAGTAAATGGGGGAGAAATGCTGGTGATGTTAGTTATACAGAATACGGTTCGTGTAGCTTTAAGCCAGTTTCCTGGTTCTTCAAAATAAACCCAAACCTTTTCATCCAAATATAAATTGAATGAATGAAACACACAACAATGCTGAACCAGTGCTTATGCATATTGAAAGTAAAGTAGAATTCTTCTAACATCAATCCAGAGTATAGCACAGATGTTCTCACTCAGAAATATTTCATGAGCAGTAAGAAAATAAAAAGTGGAGCAAAAAGTATTAAAAAATTATGCAAGATACTTTAGGGCATCTGTATTTTTTTTTTCCTTCGTTTTATTATACGTTATATATTTTCCTTGTTTCTTGGACATCATTTTACTGTAATGCTCAGCATGTCTGGTACTGGAAGATAGATTAAAAAAACACCCCAAAAAACCAAGCTGCCTTTGAGCTACGTTACATAATTTAGAGGTGCTGTTTTGAAAAAAATGAGGAAAAAAGAAAAGGATACAGTAGCACGGATGTACATAATACTTCTCGAAATAACTAATATTACTGGTGAAATAGGAACGAGTCAAATTCTAAATTGGCGAAACCAGAATTTTAAAATATTAGTGAACATTAGAGCCTTTTTTCTTTTTTTTTTTTTTGAGATAATCACATTATTTTTACTTGTTACAATGCTTTAGCAATGTCAGATTTATTTTCATACTGGTAGCCTCAGTTATTTTCTCAAATTGATTCTAGATATTTGTTAAATCAGAAATAATGTTAGTAACTATGTTGCACTATTTGCTATTGTTCTTTTTTTAATCAGGTAGCAGGTACACGACAGTAATGTATTTCCTGCTTCCAATTTCTTATTGTAAAGCGATACACTTTAATAACCTCTTTAGTCCCAAACAAAAGGAGAAACATATGCCTACTAAAAACTCTTGGACTAGACCCCACATGCTACATCTCAGGATCAGGGTCTTCAAGGAAGGGGAAGAGTCATAAAGACCAAGCGTGTTTGTGTGGGGGGCTCACGACTCGTGCTGCCCGGGATCAGAGGTGAGCATCCCAAGGAGCCTGGCCCTGAGGTGCTGCTGTACTCCTGCCAAGCACCACGTGCTGATGCTGGAGCAGTTGGAGCATTGTGTCTTCAGCTTGTCAGGACTTTTATGGTAATGGAGACAGGGCTGGCAGAAGGGAAATGACTGTGGGAAGAAGGATGGTCTTCTGTAGGGGAGGAAAAAAAGGATGGGATGCCCTTGGAGATTGGCAAAAGGGAGTGATTTTGAGGTAATGATAGATGGATGTAACTCCTAGTACCTTTTTTTTCACATGAGAAGGAAATGGGAATTTGCATCAAAGTGAGAAAGTAATGGAGTAAATAAGTACAAAGAGCTGAAGATGGGGAAAAAAATGGTTAACTTGGTGCCCTGGAGGTAAGTGATCAGTTTAGGAAGAGAATGAAAAATTGACTCAGTGGCACAAGAGATGTGTCACCCAAAAGGCTTTCTTTTTAAAAAGAAACCTGTGAAATTTATTATAGGAAGCTTCCCTTTTTAGGCAACAAGCTCAGTGAAAGTAAAGAATCTCTGATTTGGTAGGGAAAATAGATGCTTCTTTGCAACTGCGATGTCACATTTTTGGCCATACTTCCCACATTCTCTCATGCTCAGCCTGCTGCTGATGCAGCAAGATTTTGAATCCTTTGCAGGAGGAGTGAGCTGGTACATCATTAGCAGTTTGCTTTTTAAGTGGCTGCATTTGTAGGAATTTTGTTCTGGGTGTGCATGTCTTTACAGACTCAAAATGGCCATTTCAAATGTTTCTGGTGTTTGTGTTGTATTACTAATAGGAGAAAAAAGAGTTACGTGGATATAAAATGTTTTAAATGGAGATAGGCCTTTTGGGAGTGCCTAAATGCTTGGGTGCACACTCACCTAGGTGTTTTCATTTGTTTGAAGAAGTGTAGCCACACTTACTAAATGAAAAAAATAGTTTCCCTTTACCCCATCTTTTTTGCATGTGCTTTCAAAGTTGAGTTACTGTATCTTCGCCCTAGGCAAAGGCCACATAATGTTTTTTTTCTTCTCTATTAAATGTCAGAAGCAATATCCTACTTGTGAGAAACTTGCAGAGATAGACCTCTTTGTGCATATAATGAGAAGAACAATTTTGTTCCAAGTTCTCGGAGTCCTTCTAAACAGGAAGGCGCAGAGTTTAATGAATATGGAAAAAGTACTTCTAGGGATACTGGAGTGTCTCTGAGACCAAGTAGCCTGAAAGTTTTGTTGCTGTAACAACTTAAATGACAGTTTAAAAAAATAAAAATAAAAAAAGAAAACAAATAATAAATTGGAAGCTTCAGAACCTTTAGCTTCTTTAATAAACCGCTAAGTAGAATAACAAGGCTTGATTTAATTTGGTCTCTCCAAGAACCTGTTGAACCAAATGTTATTTGCATTTTTTGAAGTGTGCATTTGACTGTACTGTCAGGTTTTTTTCCCCCTTCTGCCTTCCTGTGAAGACTGCTTGCCTGCAGCTGTGAGCACTGGGAAGGTGGCCAGCTACCAAGTACCAAAAGAAGAACAATTTAGGTGACCGGGCTGCGGTGACCAGCCACCATTCCTGGAGAATGAGCCTTTGGCCTCGGCACTGCCTGAAGCCCGCGAAGATCAAGAGGAAAAAGATTTTACCCGGCTTGAATTTATCTCTGTCTTTTGGCAGTACCAGGCTGTTGGAAGACTACTGGCTTGAAGTGTTAGGCTTTGCTGAAAGTTAAAAATACCGTGCAATTGTAATAATTGAGCTAGTTGGAGAGCAATTATCTCCTTATATCTCGCTTATTCTGCTAGATGTTTCTGCCCTTTATTAGAGAGGGGAGCCCTGGGTGAGGGGTGGATCTGGCTCTGCTGGGCTGAGCTTCCTGCTTCTGCAGGGCTCCTGCGAGGCACGTGTGAGAGGCTCGGTGCTCAGATGTTCGGGTTTGGATCAAGGTGAGGATGTGTCCTGAGTTAATTATTTAATGCTGACAAAGATGCTGCTTCTGTTGCCACACTGGCTGGGGACTGGGGAAAGGAAAAACCCCAGCGCAAAAGACTTCCTCCTTCACCCTCACTCAAACTGAGAGTCCTGTCTTCTGGGCATGGAGCAAGTTCAGAGCATCGTTTCCAATTCCTATATTGAACTTTTGTTTTTTTCTACCATTAAGAATGCTAATTTGAGAAGATTGATGTTTTATGCTCTCATTGAATTTTCTTAATGGCAGCTTTTATTGCTTTGTGTAGTTTTTCTTCTGATGACAAATAGCACAAATACGTATCATCTGTAATAATTCTGGAAAATTTGAAGTCTGAAGTGAGCAACTGCAAGAAAAAGTGGGTTGGGTGAATTAAGCAGAGCTTTTAAATTTGTAGTTGTCTGTTAGTATAGAGTCTGTGTTGTAAAACAGCCAGTAAATGTGGTTTTAAATATCTACAACTGTGTATGCAAAGTATTTGTACTTTTTGAGTGCTGCCATTTGTTTAAAGAGGAAGTCTTTATATTTTTCTAGACTTGGCTAAACTGGTCTAAAAAGAAAATGTTATGCTCTGTATGGAAAACAGTATATTTAACTTGTGGTTGTATTAGGCAACGGGGTAGTCCCACTCTGTGCCCAGCAGTCACTCAAGAACATAGTGCTTTGGTGAACTAAACGCAGATGTTAATATGCGTGAAATGTTATTTTATTCAGTGTCTTATAAATCTCTCCTTTATTAGTATAGTTGTTGGAAGTAAATTCCTGATGACCCTTCTGTTGCTCTGGCATTGCCAAAAAACAGCCAGTGTTAGCTTGAAGCCCCTTGCCCGATTAGAAGCCACAGATAATGAGTATCTAGTGTTGTATCCTTTGGGGTTTGTAAAATATTTAACCGAAAAGACTCCTTACTCTGCCTCTGTGGAGGTAAGAATTTTCATTTGCTGTTGGAATTCCCTAGCTGGAGAATGAAAGCAGCAGCAAAGGGGAGCTAGCTTGTACGAGAAGGTAATTTGTGTTGAGTTAAATATTCTTTTGATATTTGAATATGAAGTAATTAGCTTGGATGTGCTGCTGTTTACCTTTTAGCATCTGGAGAAGTCTAAACAAGCTCCTGAAGGGAACTATATAATAAATCTACTTCTGAAATATATTTTTTTGACAGACATGTACTTCAAACAAATGAAATTTACTTTTTGTGGTGGTATTTTTCCTGTGGCCAGTGACTTGCTGAAGTGCTGAGCTAAATGGTTAAGGAAAGGTTTGGATGGGGGACTAGTGTCTTTCCATGGGCTGTACAGGGTGATCAGATAAATCCATGTGGGAGTCCCCTTTCTAAAAATGCTCTCACGGTGGGTCTGTAATTGCTATGTATAGATGCTACTCTTTGGACTTCAAAAAAGTTCAGTATCTACCGTACTTCAGACTGTGTGTGAAGACTGCTCTTAACTCTAGCTGCCTTCACAAGTTGCTTCTGATTCAGTGTGCCAGTGTTTGTTGCCTTCCGAAAGGCTTTGTTTCCGAAGGTTGATGGATGCCAAAGACGTTGTGAATAGAGATCTGTTTTAAGATGCAACAAGTACACGTTTTTTTCTTGATCACTTTTGGAGATTAAAGTTGTGTGTGATACTGAAATAAGAAAACACAGTTTCTCTGTAATGCATGTTTTAGAAGCACACTAGTTTTCATGTAGAATTTTTCTGACACTTTTTGGAAAAAGTTGATTTTTCCTTTCTGAACTCAAGTGCAGAGTGTAGTAATTCCCTTTGTGTTCTGTGTTACTCTGCAGTGTAAGCTACAAGCTGGGATAGGAAGCAGAGATCTGAAATCCCTTTATAATAAACAGGCCTTTGCAGCCTGCCTTTCAGCTGGTGCTCTGCTCAGAAGACTGCCGCCCTTCAGTGAAGCCTGGGTGGCTTCAGATTCATAACCCGTGCCTGGATGTGACAAACAGGAGGGGCTGTTCTTTGCAGTGGCCAGTTGTGCCTTTCTCAGCTCTGAACAGCAAACAGGAGGCAGCCTGGTGCTGCTCACCTGCTTCCTTTGCAGCGTGTGAGGAGCTGTAAAACCAAACACTGAGCGGAAAGGTGCCAAGATTTATTATTTTAACTTTGTAGCTCCCTGCTCCCTCCTTCTCAGTAAGTGGATTTCCAAATCCAACATAAGTAAAAGCGAATTTGTGGAGTCCTCCCCGTGGTGTCTTGCATCTTTATATATGGTTTATTCTGCCGACCAGATTGTCACACCTGCTACCAGCCTCCTTCAGAGAGCAGATTGCAGCCTTGCAGTTAAGTGCTCATAACATCTGTTGGTGATACACCAGCAGCAGGACAAAGCTTTTAGCATCCATCAGTCCTGCTGGTTTGGGAATATTGTTAAGTGGAGAAGGGAGAAACAAAATATCAGAGTAATTTTGAAAATAAATTTTGAAATAAATGTAAAGTAAATACACAGAAGTAAAAAGTGGTACTACTAAAATTTAGCTCTTCTATATTTTTTTTTTAAACATGGATTTTAATGCATATTATGCTCAGTATAGATACTAGATACATGTTTCATAACTTCTTAGGCCACTTGCATGGTGATGATACTATTTAACAAGAGCCTCATATCACTTTTCAGGCAATTTGTATTGCTGTGTACTGGCATGGGATGTGTCCGTTGGGGAAGCCTTTGGAGATCAGCTGAAAAAATCCACTTGAACTTCAAATGTTTTAAAGCATGGAGACTTTTCCTCTGTGTCTTCACTTTACACCATTGCCTGATCGCTGCTGTGGACTTCAGTTTCCACAGCTGTATCCAGACTTGCCGGCCACGTGCCATATGGGCACCGGCCCTGCTACATCAAGGGGCGTGGAGATTCCGATTTGCAATGTAGTTGGGCTGCCGTGGAGTATTCCTTTCTGGGAGATTAATGCTTTTGTAGCTTACTTTCATTCTAGGATGAACTACCTCAAATTGCCTTTGTTTTTGATGTGGAGGTAAGATTATACGTACAGGTTGTACAAGTTGTAAGTAACCCCCAAATATTTTCAGTCGTTATGCAGTTAAAAGGTTCACTAACTCAGCTGTAATTCAGAAATCAGAGTGTCTTCAAAGAAATTTAATGTGACTTCAGTAATACGTTGTAAAAAATTGAGGTACTTTTTTTTTTTTGGTCGCAGCTATTCCTTACTCCATTTTAACAACTTTTCAAGTGCACAGGAACCAGAGCTATGGGAACAGGTATATGTAGAAATAAATAGGGGAGCCTATAATTGCTGTGGTTAGGATTTAAGAAAACGCAGTGTCTGTCTTTCAGAAGCATTGTCTGACTCCTGTGCTAAAGATACAGAAAATATCTAGTTAGTTTAGCTTCACTAATGCTGTGATTTGAGAAGGGAAATGTATCTATCAATGCTCTGCTTTTTCAGGTGTGAAATAGGGGCACTGAATAGGAACGGGCTCATTTTAGTCACTGCTCCCTCAGTGCAGCCCCACGTTAACTGGGAGACTGTGTAGATTTATTCCAAATATAGATGACAGAATGGGAGTGCTCACCTGGGAGCAGCGCTGGGTATTCCTGTGGCTTGTTTTCTGCGAGGACCTCGTTAACTGTGTTTCACAACAGCACATTGTTAATTGCATAAAGTCCTTCTGTGGTTTTTCTCTGCATCTTTGTGTTACCTTAGGAAAGAGGAAAAGTACCTTTCAGTACTGGTTGTCTGTGCTGCAGGAAAGCTCTGCTGCACCCATCAGTTGTACCAGTTATCACACCCAAACTATGAGCAAGGAGATGGCTCTCCAGCACCTTCCCCTCTTAACTGGGTGATTTCCTTCTTGTGCTTTGCCGCTTTCTCCCTTGAAAAAACAAATCTGCAAACAGACGTTGTAGCATGAGTTTGGCAAGTGGAAAATCCCCACAGAGTGCATGGAGAGGAGAGGCACAGGAGGTTGCTGGCTGGTCCAGGACCGCTCAAACAGTTCAGCACCAAGCTGGAAATAAAGTGCTGACCTGCTGACTCCTTAACCACAAGAATATCTTTCCCTTCGAGTAAGGATGTGGTAAAATCCTGCTGCATTTAATCCTTCTGCTCTCCTGTAGCTCAGCCTCTGTATGGAAGGCATGCCATGCTTCGCCAAGCTGAAAAGGGAATATCTTGTAGTAATTGGCTGTTGAAAGAAAGTCTCTTCCTCCTAGAGGAGTGTGGGGTCCATCATGTTAAACTGCTTAATAATTTCTGTTTCTTACGTAATTTTTTTCCATTTACTCATTCTGTGGTTGAAACTTCTATATACTAATCTGTCCTTGGCAGTGAGGATGTTGATTCCAGCATTGCATACTTGTTTAAATGTTTATAACTTAGAATGAAAGCAAAGGAAACGCTTAAGTTTGATTTTAGTAGAGCTATCTAAAGTGATTTAAGAACAGTGATTTTTTTTTTTTCCTTAAATCTAAGTGACACACTGAAACCTGAAGAAGATATATCAGTCCTGTATTTTGTTTAAATATGAGAAATGTAGAAAAGGGAGAATATTGATCCTTGCTAGTGGAATTTAAATCTGTTGTGTGTTTTATTTTTTTGCTGTTTTTTTATTTCCTCATTCAAGTGCTGTAATTTTCTTCTAATGCAGAAGTGTTGTAAATAAGGTGGTCAGGGGCGAAAAAATCTGAGGTAGTCAATAAGTGCTCTAATAACGTTCAGCTGATGCCAGTAAGAATTGTCTTCATGCGTATGCATTCATTTTAGATTGATGGGGTTAATTGCTTTGGTCCCAACTTTGCTTGTAGACTACTGTGCTACTGATGCTGATTTAAAAGGAACTCAATCTACCAAAACTTTTTAATCCCTTCTGCATGCGGTGCTGAAGAAAGCATGTTTTCCCCTTGCAGATACAAGCTTTCGTGATTATAATGTCATATTCAAGATCTCTCTATTAGGGATAAGGAAACATGCAGAGCTGAAGCAGGGCTGGAGAGAGCAAACAGGGGAGCGCTTGCTGTAGTACATATTGAATAATAGTAGTACTAAGCCCTGAAAATTGAGATCTAGCAATTTATAATTCCAACCTAAAGCAGCTTTTTTTTTTTTTTCAAATGACTGATTTGAGTTTAGTAAGCAGTGATTTATTCTTCTGTCTTTTCACAAACACACTAAAGCACAAGTGGTGTTTATTAGTACCGCTTTTGTTGAAGCCCTCAGGTTCTGTTAACAGCTGTCATCGTTGTCATGTTATCTCCAGCATTTTGCAAAAATGTAGCTGGTGGGCTATGCAAATGGATGCGTAGGTGAAATAATTTTAGATGACGTTATAGCCATTGTTCATCTTTTGCCTCTGGACTTTGTATTTTCAGGTGACTCCATGGGCCTTTGACATCCACGCTGTTAGTAAGCGTCAGCACATACAATGCAAAGTAATTCTTTAAAACTGGATAGCCTGAGAAATTTCAGCAAAACCTAGCAGCAAATATCTGTAACAATTTCCATGCTTTATTTTGTGGCTGTTCCTTATTGTAGCATATGCCTCTTCTTCTAGACATCTCTCTTCGTTAGAAGGCCCCTAGAAAATAAAAGCTGCTTGTATTCAGCTTTACCCATCCTGAAGTTACAGTGCTGATGCTTTCCTGCCTTTACTGCCTTTGAAATCAGCGATTTCTGACATGTTCAATGGCATTGGTGTTCCTGGCTTGTTCACCAAAATTAGTTCTGTTTACTAGTTTCTAGCTTCTACTATTTATATTTTTTTCTAGTGCTGTTTCTGAGTCTTGCACAACAATGTCGCTTTGCTTTGTATGCACGATATGCACATTGAAGGCACTGGTTTGGAAGGTGCGTTGCTGACTTACGTGATGATGCTATGGGAAGAAATCATAGGGAACGTTGTACTTGTTGCTTCATCTGATGTGTCCTTCAGTAGAGAAATGAAGTAGATGGTCTACAAGTGCTTATGAATAGTGTATAAACTTCTTCCTTTACTCTGCCATGTACATAAGTGTATTCTTTTTTAGGCTGTCTCTGGCTGTCTTTCACATTGTTTTTTGTTCCCCTCCGCCCCATCTTAAACTCAGGCTATTCTCTATACCAAAACAGTAATCAAGAAATTCTGTACTGTCCTGATGATGTGAGCCATTCCTTAAGGTGTGCAGCAGCACTACCAACGGGGTGGCTGCTGTGCAGAAGTTAGATTAGAGCAGCGTGCTTTCTGTCCGGGTTCTGTCATGCTCTGACATTCCACACTGTTCTCATACGCCTGAACTCGCCGTGTGAGGAGGATGCAGATGGACAGACTTTTCAGCTACCAGCAGTATTGTCATGGGAATCCTGCAAATGCTACTGAGTCAGGACTTTTAACAAAAAGTTGATTTTTATTGAAAGCAGTTGACCTGCAATGTGTGGTGGTGAGTGAATGTGTGGTGTGTAGTTCAGATGTTGCTTCTTTTCTGTTTGCTCTGTAGTTTGTAAGTGGAATATGTTTCCAAATGGAGATTGTTCTAATAATGGTTAAAAGGATATTTCTGTGTCTGTTCTTTCCATGGCTATATTTATATTAATTTGTGCACCATTAAATCACTTTAAACTCATATGTAGTTTTTTTTAACGGGTAGTGAAACTTTTTTTCATGTAAACACTTTTAGTAATGCGAAGAGGATGTATAGTCAGCATTTCAGCAACAACAGACAGAAAATGCATTGGATGAGCTTATTGCCAAGCAAGCTGGATATGGAAATCAATGTGAGGGGAAAAAAGCCCAAATGATCAATGTGTGAGAGGGGAAATAATTTAGTTAAAAATGTAGTAGATAACTGTCTAACATCTTCGTTGGTGACTTGGACGGTAGGATCAAGTGCAACTTCAGCAAATTCGTCGACGACACCAAGCTGTGTGGTGCAGCTGACACACTGGAGGGAAGGGATGCCATCCAGAGTGACCTTGACAGGCTGTAGAGGTGGGCCTGTGTGAACCTCATGAAGTTCAACAGGGCCAAGTACAAGGTCCTGCACCAGGGTTGGAGCAATCCCAAGCACAAGTACAGGCTGGGTGATGAGTGGATTGAGAGCAGCCCTGAGGAGAAGAACTTGAAGTTGCTGGGTGACAAAAAGCTCAATACGAACTAGCAATGTGCACTCGCAGCCTGGAAAGCCAATCACACCCTGGGCTTATTGAAAGAAGCATGGCCAGCAGGTCGAGGGAGACGATTCTGCCCCTCTACTCTGCTCTCATGAAGACCTCACCTGGGGTTCTGCATCCAGCTCTGGAGTCCCTAATGTAGGAAGGACATGGATCTGTTGGAAGCAGGTCCAGAGGAGGCCTGCGGAAATAATCAGAGGGCTGGAGCGCCTTTCCTACAAGAACAGACTGAGGAGTTGAGTTTGTTCAGCCTGGAGAAGAGAAGGCTCTGGAGAGACCTTGTAGAGGTCTTCCAGTACCTGAAGGGGGCCTTTGAGAAAGCTGGAGAGGGCCTTTTGACAAGGGCATGTAGTGATAGGACAAAGAGTAATGGCTTTAAACCTAAAGAGAACAGATTTAGATTAGATGTAAAGAAGAAATTCTTTACTGTGAGAGTGGTAAGACACTGCAAGAGGTTGCCCAGAGAGGCTGTGGATGCCCTCTCCCTGGAAGTGTTCGAGGCCAAGTTGGATGGGGCTTTGAGCAACATGGTGTAGTAGATGGCATCCCTGCCCATGGCAAGGGGTTTGGAACTCAATGATCTTTAAGGTCCCTTCCAGTGCAAACCATTCTATGATTCTCTGATGATACAACCGTATACTTTTCACTGAAGTACAAAGCCTATAAAATCAGGTATGTTCACTGATTTACAGGTTGCTCAAACATGACTGTGATCTGAGTCAACTGAACTTCTTTCATAAGAGAAAGCGGCGTATCTTGAGGATTAGAAACACTGAAGGACACTCCTTTTTTGAATCACGTTTCCATGTTTCCAGATGGAAAGGGAAATGTTCTCATTTTTCTCCCTCTTCTTTTTTCCATCCCCTTCCCCCACCCCCCATTGATTGTAGCTCTAGAGCTAACAAGGGTAGACTCTCTGCTTTCACAGACTAAGCATCCTCCTGTACAATTGTGCTATTTGCTTGCTGCTTTATCAGTGCAGGGCAAGCTGTTTAATCTATTTTTTTTCTTTCACAGCACCTCCCTTTTTTTTACACTTGCACAGAGCATGGCTTTCTGGACCATGTACAGAACAATAAATAGGAGTCATTCCAGCTCTTTTGGCCGTTTGGTCATTTGTCTGTTTCAAAAAGCCTGTTTGCTTTTTCCCCATATCTCACCTGCAAAGCATAAAAACTTTGCAAATATACAATAGTTTGTGCTGTGTGAATGAATGGAGAAAATAATCTGCTGCATGTCTGGAATTTGATATTTATGTATCAAAACAAGTGGAAGAAAAGAAAGTTATTGGGAGAAGTCAGTATGGATTCACCAGGGGGAAATCACGCTTAACCAGTCTGATAGCCTTCTATGATGTCATAACTGGCTGGTAGATGAGGAAAGAGCAGTCTATGTCATCTGTCTTAACTTCAGCAAGGTGTTTGGTACTGTTTCCCATAACATCCTCCTTATGAAACTCGGGAAGTGTGGGTTAGGTGAGTGGACAGTGAGATGTATTGAGAACTGGTTGAGTGACAGATCTCAGAGGGTGTGATCAACAGTGCAGGGTCGAGTTGGAGGCCTGTAACCAGTGGTGTTCCCCAGGGGTCCGTGCTGGGTCCTATCTCGTTCAACATATTCATCAATGACCTAGGTGAGGGGACAGAGTGTATCCTCAGCAAGTTTGCTGATGATAGAAAACTGAGAGGAGTGGCTGACACATGAGAGGGCTGTGGTACCATCTGGTGTGACCTGGACAGGCTGGAGAGCAGGGCAGAGTGGAACCTAATGAGGTTCAACAAGGGCAAGCGTAGGGTCTTGCACCTGGGGAGGAACAACCACATGTATCAATGTAGGTTAGGGGTATACCTGCTGGAAGGCAGCCCTGTGGAAAAGGATCTTACTGTCCACCAGGACTCCAAGTTAACCATGAGCCAGCAATGTGCCCTTGTGGCCAAGAGGGCCAGTGGTATCCTGGATGCATTAAGAGGAGTGTGACCAGCAGATCAAGGGAGGTTGTTCTTACCCTCTGTTCTGTCCTGGTGTGGCCACATCTGAAGTATTGAGAGAGACAAGGAACTACTAAAGAGAGTCCAATGGAGGGCAGCAAAGGTTATTGGGGGACTGGAGCATCTCTCTTATGAGGAAAGGTTGAGAGTACTGGGACTATTTAGCCTGGAGAGGACTGAGGAGACCTTATCAATGTCTATAAATATCTAAAGGGTGGGTGCAAGGAGGTGAAGCCGGACTATAACAGGACAAGGGGCAATGGACTTGAGCTGGAACACAGGAATTTTCATCTAAATATGAGGAAAAACTTCTTTGCTGTGAGGGTGACAGAGCCCTGGACCAGGCTGCCCAGAGAGCTTGTGGAGTCTCCTACTTTGGAGACTTTCAAAATCCACCTGGTTGTGTTCCCGTGTAACGTGCTCTAGGGCAAACCTACTTTAGCAGGGGGGTTGGACTAAATCTCCAGAGGTCCCTTCCAACTCCGATGATTCTGTGATATCAAATCTGAAAGGTAGAGTATCTGAAAAATAAAATTATCTCAACCCTGCTTCTACTGTACTCCGTGAGAATGCCGTGCTTATTTAACATACAACCACATTTGCATCTTGGGATTGAGGATGAGCATATATGCCACCAGTCGCTTATGGAAGGATGCTTCCTCTGTTGTGGTGTGTTATGTGATCAGGGTAGAAACTTGGTAGAAGCACCCTGAAATCAGAAGAATTGTGTCCAGGCAGAAGGGTCTGCCAGTACAACTACTTGTCAGATTCTGAAGCTGAACTCTTAATGATGTACATTTAGCATTATATGACTTGCAGTTTCTTCAGGTAGCAGCCCTGCAGTGGGATACATGTCACATCGTGAAATCTCCGCAGTGCAACTCGCCACCATGAGCAGAGGTGGTCTTCTTCCCAAGGGTGACCCCGCACAGATTCCCAGCTCTGAGCAAGGCTGGTACATTGGACATGGTGGGATCACTGGCAATTACTGATGTGCTGAGGCAGAGGCAATGGAGGTGGGAAGGACAGAAAGAAAGATGTGTTTGTATCAAGATGCTAAGTGGACTATCCATGTCTGTAAACCTCTTTGGAGGCGGTGAATGTCACCAGTGTCACTGGCGTGGATCACTGTGAGGTAATACCCTGGGAAGGAGGTGCTACATGTGTGTCATTACCTTTCCTGGAGTCTCTGTGGGATGACGTGCCTGAGTGTGTAACAGCCTCTCCTGATCGCCTTTCGGAGAAGTCCCTAGAGCTGTCTGCTGTGGTTGAAGGGACCTCTAGTGAAGTTGAAGCCAATGCTTTTGTAGGTCAGTGCCCTACTGTTGAGAATGTTCACTGTATTTCCAGTCTGAAGATAGAACAGCAGTTTTCAGCCTTGTATTGTGTTGATGCCAGCGTGAGACCTGGGTTTTCAGGAGCAGATTCTGTTGGAGCTTTTCTAGTGACACTTGGAGGTCCCCATGAATCAAATTCTTCTTTGCTTGTGGATACTTGCGGGCTCTGTGATTACGTTTGTCCTTCCTATTCTGGATAAATAGTTTAAACTAAGTATCATAATATGGAAAACTGAAGAGAAAAAGGGTAATGTAAGAAATTACATTTGATCTTGCAATGGATTCTCTTCGGGTGTAGTCTCACTGTCTTTACTTGGGCACTGGATAATCATAGGATTGAATTTCACTGGATTTCAGTTACAGGAATTGAGTCTATAATTATGGAGTTAAGTGAATGGTCCTGAGGATCAGGTTACTGATGTTTTGAGGAGTTACTTCAGTGACTGCTTAATTTTTGTTCAGAGGTTGAACTTTTATTGATTTCTATGAATTATTATTTTGTTCTTAATTATTGCTCTCATATTTGCACAACGTACGAAGATCTGAAAGTAGAGTTCAGTTCCTTTCTTATCAGGAAAGAATTTTGGGTTCTGTTCTCAAAAAAACCCCAAGGTTTCTAGACTGTGTTTGGAGTGGCGTACTGAAACGTGTATGAATCCTCTGCTGTGATAGAGAGCCTCCACATGGGGACCATTTCTCTTGAGGGTGGAGGAATGGAGGTGCAGGGAAATGCTCAGTCATTCAGAAGTCCATCTGCTCTGCTGTAGCAGGTTGGGTTGAGGATGCAATTTGGTTTTGTGATTTGTTGCTACTGGTATGGGCTGTTGTAGTTAGCCTGCTTCCCTCCAGGGGCGAGGGTTGAGATTTCAGCCTTCCTGCTGGGCTGGGTAATATGGTCCCAGTGTGATGGCTGCTCTTCAGTTGCTGGTAAATTGCAGGACTGTAAGGATCAACAGGATGGCTACCTCCTTTGTGGAGAAAGAAGTCCACAGTGATGTAAACCAGTAACTTTTGTTCTGAATTTTATTTTCTGCGGTTCTGCTGAGTTGCTGCTCATGAGCAATGCACATGCTTTCTGCAGCATCTCTGCCTTTGCAGCTTTGTGCCTACGGACATTGAAATTCTTTCTCTTTGAGAGAAGCCTATTCACTGGTGAATGGATTCAGCAATTCACAGAGCTGTTTGCAAGGGCAAAAGAAAAACCAGAAAATCTGAGCACAATTTTGTCGTGTTTGGCAGTTGGCTTTCACACAAGAAATGAAACTTGCTCAGCATTCACAAGCACCGTTGTCTGTGGACCCTCACAAATGTGCAGTGCTTGCTGCTTTAGCAATACGGGCCTCTTGAGCAAGTGGGGCAAGGAATGGAGCCAGAGTTTGGGATGAGACATCTAAGAACTCACAGGTCTTGTCACTCCACATGTTCAAGAGTCAGTGAAGTGGTTACCTTAGCACATTTATCCATTTTATATTTAGGATCATGAGCAGCAAGTTCTTAAGTATTGCATTCATGTGACCTTGTATATTGACAGCTGTCCTTCAGTACTGGCGATCTCTAGAAATGTACTACATCCAGGCACCTGGAAGCCACCTCTGGTACAGAAGTTGGCCTTACTCACGTGCTGCACAGAAGTGCTGTAGTAATCGTAATAGAACAAGCTTTGAGATTTTGATGATAATCAAGTACTGGCATATCTCATGCTCTTTACTGCATAGATGCTTCCCTTGCCTCCCCATATGATTTAAGTTAAAAACTGTCCATTTGCTTCAGTAAACATGATTCTGAAGACCAAGCAAGATGTTTAACATGGGACATCTTATGTTTCCTGAACTGAGTCTTATTACAGAACATCCAAACTCCTCCTGCTATTGCTATTTCACAGAATTGATATAAATGCTCTCCAAGCCAATAATAAAAAATAATCTTAATAATAACAACAAATCCCAAACCTTTTCTATCCTGTGATGCATACTATCTTTTTTATTTAACGAAACGATGCCAGATGCCTAGTGAGCACTCTGAGCTTATGTAGTACAGAATGTGAATCACTGCGAAAGTAACCGAACCCAGTATCATTGCTGACAGTAAATGTACTGCTGGTTTAAGGTGTATCTTTGCAATCGGAAGCCAGAAATAATCGAACAAGTGAATGAGCTGGCATGATAACCGAGTCGGGCAGCCAGCCCTGTTTGGGTCCGTGAGTGGACTCTGAGCACAACAAGCTGCAGGTGTGTGGTGAGAGAATACTTTAAGCCTACACGCTTACACTGAGCTGGGAGTGTGTACCAGGGTGTCCATGAGGAGGAATGAAAAAGGTTACGTTGCCAAGGGAGAGTAAAGATGTTTAATTTTTCATTGAAAAGGCTCGTATTTGTTAGAGTGTTTTCCATTATTAGGTCTAATGTCGGAGTGCGTGAGAGCTTCTCCTTGTTTCTGTTTCATTTTCTGTAGCAAGAATTATAAAGCCAGTGTGGAAGAGTTACCCAGGTTGTTTTGTGCTACTGTCACCTGCTTGTGGATAGTTTAAGATACTTTTGCAGCACAGTTCTTTCATTAAATGCTGTTGCTCTACAGGGACTCTACACAAAGCTCTAAGTGCAGCTCTTTATCTTATTGATGTTGCAAATCAGTATCTTCATGGTGAGGTAGGTTATCTTCACCTCCATCACCTCATCCGAGTTTGATGTGTAGAGCGGAGTTCACGTAGCCTAGCTGTTCGTCTGGAAGGTTGGTGTCTACAGCTGATCTGGGCACCACAGTCTCTGGTTAGAAGAGTGCAGAGAAATACATCATTTAAAGCAGTGATTCACATTGTGAGAGGTAGCTCAGTTTTTAGAGTTTGGGGGCTGGCTGCAGCGTGCCTGCAGTTATCAGGCACACATTCCTTCTGTTCCTACTGTCCAGGTTGCTCCAGTGGATCCCATTCATTATGTATGTCCTCTTGGCACAGGTCCCCTTTTACACTAGCGTGTGATCTTGCTGAGTGGCTGCTTGCTATGTAGAAGTAAGCATATGCATGGAAAAAATCCAAGCTACCTCCCCAAAAATCTCTGCTACTAGCTCGTTGTGTGGCTACATGTAGGTTGCACTTTTTCTTTACTCTGGGTAAAAATGTTTGTGCCTCGCAGGATGTTGTAAGGCCTGGGCAATGTCTGTATGAGATTGTGCTTCTTAACTCATTAGTGAAGTACAGACTTCTCTGTGCTCTGGAGAGTGCTAAAGTCCATAGAGCTGAACCATGTTGAGAAAGGCTTCAGGTCTGTTCCTGGGAGAAGCCATGGGAGAATTCCCCAGCTCCTCCCACTTGGGGCATGTACTCTTATTTCATCAATAATTTGCTGAATTTATTTATTTTTTTTTTTTCCAAGGTCAGCCACTTGTAAATCAAAATGTTTAGAAAAATAATATATATATTTTTTCTAGATAAACTCAGGTAAACTTTCCAAACCCAACAGGTGTTAGTACAGATTTGAAGAAGGAACTTAAGAATCTCTTTGTATCTATAATTTTTTTTTCCACCTTGATGCTTCCTAGTTGATTAAAACTTTGTACTGATTTTGTTACAAATGGTAAAGGAAATAATTTAAAATAGCATGCTGAACTGAAATGTGTTTCAGGTTCTGCATCCCTGCACTTTCCACAGCATTGAAACCACTTAGCTAAGTGGTGATTGGATAGAGGCAAATGGGTTTTATACATGTTTTATTTACTCTTACATATGAGATGTGATGAATTAATAATGGGAGTCCTGGAAAAAAGTGCAAGAGAAGTACCAAGGTTGTATAACCACTTCTGTATAGTGAAAAGTGATGTCAGTCAGATACGTAGGCATGTCACAGCAGGTCTAGAAGATATTTGGAAAAAAAAGTCAGGGCAGTTGTTCCTTCCAATGTAAACATTTTGTAACTCAAAAGGCATAAGAAGAAAACAGTTGTTCTTGCAAGTAAGGAGTTGTTACACAGTATGTTGGGGGAAACAAACTGTATTGTTTTGCAGTTTATAAGATGTAACGTGAAAAATAAAGTTGTTCTTAGTGAGAGGCCCTTATGGATGTAGTCAGTGTCAGGTAACCCTAATCTACATGCAACCTGTTACAAAGAAAAGCAAGTCTATAAATTGCAGGCTGTTACTTGCACCATTTTGGAGTGAAGTTGAAGCTAATAGCTTGGCAGTATTGGTAAATTTGGCAGTAAAACTTTTTACAGCTCTATATAAGAGTTTAAGAAGGAAATCTTTCATTATATCTGTAATGTCTTGACTGTGTGTGATGGTATTTATGCCAAGTTGTCACCATATGTTGAATTCGTAGAATCAAAAAATTGTTCTGGTTGGAGATGACCTTTAAAATCATCAAATCCAACTATTAACTCGGCACTGCCAGATCACTGCTAAACTATGTCACTCAGCACCACATCTACATGTATTTTAAATACCTTCAGGAATGATGGCTCCACCACTTCCCCAGGCAGCCTGTTCCAATGCTTGACAACCCTTTGGGTGAAGAAATTTTTCCTAAAATCGAATCTAAACCTCCCCCTGCACAGCTTGAAGCCAGTTTCTCTTGTCCTATCACTTGTTACTTGGGAGAAAAGACCAAATCCCACCTCACTACAGCCTCCTGTCAGGGAGTTCTACAGAGTGAGAAGGTCTTCCCTGAGCCTGGAGAAAAGGATTTTCAGGCTAAACAACCCCAGTTCCCTTGACCACTCCTCATAAGGCTTGTTCTCTAGACCCTTCACCAGCTTTTTTTCCCTCTCTGGACACGCTGCAGCACCTCAATGTCCATCTTGTAGTGAGGGGCCCGAAACTGAACCCAGTTCAGGTGTGGCCTCCCCAGTGCCGAGTGTAGGGGCACAATCACTTCTAGTCTTACTGACCACATTATTTCTGATACAGGCCAGGACTCTGTTGGCTGCCTTGGTCATCTGGACACACTGCTGACTGGTATTTATCTGGCTGTTGACCAGAACCCCCAGGTCCTTTTCCACTGGGCAACTTTCCAACCACTCTTCCCCCCAGGCCTGTAGCATTCCATGGGGTTATTGTGACCCAGGTGCACGACCCAGCACTTGGCCTTATTGAACCTCATACCACAGGCTTTGGCCCATGGGTCCAGCTTGTCTGGATCCCTCTGTTAGAGCTTCCCCTACCTTCAAATAGATCAACAAATACAGCTAAATTGGTGTCATTTGCAAATTTACTGAGAGTGCCCTCAATCCCCTCATCCAGATCACTGATAAAGATATTGAAAGAGAACATGTCCCAGTACTGAGCCCTGGGGAACACCACTTGTGACCAGCAGCCAACTGGATGTACCTCCATTCACCACCACTTTTTGGGCCTGCCCACCCAGCCAGTTTTTTATCCAGTGGAAAGAGTTCAAAAGTGAAGTATTTGAATATTTTGAAATACTCATTTGCGGTCTTGAAGTGTAATGTTTCCAGTTCAGGACAGACAGCTATGGCCAGTTTTGTAGCACTGCTAGTGTTATTCTCTAACAGAGATTTTTGTAATCCCTATTGTTACAGTATTTGTTTCTTGCCATTGCTCAGCAAAACACTAGAATTGTTTCGGCACTGTGAACCTATCCCTTTTCAGGGCTGCAGTTTACCACTGAAACAGTTTATCTGCCAGAGCTGTAGCGTGTTGAAGTTACAGAGTCTGGAAGATGAAAGTACATTTCTGTTGGTTGCTTTGCAAGTCGTATCTTCATTTACATGAGTGAAGAAAAATCCTACTGAAAACTGGTGCTTTGTTTTTTTTTTTTTAATAAATGTCAAAAAAAGCCTCCACAAAACCCACCTTCTTTCTCAGGACTGGTTACTGGTATATCTATTAGGGAGCTTTCTCTTTGGTTCTGTGTTGCTTCTCGACACAGTCCTTCATCATCCCTGTGTGTCACTGGTTTATTATTTTTCCCAGTGAGTCTTTCCCAATGTTTTTCCCCACAGTATTTAAGTATGTGTTTGTCTGTTGGGTTAGCAGATGAAGTGTGTGCACTGGCAGGCGCTAAGCACTTGGGAACAGAGCAGGTATTTTAAAGTAGTTCTGTTCGTCAGTGCAGAGGGGCCCTGTGATCATTACCTGTTCTTTCTCAGTTTCCATTTGGCGTTTTCCTGCTCTGTCCTGGTGGGCACCGATGCTTATACTGGCATGTACTGAAATTCATGTACAGTGTTGTCAATGTGTTGTGAAGCCAGAGGAGCTGTTTACGTGATGGTGACAGCATGGACTGCTGGACTCAGAGCTGCTCATGTCCTTAAAAAAGATGCTTTGCAGCTAGGAGATCTTGTTTCTGTGGATCCATCAGATGAAAGTGACAAATTAAGGGTGGCAAATCTGAATTTACAGCATTTTTCCTCTGGGTAGTGTGAACAAATACAAAGAATAGCAATTACCATGAAAGAGTCAATCTGGGTGTAGCGAGTTAGCGATTGAATGCCAGAGAATCCACTGGTGCATCTGAGTGCTGCTGAAGGGTGAAAGATGCTCTGCCACCTGTGAAGCAGCCTGGAATGGTGTGTTGGTGTTCAGGGTAAAAATCAAGTGCCTTTCTAGTGCACAAAACTTGCCTGGTCAGGCCTTCCTGCCGTGAAAGTTCACACCAGGTAAATCCTAAACTTCTGAGTTTAATACCTACTTCCTTGAGTTTGTTATTTTCTCAGATTATTCATTTCAGACATTTGCACAAATCTGAGGTTTTTGGAACTCTTTCTGTACCCACATTACTTGTTTGATACAAGTGGGCTTTGAACATCCTCACGTTAATAATGGCTTGAAATGATGTACTCAAATTAGCAAGTCCTAGCCTTAAAACGGGCTGCTCTTTAAGGTTTACATGGTGAATATTCAACATAGAATTTATATGAATTTTTTAGAATATCTCTGCTTATTAGGTGCTGGTATCCGAGTGAAAGGAATAATGCTATCTGGCATTGTAAAAATGTCTTCCAGTAAAAATGTCAACTGCCAGAAGGAGGAATTCTTCCTTCCGAGGAAAATGTATTGGGCGTATCTCTTTCAGTTACATTGCATTTAGATGTAGCTTATTTTACTGTAAGTTAAAAGATTTGAGTGGGAGGAGCGGTGTGGGGAAACTCTGAAAAACTAGGAGAAATTAGGAAAAATTGCATTCTTCATCGTGGAGGTCGGTGTGCAGTTACCTACCGTGGTCATACACTTTGACTTTCTCCTTTCTCTGCGTCTTCTAGCCTGGATTTTGAGCTGAGATTTCAGAAGATTTACAAGAACGACCATTACTTTGTAAAAATGAAGTGTACTTTCAGAACTGGTAGGTAGTTGGGGTGGAAGTTCCTTGAACTTTCAGGGTTTTGGAGGTTTTTTTTTGGATACCATCATTGTCAATAAAATCAATAGAAGGTCCAGGCTGTATTTATTTGTCATCCTAAGAATGATTTTGATCTTAAAATGTGAAATGTGTTATTTCAGTTTGCAACAGGAACCTGTTGCAAGTTGAGATCATGACTCTTGGAAATAGCAGTGCTTCCCTCTGCAATACAAGGGACATGGGGAGGGAGCCTGTACCATGGGGCTGTGGCGATGTTACCTGGCGGGGGGGAGCAGAGTCTTCTATGGTGAATGGGTTGGGGCCAAAATGGAGAAGGGGATTTTTTTGGGTGAAGAGAGCAGGTGGTCGCTGTAGGAGCAGCTTTGCAAAATGGCAGCAGCAGCAGGAATGGGGAAGAACCTGACAAGCAAGTAGGGTAGCTCCCAAATGGAAAGAGGTAGGATGTTGTAGCCAGAGGCAAGGAATAATAAGGCCAAGAAGGATAATCATCCCTCTGGTAATGCCTGTGCTGAGCAGGAAAGAAGGTTTAGTTACGGCCCTGCCAGCAACGCTTTGAAGTGGACCAGAAACTCCTGTAGCCTTTGGACAAAATCTGTGAGAAAAAAAGTTGTGAAAGAATTTTAATTTTCTTAAAAGTTCGTTGGACAGAGCTGGGGAAGGGAGAGCAGTCTGCCTGCGAGGAGGAGGACCAAGGAAGCCTTTCTGCTGCGTATGAAAAAACCCAACAGGAATCAGGAAAGGAAATGTTTGAAAATTTCAAGTTTGTGTGTAATCATGGGAGAGCTGGAGGAAAGCCAAAGTTACCCAAGAGTACACCAGGATGGCTTGGAGTTAAAGTCAACGTGCTGTCAATTTAACATCCTCGTGGAGCCGGTGCTGCTGTTACCACGCTGGAGCTGCCATCACCATGGATAACTCAAAACCTTACCCAAACCAGAAAGCCCAACTCCCACTAAGAAAGCCTGTCCTTTTCAGCAGCCAGCTTTTTGTTTCATTTTGTTCACATTCTACTAGTTAGGACATTAATAACATCGAAGGCATGCAGGCAACATCTTTCTCTCTTTAAATACATGCACACTTTTTTTTTCCCTTTCCCTATTTAAAAGGAGTGCTTGATGTTCACATTTCTCTTTCTTCAGAAAGGGAAAATCAAAGCAGCAGGATATTGGGGACTCTTATTTCCAGTACTGTGCACCTACAGGTCCTCGTGAAATCAGTAGGAAGAATATATATATATATAGGTTTTCCCAAGTCTGAGTTGTGAGTTATTATTTTAATGTAGTTATTTTAGGAGACATTGGATCTGGAGTAAAAATTCCTGCTTTTTGGCCGTCATTGTCTCCTGCCTCTCTGCAGCACAGAAGCTAGTAGGTCTTCCTCTCCCCTCATCAGTGATGCTGATGTCTACTCATTTATAAATTATTGGCATATTCTCCAGTTAATTCTTTGATGACAACAAAAAGAAGCTTGTATGTTGTTTCAGTAGACAGCAATTTCCCTGGAGCGAATATCTCATTGCTTTTGCATTGCTGCATTGTCTTGATTTCCATGATCCTTGCTTCTTGCTTTGTAAATCAATTTAAAAGAGAAAAATAATTTCATGAAGGACAGAACTGAAATATTCTGTTCTGTTACAAGCATTATGTTATGTGAATGATACAGCTGAGAAGAGAAAAAGCGCTAGTAGTATCTGCTTTTAAGGAAGGAGCAGAAGCATCAAAAATAGGACCAGTTTAAAGGATAATAAAGAGGATGGATATAACCCAAATGATGTAGAAGATGAGCACATCTGCTTTGAGGGGAGGATGCCCTTATGATGATGAGAGCAAAGTGGTTACAAGCTTTGATTTTTAAGTGGTAGTGGTGATTTTACTAAAGTTTAGTTAGTCAGCAGGCACCCTTGATTTTATTGTTGAGCTGCTGTAATAGGGAGGGATGGGCCAGACCCTCACTGTTAAGCAAGAACGTAGGCCGAGTGAATCAGCTCGGCTTGAATTGTGTCTTTGTGCTGCGTCAGAATGTGGAAGTCCTGCCCTGTTTGAGAGAGACTCTGTTTTTCGTAATAGCATGACCAAACTACTACACAGACTCTAGAGTGGTAGGTGGTAGAGTACATACATATTGATATTTTTTATCTTTAACTGAAATTTCTGATTTCTCTCTGTGTGAGCTGAACTCTTTCCCTCACTAAGATACCAGGAGGCAGAGGATGAGGCAGTGAGATGTGCGACTACAGAAACCAGACTCTCCCACTGAGGTTTGTTTATGCTGCTGCCTGCAAATCTCAACAGCCGACACTAAAATGTGTCATTGCTGGATCTGCAAGTGGGTCTGCTGTGTTGTAAAAATTTGCTGGTTTTCTTGGTGGTTGGTACCCATCTCTGCAGCCAGTGCTCCTCTCAAAAGGAAGAAATGGAGTTTCATTATGTTGCCCCTCTGAAATGCATGCACAGCACCGGGGAGGGGGAGCTCTCCCCATACTGCCCTGGTACTCTCATGCTTTACCTTCCTCTCAATTGACTGCTTAGGCACTTACTAATTTTGTTTATTCATTTATTTGTTAGCAGAGGCATTTTCACTGTTTCGTTTTTGGGGGCGGACAATTTTGATATTTATCTAGTCACCTGTAGGGTTTTCTGCTGTTGCTGGAAAAATTTAAGCTCAAGATCTTGCTAATAGAATGTTTTAGTGTAAAGTCAATTGTTGGAAAAGGGAAAAAGGCTCCACTGATGTGACTGTTCTTTTTCCAATGACATTGTGAATTCTGTAGTAACCTCAGGTTGGGAGGGGATTGCTATTCCAACCTCTACGCCTAGCGTACTGGTTGTTGGAAGTTGTCACTGTTGCCATCGTAGCTGCGTTTGCAGGGCGTTTGATATTTGTGTCACTGGGAGCAGCTCCTCACGTGGTTTTGCTGCCCTGAGTCATGTGCAGTACTTCAGAGTATTGATATCTGTGGCAAGTGGTAGAGGTGCCCATTTAAAGCTTGTAATGTGTTGTGAGGGTGCCTTGTGCTTTTTCACTGTACCGTATCTGTTTAGTAAACATATTCATTTACTTAACAGGAAAGATACACGATATTTCTAAGAATGCCTAATACTGGAAGCTTGTGGAAGGCACAGAATCTCATGAAAGATTATTTTTTGCAATGTTTTACTTATACTGCAGTATTCTTCTCACTTGAAGTTATAAAAGTGAGAGTTATTGCCCCAAATTTTCCAGTGGCAGTATTCCCATCAGACACTATAACAACAGAAGGCACTAAGCATCCTGCCCGTTTCGTTACAACAGAGTTCCTTGGAGTTCTTGAGAGGCAATGCTTACTGTGTTTATACAGCCTTATGTTAAATGTACTTTGAAATGAAAAACAGATCTTCCCAAGTCCACTGCTCAAGTACTGTTCTTGCAGAGAAATTGCTTTTCTTCTGAATCTTCTGACACGTGAGGATAGTTGTGAAGTTAAAATAATAATAATAATGATTATAATAAAAACAGGTTAAAAAAAAGCACAACGAAAGCAAGACCCGAAAGCAAGACCCAAAAGCAAAACCAAAACTCCCGAGCATGTATGCCTCAGATCTTCCTCCAGTCCCACTCTCTTCATACTTCGCCTCCCCCACTCCTAAAGTAAAGGAGACACGTTCTATCCAAACAAACTGAGAGAGACTTGCCTGTAATTTTTCTTTCAGATGTTAAAAATATGAACTTGTTTCAATCTAAAAGAAAAAACATAATGAAAAAACCCTAATTGTTTGCATGTACTTAAGTTTACTGTCAAGTGAGTAGTGTGCTTTTAGGAGAGGGAGGAATTTGCAGAAAATGGAAGAGACTGTGGAATGTACGTGGCTGTTGCAGAGTCCTTTTTGCAGTGCATCGTAGAGAGTTTCTGGCACCGGTTTTAAAACACAGTGTGTCTGCATTTCTGAGCTCGCTTGCTTTCTTAAAGCTCTGTGCTGGAGAGAGATAATACACTGCCGCGTCCAAATATGCGCAGAGGGACACCGGGAAGGGGAGTCTGAGCCCACTTAAGTGGAATGCACGTCATTGATTCCTGCAACAGAAATTGATTAATCATAAGTGTTAAAGAAAAAAGAGCTGAGCTTGTTTAAAATACAAGCTAGTAAAACTAAGTTGGAACGCAGTACAAGGCCCATAAACATAACTGATACATGGATGCACCAGACTTAATCAAAGGAATAATGTAATCCTAAAAAAGGCACCTATGGGAAACAGGAGGAGTTTGGAAGAACAGAGGTAGCACTTTACTGTCACCTGTATTTATATTTCCTTTACCCATCCTTGCCGCCATACTTTAAAGTGCATTTGCAGTGAGGTGTTTATGTTCGCAGTCCAGCAACTCTGAGTGTGGATATTTACTGGGATTTTATTTACTTTTGAAGTCAGTCAGTCCTGTTTACTTCTGATTTTTAAGTTCCAGATATAGGAAGCAAAGTAAGATACCCAGGCTGGTTATTTTAAAAATACATGTTTTAAAAAAAAAAAAAAAAAAAAAAAAAAAAAAAAAAA
>VWZK01004504.1:552578-600256 GCA_013396935.1 Baryphthengus martii
AAAAAAAGAAGTAGCCTGCAGGAATTTTCTGCAAAAGGCAAAACCCAGTTTGCTATAAAATACGATTTTCTTTGCCTTATCCAATGAACTCAACTAATTGAGGAAGCTCACTTATATTTGTTTTGGTTTGTGTCATATTTGTCGTGGTTTCCGTATTACATGATGTAGCAGCTGTATTTCTGGGTATGAGACGGCATTCTACATTGTGCAGCAGTAGCTGCATTTTAATGCACCACATTTCTCCAGCTAACCTTTGTTGTTGTAAAGAGTCCAATAAATCAGGTATTTTTTTGGTAAGCATTTTTGGAATGTAATTAGCTTTAAAACTTGTGTACACAGCAAAAGCCACATTAATAATGCTCTGAGAGTTGGAGCAAGGCAGAGAAAGTATTTTATTGGCTTTGTCCGCAGATTAACTTCCTGTCATTGCTTAATTTCTTCTGAAATCTTAATTTGATGGAACCTGTTATTTGACTATCGATTTTGTTGCTTTCTGATGCCTTTAAAAACATAGTCCCTCCAGTGATGTGTGCTACAAACCTCTCTGTTTTTTTGGGGACAAATGCATCATTTTCTAGAACTGGTTCCTATTTCTGATTTTATTATAGTTTAATTTAATATTTAAGGTGTCACAATATCAACAAAGCAAGTTACCAGAGCAGCTTAGTGTTCTCCTGCAAGATCTTTTCCACCAAGGCTTCATCAGAGCCTATATCTGTGTGAAGTGACACAGATGCTGGAGCCCTTTGGTGATACATGGGGAATATCAAAAGGTGGGACCAGCTTGAGCAGGTGGTGTTGGCAGGAGAGGAAGTGTTGGAGTCTGGGGGATTGGGGGACAATTTGTCTTAAGGATCTTTGAAATAACTGGGTGCGAGTGATTGCTGGGTGAGCTTCCTTAACCCGCAGGAGGGCTGCCTTTCTCTGCTGCATCTCCTGCGTTCCAGTAGTGCTCTGTAAGGAGCTGGCTGTGGATGTGGAGTCATACTACAAGCCTCAGTAGGGAATTTTCTTGGGAATGGCTCCTGTTCTCTCTAAGGAGCAGCAGGGATTTATAAAAGTGGCTGCTCCACAGCAAATGTAGTATTTGGACAGTGTATTTCTGAGTATATTGAAGACTATTTGTGGTCTGATCATCTACAGTCACCTGGTTTGTAGTGGTTGCAGGATATGGATTTTTCCTCCCCCAGAGGCATTGTAGGATGTGTCTGTGATTTCTGCGACAGTACCTTTCCCTTGGTCTGTGTGGTTGTATCCCTTGCTTGGCAGAGGGCTCGGAAAACCCTACATAACTTAGACTAATTTTTTTTAAATGAGAGAGGGAAGGAAGTTGGGAAGGATCTTGTTACTTTTGGCCAACCTACGGTGAGTTAGTCCACTGAGCCTCCTGTTGCCCACTACTCGTACGTGTGCTGTAGAGGCGGCCTTTGGGAGCCACTTACCTGCAGAGCTCTAGAGCCAGGTGAGGAAACAAGAAACAGCAAGAAAAAAAGGGCTTAGCTCATACTAAGGAACGCAGGAGCAGAGCTTGGGGAGACCTGGGGTCCTGAGCTTGTTTAATGGGCTTGTATTGCCAGGGGCTGTCACAGCACCCCCAGGGCTAAGCTGCATTGACTGCATTAGGTATGTGGAGAGAGAGCTGCCTCCTGTCCAGTGGCATCTCTGGGCTGGGATTTGAGCCTTGCTGATGCCTTGCTCTCCTAAGGAGAATGTACTTCCCAATCCAACCTGTCGGGCACCTCTGCCTCCCCTCCCTTTTGTCCCCTCTGGCTTGGGGCAGCCCTGTTGCTGCTCCCCTTCCCATCCCTGTGGTCATCTGTGCCGCCGGCTCCAGGCCAGACTTCTGTAGGTGGTGGGGCATAAATAAATTACTCTAAGTATGTCAGCATTAGTGTTTTGTTTCAAAAACTGAACAGGTAAATTCTGTGTTCTTAAGCGTGCTTCCATTCTCCCTTCTGCTTTCCAAAAGCAACTGAAAAAAAATTGTATTGTGAATTAGAGAATATTTTTTTTTAACAAAACATCTTCCAGTATTAATTTAACCACAGTAATAAAAACATTTTTATGAACATATACAGGAACAGAGTAAGCAACAAAAACGTATATAAAGAAAAATGGATGGAGGGGTGGCTGAGACCTTTGCAATGATGTTTTTCCAGGGGCAGGCAGTACTGTTGTGCTGGGGAACATCTGGTGGGAGGTGTCCCTGCCCATGGCAGGGGGGTTGGAACTGGATGATCTTTAAGGTCCCTTCCAACCCTGACAATTCTATGATTCTATGATATATGACCTCCAGTTGTTTCTGTCCAGCATGTTGTAGCTGACCAAAACTCCTGGTAATAATATTACAGTGAAATTCTTTACTTTATCCCTGCTGCCCCTGAAGTCACGTGTGATATGTCCGAGAGTTTCCTTTTAGTTGTCCTCTTAAGTAAACTGAATTTGCTCTCATCTGGTGAAGGAGCAATCATATAAACTAATGAACTGGCTGTTATATAGACATCCTACTTGCATTGCTTATTCATATGTGTCAACTGCCCTGTATCACAGCCCAGTACCTGCTTTATAGCAAAATGACAATTTTCCTCTTTACTCATCCCATGGGTTAGGAATTGAATGTATTTCTGAACTTCGCTCATTTACTTTGCTTCCTGAGCGCTTCTTGTGTACTTGAAGTTCAAAATTTTGCAAATGTTTGTTAATTTGAATTTCACTAGATTAAAACATGGTCCTCTATGCCAAGTTAAAATGCTTTCTGAGGGTGAGCAAGAAAAACAATGCAGATCTGCTGTGCACATATTGGCAGAAGACAAAGACTTTTTATGGTATCTCAACCAGTACTGCCTGAGCCTGGCAAAACATTCCTGTGGCTTATCTATGTGGCTTTTCAGCAGTATAAGGTGGCATTGAAGCACAGGCTGAATCTCCCTGCAGTTGGGGGCACTCTCTCCTGACTTTAGTGCCATTTGAGCCAGACCAATTATGTGGTTGCATGTTTATCTTGGCCTTTCAGGGTAGTCTCTTCTGGATTTAGTCTGTAATCAAAAGAGATTGTAAGAAATAGAAGTCTCGAATAATTGTTCCCTGATGCCCTTTTGCCTTTAAGATTTGCGACAGGAGAAACTTATTTAGGCAGAAATACTACAAAGCTAAATACACGATAATTGCACCCTCCTAACCCCCCTGTGCCTATCTTCTCTCTGACTGACCTCGTCTCTCCTCTGACCTTACCATCTGAAGATGTGAACTGTGAGTTGTAGTCCGAAGGCACACTCTTTTTTTTCAGAGTTTGGCTGAATTGATGGTAAGTTTTTCTTTTAAAGGATGGAATTCTGGTAGTAATGACAAATTCTGTGCTTTTTAATTTTTTTTTTTCCTGTGACACTTCTGTGCTGTGTTTGGAGCTGCTTGTGCACATCTTCGAGTGTGGCTGAACAGCACCCACTGAGCTGCATCCTCTGCCCTCCCTCCTTCTTGCCCAGCCTAACCCTGTCTCATCCATAAAATTTAGACTCTTAGGGCTTCTTGGTGTAGGACAAAAGTCCTGCATCTCTGAAAGGACTGCAGTGGTAGTGGTTTGTGTCATTTCCCCAAGCTCTTGCTGCTTGTTAGAGTATACTAATGCTTACTTCTGGTCTGAAGCTTTATTTTGTTTACTTCTTTTGGCTTCAAAAGTGTCCAGGAGAGCAGAGGAAGGGAGAAGACAAGGGGAGAGCCCTTCTCCCATGCAATGTAACAGGCACAAAGCCTTCAGCCTCATCAGGGAAAGGGAAAGTGTTTCTCATTTCACTGAGCTTGCACCAAAATAAGTTGTGGATATGCCTGTTCCTGAATTAAAAGTAGCTGACTTTACATTGACAGATTACGGTCAGCTCTTGCTTATGGGACATCCTTGTCCACGCACAGTCTTACCTGGAAATAATAAAATGGGTTTTAGGAAATTCCATTAGGTAGGTCAGTATAATTTCAAGTAGATCAACTATGAGCTTTAAGTTTACTGAGGCAGATGCTTCATCTCCGGGAAAGCAGGTCTCTGGTTCCCGCTGAAATCTCAAGCTGCTGTGGTAATGTCAGTAATTAGCTGGGAGTGGAGGAGGAAGAGGAAGAGGAGATCTCACTGAACTTTTCTTCGTAACTGCACCGTGAGCGCGCTAAGAGAGCGCTGAGACCACATAATGAGCGCACAATGAGCGCACTGCCATGGGCACCGCTGCCCACGCCCCTCCGGAGCTGAGCCGGAGGTGCCCTGTGCACCTCGCCTTCACCGAGTTCAGTTAAGCATTTTCAACAAGTACCTACAGCCTCGCCTGCTTTTGATGTGCATGGAAAAGGGAAGCTCAGGATAAACCTTTATATCTGAATTTCTTTGGATTTTGAAATGTGAAAATACTAAAGCAAAAGTAATTGTGTAGGTGTGTGTTTGGTTTTTTTTTTTAGTACATTTTGATCATCCTATTGTGAATCAAAATACAGGCATCTCTTCGTTTGTGACTGAGGTCAAGATTTTGCATTCTGAATATTTGTGTGCAGCATAGTATATATAGACAATTACTTATGGAACTATTTCTGATGTCTGTCATTGGTATACTGATCTTAATTGTTTTAGTGTAACGTGTCCTGAGCACATGCAAGTGTGAAAGCTTAAGCACAATTTTCTTTGTTTTGTTTCTTTGATGTTTGAAAGAGTGGCTATTTTGAGACATATCCTTTTTGCCATGAGTCTTGAAAGAGATGTGTAGCTTATCAAAGGCCGTGTGGTGGACTACTAAAAATTTCAAGGAAATCTTTTAAAATGTCTTTAAAATGTCTTTAAATCAGTCATCCAAGTAAGAATGAGTTAAAATTCAAAGTATAAGAATTTTTATTATATTTACTGTATATGAGGATATAAATTATCAATTTAAAACATCAGCGGGATAAATTCTAATAGACTTGTTTTACATTACAAAATATGACGTATTCTGAATTAACAGCATAAACATGTCTGCTTTTACTTAGACCAGTGCAGAGAACAGCTTGAGTATATTCTGTTGTATTGTGCAATGAGATTGTTACTTCTCGTAGGAAAAAATTCCAGTGAAAAATTCCTGTGAAAAATTCCAGAGTTCAAGAGAATGTGTACTTCCCCCCCCCCCCCCCCCCCCCCCCGACATTATAATTTAGGAGAATGTTTGACTATCACAGTATTACAGTTGATCTCATGATTTTAAAAAATAGAACTAGCTAGGGAACAAATTTTCTATTGTGTGAAAAGAAGGAAGGATTTAGATTCTTTTTACAACATTTCAGTGAAAGGGGCAGCTTTTCTAAAAACTATGTCCTAAAATGCATGAGAGGGCTGTTTCAGAGCGGGAGTCTCCATTGGACAGGACACTCAACTGGGAGGTGGGAGGTCCAGCAGCAAGGCTGTACTCTGCAGAGTGCTCCAGAAACCTGCACCTCTTTCAACCTGGATGTTGGATGTCTTGTAGTGATAGGATGAAGGGTAATGGATTTAAACTGAAAGAGGGTAAATTTAGATTAGAAATCAGGGAGAAGTTCACTCAGAGGGTGGTGAGACACTGGAACAGGTTGCCCAGAGAAGTTACGGGTGCTCCATCACTGGATGTGGTCATGACCACTTTGAATGGGGCTTTGAGCAACTATCTCTAGTGGGAAGTGCCCTTGCCCATGGCAGGGGAGTTGGAACTAGACGATCTTTAAGGTCCCTTCCAACCCAAGCCATTCTATGATTAATCATTGACACGGGTGTCTCTTCTAGAAAATCTTCATATTAAATGAAAGCTTTCCCAAAACGAACATTTTTACTTCAAGTTTGGTTTTCAAAAACCTTGCATTTAAGAAAACTTTCTCCTAAGGGTGAGGATTCCTAGTATCTCTAAGCTGTGTAAAATGTTTCCCTTCTTTAAAAGGGCAAAAATTTACTTCTTTGCTAGTTTTTGTGTTACACTTTGTCTTTCTAGACAGGAAGGAATTTGCATTCCTAGTGTGACACCTGCAAGCTGTGTAAAAGTACAGAAAATGAAGCCAGCCTTTTAGAAGATAGGAAGGGTAGAAGGGCTGTGAGTCATCAGCAGATTAAAATGGTATTAGAGCTAAATTTTCCTGTTCAGTACAAACCTCCTGATGAAATCCATGCATGTGAACTTGGAAGAGAAGTGCGGCCTGGCCATGGGTGTTGCTGTGAGTCAGTGTCTGATTCACGACAGCAGGAGAATGTAATCCCTTGTCCTGCGTTGCCGTGCGCACTGTGTTTGTGACTCCCCCACCTACCCTATGGTCAGGAGATCTACCCGCATGCTTTTAAATTGAGGTCTAAAGGGGTAGATTTCTTGCTTCTCCCTTTTCTTCAGCATTGATGCATGAAAATCCAGGAAAACTTTGCTTTCCTCCCCCCATCTTTTAGTTTTGAAGGGGTACAGGGCAGTGAATTGGAAATGCTGCCTACTTGGGAGGTAGCAAAGGTCCCCTGCCAGTGTTATCTGTAGCTTGCAGCTGATAGATCTTGCTCTGTGTCTTAACCAAAGTAAGAGAGTTCATGACCTCACCATATCTGAACAGCTCGCTATATATAGACCAGGATCTTCCCTGGGAATTCTCGCAGCAGCCTGCCTGGGGCAGCCATGGAGCAGCTCAGTCTCCAGGTGACGATTCAGGTGGTGTGTACAACTCTTGCTTTCTTGCAGTTGGCTTGTCCACCTGTGCTGGGGCTTTTGCCTGCACGCAGTTGCGAGTTACTTGCCTGTAGGAAGCAGCACGTAAAAGTAGGGGTAAGGCTCCGCTGAGTTGAATTCTCCACTAGAAAGCAAGGCCCCTGTTCCTGGAAAATGAAAATGCATGTTCAGGCTCTTAACATGATTTCCTTTCACTTAATATTTTCAATTGAGTAAGCATACAGAGTTCTTTTTCTAAATCAGAGTAGAGCATGACAGAAGTCTGAGAATGCAAATACAAAGGTCTTTTCTGGTGTGTTTCCTATTTAAGAACAGTATGCTGCTTGGCTTTAAGAACTGGAGAGTGGGTTTTATATACAGGAGTGGCGGGGTATGTATGTATATATATATACACACACAAGGTTGTTATTTTGATACTTGCAAGCTTATATCAATCCAGACATCTCGCTATTTAAAAAGTATGAGGAATTAAAAAAAAAAAATAGTATTTTTATCCTAGTTATTGACACTTTTGTTGTATTTTTAGCAATGCCATTGTGAATGTAGAAGAGAAGAGAAATAACAAAGGCCTGTTGGGGAAAACTTGCAAAGTCAAATTAATTAATTTGAAGTGTTTTACAAAAATACGTGGATGGAAGCTTGTGGTTAGATGAAATGGTTTAAAGCTTTGATTAGCTTGATACAGTACTGGCTGGGGAGCTGTTAGCGTAAGCTATCTGAAACGTGTTACAACAGGCAAAAAGACACCGTATTTTATTTCTATTCATCAAGCTCTTTTCTTTTTGATCTTTTATGTTACGGGGTAACAAGCAGTTTTTTCTCTTTAGTGGAGCCTAAGACACTATCTTAATGTACATAACAGTGTTGTTTATACACCAACCATTCAAAGTTAGCAAAGAGGTGCCAACATCACCTTCTATCTGCATTTCGGTGGGTCACCAATTGGAGAGATCCCACGTGAATACTATACTATAAACAGGTTTTCTCTAAAAAAATGTGTATAGTTTCTAAGAACCTGTTTGTGTGTTTGGTTTTTTTTATCTACAGCTTATTATATAGGGTTTGCTACTTGATCTTCTTAGTCTTAAATATACAGTGTTTTAAAGTAGTTACAGAAAATAAAAACTGCAGTACCTGAAAAGCTACTACTTTGTGAACATAAGAGCTGCACATAACATTATATGTTTTATTTCAATTTAAATAAAGTCAGTTTCTGAAACTGCATAAAGAACTAGAAACTGGAAGATTCAAACTTAAGTTTGACCAAGTAGAGGTTACTTTATATATGTATTTTTAACAGAAGAGAAGAAAAATAATTACTTTGGTTTTACAGGGCTTGAAGGTATAATTCTAGATGGAATATTATGGTGCACTTGATTATGTTTCTAACGTTGTTACTCTACGTGCAATTGCAGCGGTTTCTCTGTATCTTCTGCCAAAGCTGACAGTTACAAAGATGGCAAATTCTAATTTGGATTACATTGTAAGTTATGACTGAGAACACTGAAGTGTCTTGTCTTATTCTTGCATTGATCAAAACTTCTGGAAATACAAATTGGTTCCCTGAGCTGGAAAAATTAAGCAGAGTTTACAATTTCCCATACGATATACTTGCAGCTGAGTTGAGAAGACTTGAAGGTTTACCTTTTGTTCAAAATAGGGCTTGGCGTTACTTCACTGGTTTAAATGATTATTTTTTTTTTCTTGCTTTCTTTCCTGGTCAAGAAGACTAGCTGGTTTTGCTTGTCTCCTAATAAAGTCTTCTGCTTTAATTTTGACGAGTGCAGACATGCTGCTGGAGACTTAAGCAATTCTGAAAGATGTGTAATGGGTTAGAGTTCAGTGTACTGCAGTTGGCTGTTCCCTGTCACTGGAGGTCACAAAGGAGAAGATAACTAAGGAAGTAAAAAGAAGCTTTTTAATGCTGAACCCCCTTCTTCCTGTGTCAGTGGATTCATTTTCAGGGCTTAGCTTGGCAAGCTTTGCTTATGTGGACGGACACTAATGCAACTAGGTCTGTGACAACAGCAACAGGCTGCCCAGGGCGGTGGTGGAGTCACCATCTCTGGAGATGTTCAAAAAATGGTTAGACGTGGCACTTCAGGACAGAGTTTAATGGTAATGATAATGTTAGGTAGATGGTTGGACTTGATGATCTTGGAGGTCTTTTCTGACCTTAATGATTCGGGGGTTCTGTGAGGGTTTTGCAGCATTGAGTTGTAGGGAATACTGGTGTAGTAAGTAGAAAGGACATGCTCTTAAATATGCTTTTTTTTAAAAATAGTTGTCATCTACGTTTGCTTTACCATCTTGGAAATGCACTCTGTTGCTGGCTGTTTAGGTTATAGAAGCCATGGTAAGCCATAAGTAAATGCAGATGATGGGTAGAGTGAGCTTGGAGAAGTGAGAGAAAGAGAAAGTTGCAGTGCACCCAGCATCTGAGGGGGGCAGGTGATTTTTGGTATTTGTAACAAATTCTGGAACTGGAAATGGGATTGAGGGAGGAGTTTGAAAATGAGAAGAGTCACTGGTAAAGTTCAGGGCAGGGAGAGGATTTAGGGTTTTCCTGTTATGGTCTCTCTTCACTATGCAAGAGTATGGGAGTGGGGTTCTGGTTTCTGCTGGTTAAACCGGGCCTAGCCTCAAACTTAGACCAAACCTGCGGTTAGTTAATGGTTCAAAAAAGAACATTATTATGGATTTGTGAGGAGGAACTGTAACTGATGACCTCTGAACAAAACATGGATGTAAATTGAAGTAGCAGGAAAGGTAAAATGCGGAGTTGGTAGCACTCAGTATTAGCTCTGTCATTATGTTCCTGGTGAGATCTCCAGCCTGCTATGGTGCTAATTGCATTTCATCTTAAATGTGATAATACCCTACAGCCCTGTCAGATACTACCAGTACAGTCATGGTAAGCCTAAGGTTACCTTAGGGACAGTTTTTTTAAAAACAGTCTTTATCTTTAGAAGTTATGAATGCATTTGAGAACAAAACAAATACTCCTTGAGATTACTATTTTTAGGAGCTTGGTTTTCAGGTATTTTCCCTCCTCCACCCTAATGTGGAGTGCTGCATCCCAGTTCCTGTTCCGGATTAGCAGCAATCAGAACTCTGAATTCAAACAGATTGGCAGATCTGTTTTATTTAACCTTATAAAACAATCATGATTATAGGAGTTGAATTTCTGTAGTGATTCTTCTCAAAGTTTCAGAAAAATGCTAGACACATTTAGAAACGAGTGACTGCAAATTTAAATCAGTTCCACAAGAAGTTGTAAAATTACATGGCTTCAAAAATATTGGGCAGTTTGGAAAAGTAATAGCTAAATATTGTTCCTAAAAATTGTTCCCCTGAGATGAAAATAAGGCGTGTCTAGGTTAAAATATCTTGAAAAGTATTTAACAAATAAATTAATATGATTATTTCCACAGATGCTCACTGGAAACCAATTTTCCTTGGTGGGTTTGACCCTGAGGCACCTGCGTGTATGTCCACAGATGTCTGGTCCTTACGGGTGATATGGTGAAGTGATGGTGTCCTGGGGTCCTCCGGCCTCAGCTCAGCCTATGGAGGCAACATAGAAAGCTTTTTGTATGAGCTAGAATGTGCACATAGGTGTGAAGAACCAAGGAAGGGAATATAGTTGTAGTCTTCGGAGTAGTCTTATAGGGCACAGTGGAAACTCCTAAACCTTTCAGTCCCGCGCTCACCATTAGTAGGTTTTCCGACAACACAAATCACAAGAAATCCTCTGCCTATCTATTGTGGGTCCTAGGACCCGGTGTTGATCTGTAGGTGTTTTTCATCATATGTTATTTTGTCACTTTATTTGTACCATGTACCAGCTTGATCCACTGAAGGCAGGTGATGCAGTGCTTCTGTAAACCCGCCTGTGCAGGCAGCAGGTGGTGCCCAAGCCACCTGCTGCTCGTGCGTGCTGTGCTGCTGGGGTGCAGGGAGCGTGGGGGATCCTTTCCCATGTGCACCCCGCTCACAGCAACTGCAGAGGAGGCAGGGAGAGCTCGTGGGTGCCCCTGTGCAGGGCTGACCCGCTGGCAGGGGAGAGTAATGTGTCTGCAATGCTAAAACTCTAAATCCTGTCAGAAACGTAAGATTCCACAGCTGACCTAAATCGAGATAAACCTTCCTGTGATTCACATAACTTGTGCATTCCTTCCACATGGTTCAGCAAAGCTCTTTACATTGCAAAGTTCTGCCTACCAAGCCTTGAGTTGGAAGCTCCCAGAGGAATAATAGAGTCATCAGAACAGTGGCATTTCATGTGTTTTCTTAACTTCATAGTTTACAGCATATTGGAAATGTGATGCGCTGTCTATAACAATGTTTTTGCAACTCTTTATTTGTATTAATCACTGTTTAGAGTTTACACGCTCAAGATTAAATTGACTGTGCCCACTTGGAAGCATGTATCACAACTGATTGTTTCCATCTTTCACGGCACTTGATATTAATGCCCCCCAATGAAAGTCTAATTTCCAGCACATTTCTGAAACAAATTAGACTTTTCATCTCGTGCTAGATGTCAGTAGGGTAGAAAACTGTATTTCTACCCTCCTAAATCTTCCTGTGAAACATTTTGCCAGACTCACTTTTTTTTTTGTGTTGCTTAATTAAGGCAAGTCAATTGTACACTACAACATATATGTCTGTATGTACAGACATACATATGTGGATGATTATTCTAGTAGAATTCATTATTCCGGTTTAAATCTAGTACTGAATGTGAAGAGCTATCCTAGTGGCTGAAAAAGACAAGTGCTTAAATCCAAGCAATGCTGTAATGATGGGTGGAGGTAAGAGAGAAGCTCTTGGAAGAAAGAGAAAGCACTTCTCTCTCTCAGTGGTTCAGTTGTCAAGCTGCAGTCCAAAGGTGTTCTGATATTTTCTTCAGCATCTTTGCCCAAATTCTAATGACCTTGCATGGAAGATTGTGCACCATTATACCCAGGACATTTCACTACATATTCATGAACTGTGGACTTGATTACTGGAATTAATATATTTCACCTGGAGTTAATACTGGTAATTTCAGATTGTTATCAAGAAACGATTTTGTTGCATTAGTTGTTGAATATAAATGCAGATTATGGAGTAAGCTCTGTGTTACAGCAAAATAATCTGAAAAGGACACATTTTTCTTAACCTTACTTGTGAATTTAGCACACTTGGAATTTGTGGTAGGGCTTGGATAGATATCTAGGATTTTTCTGTAGAAGAATAAATCCCATGTAAAAGTTTTATTTTGCACTTTGAACAGGACAGTGTTATTCAGTGCTCACAGTATGGACGTGAGGGACTTTAGAGATACAATGTCACTCCACTAAAGAAGTTTTTCTTAAATATTTAAATTCTTTTTCTCCCTAGCAAATAGAACACAATTGCGCACAGCATAAACAATCAGTAGTCACAGTGAAAATGTATTAGTCTTCCATAGCCAAATGTAGAGCTTTATTCTTCATTTATTAATTCTCAGAGTTGGTTGCCTCATGCATTCTAGTGGCAGCACAAAATAACTTTTCCTTTTTTGTGGGTGCCTGACTTGACACCAGTAGCGGAGGAAGTCCAGGTGTTTGATGGGTACTCAGGAGCCTGGACTTGCCCTTTGGTGGTGGCACCTCCTAGTGGTTAGAGGGTTGTGTGCTGCGAAGAAACATTGCTTTTGATAATGAGCAGTGTTTTCAGAGCAGTATTTTTGGAATAGACCGCCAGGAGCCATGTGAAATGCAACCAGAATCTGGGGGTGTTGGTCAACAGCTGAATGAATATGAGCCAGCAGCAGTGTGCCCCGGTGGCCAGGAAGTCCAGCAGCATCCCAGCTTATAGAAATAGTGTGACCAGGAGGACAACGGAAGGGATCGTTCCCCTGTACTCGGCACTGGTGGGGGCGCACCTTGAAAACTACGTTCAGTTTTGGGCCTTTCACTGCAAGGAGGACATTGAGGTGCTGGAGCTCTGAGCAGTGACATGGGTTGGGGCTGGAGCTGGAGCTGCTCTACGGCTAGGGCTGGGGCAGGGGGTGGGCAGGAGCCAGCCCTGCACCCTGGCAGCGGGAAGCATCCTGCACTGGGTCAGCAGGGCATGGCCAGGAGGCGTAGGATGGGATCATCCCCTTCAGCTCAGCACTCAGCAGTCCACGTCCAGTTCTGTAATGTCTTGAGGTCTCTTCCAACCTGAGTTATTCCATGATTTGAGGTTACCAGGGCATATGGAGATGATGCTCTATTTATTAAATACTGGAAATATGCAGCACATAGGAATGTTGATTTAAAAAAAAATTGGTGGTATGATTTTTCATGGATCACTGTGGATTGCTTCTAGGTACAGTGGAGGAGTTAAAAAAAATATATAAATCCACAGTTTCATGATGTATGGAGGTAACACAGTAATAGGAAGAACTTGCATATCCTAAGGCGCAGTCTGTTGCCTAGAAAATTGTAGGGTTGGAAGACAGGAAGGGTAGCTCTAGAGTATCTCAGACTACTTTCCTTACAGGTTTAGGAAATCACAGTTTCTCTTCAGAAAAGCAAGAAATTCATATATATATTTGAAAGTTCATGCTAGAGTATAAGTAAATGTACCATTTTTAATACTAACCTTTTGCTGTTTAAAGCAAGATCCAGTAGTTCCTCGATGCTTTGTTTTGTACTCCAGTAGTAATGCAGCACAACTCGATATGTAGTAGTGTTCCACTGGTTTACTGACCATATTATTTGAATCTAGTGGGGTTGAGGAGATGTTTAATTCCTTAAGTGAATGACTAGTTGGTTCATTTTTTTGGTCATCAGACTTCTACGCTGAGGATTGAAATAGCCATGTGATCAATTTTCCTTTGTTTGTTTTTTTTTTTTTTTTTTTATTTTGTAAAAGCGTCTTCCAGCATTTCAGTGTCTCAGGAAGAGTGATATTGGCCAGATGTTCAGATTTTGTCTTGTATGGGTTTCTGGTAAGTTAAAGCCCTTTTAGCGAGGCTGGGAAAGCACTGGTGAGTGTGAAAGTGGAACAAGCTGGTTCAGTTAGCAGATGTGTATGTTTTTCTCTTCTTTTCTTTTTTTCATAACACATTCGTATGTGGGATCAGTATATACCCCTTGATTGAAGACATTATTTATAGACTTGTATATCTGAAAAAAAATTGAATTCCTGACCAAACCCTCTTCTAAGGGCATGATTTGTAACTTTCCTGAGTATGTGTCCCTATTTCTCAGTAATACAAAACACCAAGAAATTAACTTTACCCAGAACAAAGAGCAGTTTTAAGAGTTATGAAACAAAAAGATGAAAGGGATGAAGCTTATTTTCTATTGTACAGTGTTCAGCTGTTTTCTGTAGTCTTGTTTTTCTTGACTTCATAGGACACAGAGCAGGGTGGTGTAAACGTGCTCTGAAATTGGTGTGAAGGGAGTGATTGCAGATGGAGTGTAGTCAGAAATGGAAAAAGTAACTGTCCCTTCAACTCATCACCTGGTAATTTAAGAGTTGTTACAGGTATTAGTTGCTTTCTGAGGCCTAGTGAGCTACTTAAATGAATGTTAAGTATTTTGCCGGTTTGTGCCCTTGCAGAGATAGTGAATGTACTCACCTTGTACTGCTGCTGCCAGCTGTCAACGTCCCTGAGAGCACAGTTGTCTTTGAAGCCAATTTTCCCCTATTGCTACTGCATGTTCTGCAGCAGGTCTTTCTATCTGAAATTGGAGGAGACAGGCAAGGGAAGGAGGTGCAATTCAAACCCGGGAACTTGTTCTTGCCAGCTTGTCGGGCTGTGGAATGTAACTGGAAGCCAACTGACATTGCAAGCGTTTGTGGCTTTCCTTTGGCACCTGATTGCTTGTTTTGACGGTTCTCTCCTACAGCACAGAGCTAGACAGGGAAATGAATGAATTCACTGGCAAATTTACAGATATATTAGGTTTTTATTAACCATTATTTTTCTTTCAGACTCCGTTTACGTGCCCAAGTGCCGTACGCTGCTGAACAGACAAGTCCGATACACACCGCAGCCTGATGATATAGTTGGTTTTGATCTGTGTGTACTCTTGCCATAAAGGCCTTATCTGTTCTAAGAACAGTGAAGAGAGCCGTGGTCATGATTCCAGCTGGTTTTAAGCAGAGACTGAAAATATATATTTGCTTTCCTTTGATCTCCTCATTTATAAGTGAGAAGTTCTATTGACAGACTTGGATCTGCCTCTGTGGATTCGCCACTAGAACGGGTGAAAACATTTTCCTTTGAGTTACGCAGAAATGCCTGTGCGTGACTATGCAGTTGACTGTGTTTTTTTAAAAATCATCTATGTACTGAAAAAGATCTTAAAGTGAAAAGCTATGAATCATACCTAAATTTAAATCACTTAATTTATAGGAAGATGATCTCTGATAAGCACAGAGAGCCTCAATGAGCGCAGCATGGCAAAGCCAATCCATTTCCCCTGGTAGTGCTCTGTGGTAAGAAACCCTTCCTATTTTGGCCTGAGCAGATTAGAAAATATAGATGTACATGGGGAAAAAAATTAGGTGTTTTTGATTTCAAGATGCGTAACAAATTGTAGTGGCAACTACAGTTGGTCTGCAGCCAGCTGAAAGCTGCAGTTGGGAAACTTGAGTTGTTGTGGTCAAAGGTAGTAAGTACAGACACCTCTCGGGGGGAAGGCTCTCTGTCCTCCGCCAGCAGTGCTCTCTGGGTGCGCCTCAAGCACAGGAAATTCTCCCCCTGCATCCCTCCCCAACTCCATCAGTGTAGCCATGCAGATAAAGTAGTTGTTCGTCTTCATGCTTCAGGACAGGACATCCTCCTGGTGGGTGGGTGAGATTGAATAACAACAGTGAGCATCATTTGTAAACACTAAACATTGTAATCAGGCGTTTTAGGAGCCTGATTTTCTTTCTGTTAAATAGATGGCTACTTCCAAGAAGTTTGTGCTGCTCTCTTCTTGTATGATATGAACAAAGTATTTCAAAGAATTTTATTGGTTGTAACTGTTTATGTTAAACATTTAGGTGCATTTTTGGAAAGGGTACATTAGCAAAAACCAAGACACCTATTTAGATCTAAAGGAATAAGAAATCTTCCTATGCTGTTAATATATTATGGTTTCCCTTCCTATTTCTAAATACTGTTTTCCACATATGGTTCTTGCTTCCATTATGTGGTAGCGTAGAATTGTTAGCTATGGAATACTGAGTGATAATAGTTAATAGTGTTCTCAGTTTTTCCTTTGTGCTTTATAGAAGCCATATTGTATGGAATAAACAGAATATGAATGACTGCATTCTTACTGCCTTTGTAACGTGCTCTTGCTTCCACTCTCAGTGCTGGTGTTCACTTAGCAAATACTTATCTTCCATGATAGAGGACTTTGCAACAGAAAATGTGGTGCTCATGAGTTTAAATTTTAAGTACCTTTATAATCATATTCAAGTAGAATAGTTAAATGGGTGTACACAGGAAACAGGAGATCTGACTTGCTTAGACATGAGCTGAGTGATGCAATATTTAAATGAAGATATTATAAATCAGGTTTAGCATTATTTCTATCCTTGTATTCAATGAAGTGAACTTGCTAGTTCTTCTGCATGAACTAGTGACAAAGGCATCTGTGCAGCTTTTACAAAATAATTGCACGTTGCTAATTTAAACATTGGTGGAGCAGTGTAGCTAATGCATTTTCTGTCAAAGCATGTTTTTATATCTCTAAATGCACTGCAGACTTGGAGAGTGCGGTACCCTTCTACACAATCATAACAGTGAGAGAGTATAAACGTGGCTTTTTTTTTGTTAACAAAATGTAAAAATCTGCTGTTGTTTCAAAATTTAAATTTAGATGTTGTAGTTAAAATGTCTAACTCTGGGATGTTTTCTTAAACCAGAAAACTCTGAAGCAGGTTTCTTGAAAAGCTTCTGAGTAATTTTAAATATTTTGTTTAGTATTTTTTTCATCTTTACAGAAACTTTTATAGATTCAATATAGTTTGTACTTTTCTTGTTTTGTAAGTAGAAGATATTTTCCTTTTCACTCTTGCAAGCACCATGTTGACCTGAGCAGGTCGTCGCTGTGGGGAAGTGTTGGAGTCGGTCTCTCATTTGTGCGACCTCACTTGAGAGCTCTGCACTTCTACCCAGAGAGGGTGACTCTGAAGGTGTTTTGGGTGTCCTGAAGGAATGATTGGACCAGTTTACCCTGCATATGAAGTTGTGCAAACTCCAGTAAACTCTGGTAATTACCGATTTCCACTTTATGACTCAGGAACTGATCTAAGCCAAAACAGTATTTTGGACTGCTTCAGAAAATACTTGAAGACGGTATTGCTTCTATTGTGTAGGGAATTAGGAATGTCTGTTTATTTCCTGCAGTCGAGAAATGCACCTTGACCAAGCTGTGAGTACAGATACCCTTGTGATGTCGGTGTCGTGGTACTTGAGCTCAAATCTGTTTGGTCCACTTTGTTTTTTATTTATTATATATAAACAGTACATATGAAGCGACTCTTGTACAACACGTGCTCACTGTGGTCACAACACAAAATAGAAATTGGAATGTGAACATTTATGCAGTTTGGGTGTTTTCATCTTGTTTGATTGGTTAATATGTAGAATTGATTGTTAAAATTTGGAACCTGTGGATTTTCTTAACTGGATAAAATCATTAGCTTCAATTTTTTCTTTGTTTGTTTGTTAGGGTTTTTTTAGGATGTATAAGTAATCTCTACAAAATATGAGTACTTCCCTCTCCCCTAGACCTCTCTTCTGTGCCAAGCCTCCCCCACCAAATCTTTGATTTGTGTGCAACCTGTAATAGAACAAAAAGGCCTCAAGAGTAGAACTGCTTTGTGAAGCTTGGAGAGGTCTTTAATGAGAAGTTTCATTGTTATTTCGTATTTACTTACAAATCCTGCCAGAGTAAATTCTTGCCAAACTAGTTTTATATATTTCTTGTCTGGTCTTGCTAATGTATTGTTTTGTATCAGGACCTTGTCTGACAGGAAAAGCCACCGGAGCAGCTCAGGCTATGGCACAACAAATAGATGATGCACAAAAAATGAAGTCTCTCTAAAACTTTATGCAATATCGTGAAACTTTTCAAAGATCTAATTAGCAGAAGTGATGCAGCTTATATATCAAAGTTATTTTTAATGTAGGTTGCACGTGCTCAAATAGCACAATAGTGCTTTAGAAGTGGGCGTTTCTACTATCGATTCTGTAATCGTGCATGTTTTCTCATATTTGCCTTGGAGGTGGGAAATACTCGTGGTAGGAATTAAAAAATAAGGATACAGGATGTAGTCAGGTCACTGAGCCAGTACTGAAGTTACGTGTTTTTAATATTTCCATTCGTCAGTAAGAAGATTAAGTGATGCAAACAAAAATGGTGAAGTGTGTGACATATGAGGGTTCCAACTCTTTTAAAGCCTGAACTAGGTTCTCCATTTCTGATTTTACAGTGAAGCCTGGCTTATAGTTTGGTTCTCACTTGGCTTTGAGATGGAGAAATTAGCAGAGGAAGCCTGAATCAAGACCTTTAGGAGTGTAAGATGCTTCTTAGCTTATCAGTTTGGCTGTCTTCAAAGCCTGGGTCTTCCCAACTGTTTTTCAGTCTTTGGTGTAGATGTGAGAGGCAGAGGAGATTTTTGTAATGGCTGGAAGATGAGGAAGAATCCTCTTTGCTTTTAGTTTGAGAGCAGAGTTTACAAAGGCACCTCGTCAACAGACTTCCCTTTAGAATTTGTTTGATAAGGGAACTTTGAAGGGTTTCTGGTGTACCCAGAAAGCTTTTTCCAGCTCTGTCTGTGTTAGTGGAGTATTCAAACTTTAAAAATAAGTTTATCCTAGTATTTGCTTTACGTAACTTTTATTAACAGTAAATTTTTGTATTTTGTAGCTATGTGTGCACCACTTTATGCATGTCGGTGTGAATAATGTAGTACTATTTTTAATTATTCCTGATTTTTTTTACTTTAAAAAAATGGATCCTGCATTATCTCCTATGATGTGCTATAGCACTAAGTGCTGTTTGGGGAAAGGCCATATACTAGGAAAATCAGTTTATTTTGTAATAGATATTTGCTTAGAAGAAATGTAAGATAATCATATGTAATACTTAGAGAAATTAAATTACAGATATTTTTCTCTAATTTCTGAAATGACTAGCCTAATGACTGTAAAATGTAATTCTGAAATCCGATGATCTGATGATGATGATTTACAGCAACATTTAAGGTGTATGTGCTTAAACAAACAATGAAGTAAGTTTCATGGTTATCAAATTTCTCCAAAATCTTTGACCTGAGCATACGTATCACATGCAAGTAAACAGAGATCTAGGATATTAAAGATCAGATGAATATCCTCTGCTGTTCTTTGTCAAAATTTAAAACTACCTATAGATTTAGAGGGATGGTGGTCCCATTCCTTGTCCGGCTCCATCCTTTTAAGAAATGAAATTATAAATTTCTTTAAGGGTGGAGGTGTATTTTTATGGAAATTTTTTTTGTTAGGTTATGGTTTGGTGGGGGTTTTTTTTAGGGCTTTTTTGGTTTTGTTGTTGGTGGTTTTTTTTGTGTTTTGTGTGTGTGTGTTTTTTTTTTTTTTGGTGGGTTTTTGGTTTTGTTTTTTTTTTTTTTTTCCTTTTAGACAGTGATACCTGAAAAGACTGTAATGCTAATTGCTATTTTTAGGAAGTCAAGCATTTTGGAAGATGTTGCAATTTTGAAGGTCCTCACTTTGTGCAGTGGTTGCTGCTCAGTGAAAAGAAGGAAGCTAAGCTCTCTTCTTCCTGGACACTTGACAACAGCCTGGGGCTTTGGCATTCTTAAGGGGGAGTATTTGAGAAGCAAAAGATTCTGTCTAGTCTTCAGCTTGTGTATTTACAGTGCAACAAACCTTTTAAGAAGAGCACTAACCAGCACTCAGGTCAAGTAGCTCCATGGAGGAGACACTTTGTGGACACCACCTTATTCCTAACCATTTCGTTTTGTATCCAAAGTAATAACGAAGGCTATAAAGCCAATTTTCCCAGTTACTGGTAGACCCAAGTATACACACAAAACCACACTAACACAAGTATATGCATATATATAAACTTATATGTAAGTCTGTAGGTATGTGTGTGTATATGTATCTTCTTTTAATTAAAATCTGGGAAGTGTTTTTCCTATAAGATTTAGATATCCCATCTACAAACTCTATCAAAGCACAGGTTGGAAGCCCTTGGCTATCTTTTAAATACTGGTTTATACCCTTTATAGCTGTCCTGTAAAAAGACCCCCCAATATACAGCAGTCCAGTTACTTTTTGTGCCTGTTCAGCACTGTTTGAGATACTTTGAGGATGATGTATTTTCTTTTTATATAGTGCATATATTCAGTAAGACAGGGAATGCTATTCCCCTATGTGTCAGTAATGGGACTGTGACTCATGCAGAGCTGATAAAAGTGGAAAGAGTATATATCTAATCTAGGGCAATTTAAAAGAAGGAACTTTGGCTTTACATCTCAATTTACATTTATTTACAGGAGTATGACCTAAATTGATATTTTAATGTGGAGCATTTGTAGAACTGTGATGTTAACTCAATGATGGAATAACCTTTTTCTATGGTTACGTGATATCTGATATTATTTTCTTCTCATTTTATGCAGGATCCAAACTACTGGATACAAGTGCATCGACTCGAGCATGGGGATGGTGGGATCTTAGATCTCGATGACATTCTTTGTGATGTAGCTGATGACAAAGACCGTGTAAGTACAAACAGCTGCGAAAGCAGCTCAGTGTGCACTGAGGGTGAGCATATCAGTATTCAGTGTTTCCTGCACATGTCCAAAAGTGGGAGTCAACACAGAGATTTTTGATTGTTTTTATATAGTTTGCTTGACAGCTGTGAGAAGTCAATTACTGTTATGTTTTTCAAAAAGTACAAGAAATCTTTTATTGAAATCTTGGAATTTCCATCTTTTTTGGTTCCTTAAAAGTTCAAGTAAGAAAAGGAGGCTGCAAGAATAAAAAAACCTGCACAGCAGAACACCAATGCAAAAAAAAAGAATTTATAAGTTAATATTTTAGCTTCATGTTACCAATTGAATATGTGCAGAAAACAATGATGGTTTTAAACTGTGGAGACTTAGTGGATTGTTTTCCAAAAATCTTTTTTGGAAGGAACGGCTAGTTACACAGAACTTGAGAAAATAATTATACACTGCTGAGTCTGGAGTGCTTTCACTCTTTTTAAGTTGAGATTTAGATTGCAGTCAGCTGAGAGGTTTTTGGTTATTGACTGTTGGAGGTTATAGATACTTGCGTCTTTGAATTACATGTTGAAAAAGAGTAAGGTAAGAAACACTGTGGCAAGCTGTGAAATCATATGTAAATATGCCGCTTTTCTCTGCTGAAGCTCTTGAGAGCATTTGAGCCTGATACAGACTTAAGTCTGGAAATGTGTTTCAGGACCCCACTCCTTCACAGGCAGGATCCTTAATTGTCTCTGTTGAAGGGAGCAGGCACTCTGAAGGCTCCTTGAAAACTGGCCAAATGATGACTCTTAGGCCAGTTTTTCAGAAATAAATACTGTGCCTGCAGTTGTTTTGTGTGACAAAATTTAGTTGACATCATTATTTCAACTGGGACTTTCTAAATAAAAATTATATGTGGAGTCTTGGGACATGGAGACTCCTTGCCGTCTGCAGAGTTGGGATTTCTCAAGCTGTATAAAGTAACAGTGCTGAGTTTTCAGGAATTTCTTCCATAAAAATAGTGCCCAGCTAAGATTTCATGAAAAGCTAATTAAAACTTCTAGTTAGTTATCTTGTATTGAAGTGCTCAGCTGCATGATTAGTTTAGCTTTTGCTTAGAGACCTCAAGGAGGCTGGTGCAAGTTGTCACTATATATATATACACACACACACATATATGTATGTGTGTGTATGTATATATATTTAAAATTACTTGAATCACGCATGTCTTACCTCCTCATGTGCTCCTCTCCAGAAGGAGAATGAATTCTGGTGACTTCAAGACCTCATTCTTTGGCTGTTACGTTGCTTTGCCACCTTGAAGTGGGGTAATTCCTCACAGTGAAACTCTGTGGGTGTTTTTATGTGTGTGACTAATAGTTGAAAAACTCTGACTGCAACTGAAACAGGCAAAGTCATTATTACAATATTGTTTTTGTGTGTAGATGGACAGGATACCTAGTAATTAGTAGTATTTATTTCTGCGTTTACCAAGCTCGTATCTTCTGATTCTATAAATCTGGCACATCTCTACTGCTGGCACTTATCACTTAAATTTACTTTTTTTTTTTTTTTAAAGAACACTGTAGGATGGCTTAAGAAGGTGCAATATAAACATATGCTGTGCTGTACTGGTGTATATCCTTGAATTAATCATTCTCACTTGACCTTCACATTTGATTCTTTTCAAGCATTTCAGTCCTTAGTCATTGTTTTTCAGTTTTCTGTCTTGTATTTTTACAGCTGACCTTCCTGGTTCCTTTTAGTTTTAGATTGTTAGTTTTGCGTTTGATGCTTCCTTCATATTAAACGTATTGAGTAGTTTTGCGTTAGCAGAGCATGGTACAGGTCTCATTAACGCAAGGTTCTGAGTATATCTCCAGTTAAGTCATATTTTTATATATATACACTCAAGCATATCTTGTTAAAAATATTTAAGCAGATGATGCCTAAACATTTAATTAAATGATAACAGTGGTCTATAGAATTGTTTATGCTCAAAATTAAATATTAGCCTGTATACATATTTTTTTTCTTAATTGGGATAAAAAATATCTAGGTTATTGCAAAACTGAATGCTTAATATCTTTGTGTTCATTTTCACAAGGAAGTTCTTTACATTCTTGAAGACAAGTTTGTTGTGTTACTTACTACCTATCATCTGTACTTTTGAAGATCAGGTGGCTCTTACCATGATTCTTTAGATGTAAGGATCCATTCTCACAGTGAGAAATGTAGTTTTTGTCTTTTTTTGTGTTGCTTTAATGCTGTAGTTGTTTGTACAAGTGCCATATAAGCACAATACAGAATGAGAAACAGCTGAGGACCAGCTTGTCCTCTTGATGAATTTATTACTCTGTGTAGTCGACTAGTACTAGTAAAACAAAACTCTAAGTAATGTGAAGAATATATTTACTCCTATTCCACTGTCTCCATGGAGAAAATGTTCTATCCTATAACAAATACAAAGACCCTTAGAGACAGCAGCTGTTCTGAATGGAGTAAGAGAAGTATCTTTGGTGTCCTTCACATTCAAATGCAGCATGGCAGGGGGACTTTATTTAGCTTTCCTCGTCCCTATATTTTGGTATTCTCTTGTCACTTATTAAACCAGAAAGGATGAGTAAGGGTTAACTGGTTATTCTCTGGAATAACTTGTGGTGTTCAATGTTGTTCCTCCTTAAAACAGGAGAAAAAAAAAAGAAACAAAGTACATAGGAAAAAATTATTTTGCTAAGATGTTTGCTCCTTTTTGAAATGGCTTTCATTAAGCCCTTTAACATAGTTCCTTGAGAAAGTGCACAGTGCGTTCTAACTGAGCTGGCGCACAACTTCGGCATTCGCATTACGCAGTATCACAAGTTGCTGACAAAAACTTGATTAATGCAGTTAATGGTAGTAACAGTATTAAAAACTAATAAATACTCATTTTGATTTTTTTTTTTCTTAGAAAACTTCTTTTATGATTGACCGAGGTGTGAATTTGATCCAATTTTGATTATGGAAATACAGTTTTCAATGGAAATATATAAATGTTTTTTGTATTTATCTGTCTCTCTGCATACGTGAATGCAAATGAGTTGTCTTGTTTTTGAAAAGTATTTGGCTACAAGAAACAAGAATCTATTTTCAACTAGTGGCATCTATTCCAGTCCTAAGTGTGAGCATGTTTGGTACTGTTTGCAGAAACTCCTTGAAAAACTTGGGCAGATGAATAGCCAATATCTCTTTTCCAGACATAAAGGAGAAATAACTCCCTTTAACTTGCTTTTAGTCAACTGAATAACCTATTTTCATTGTCTTAAAAATACAGGTTTCTTGTGCATTTAGTGATTAGAAGAGTATTTTAGAAATAGATAAACTGTTTTGTTTGAATTTCTGTTACTTGTAAAAGTAGTCCTTTGTTTGAAGGCTCTCAAAAACCATATGTCAACTTGACAACTTTCCAGCTTGATGATAACATATTTGATGACCTCACTTCAGTTCTTAGTAGACTGATATTCTCAACAGCAAAAAAACCCCAACCAACTGAAGAAAAGCATCCCCAGCCATCCTTAACTGTGATTTCTTCTCGCAGACTTGGGCGCATGCACACTTCATACTTTGGGTATAATGTGGCAGTACTTTTTCAGAGATATCATAGGCCCTTGCTTACCCATAAAAAAAATAATTAAAAAAATTTGACAAAATTGTTGTGTAATTTCCCATTTTAAAAGTATGTGTGTGAATATAACTGAATTCCCCTTGAATTCTCACTGAAACAGTCACTTGTATTTTGCACAATAAAAAAACCCACCAAAATAACGTAATGTGCAATTACGTGTAGTTTTTTCCTATATAATGCTCTCGCTGTTGCTCAATGAAAAGCTTTAGGGATCAAAATGTCTGTGTTTGGTGTAGCTACGTTTCTGAAAAATCAGAGGCTTTCCTGCCATTAACAGCTGCAGGTTTTGGTGAGCAGCTGGACACTATAGAGCCAGTTTGAAACTATGCAGGGTATGGACCTAATGTTAATTATTCATAAGCTCATTTGTCAAAATCTATTAGGTTTTTGGAAGCTTTAATTTAGCAACCTGTAAATGTAAAAGCACTATCATTTTATAATTTCCTTTGTCACTTACCTAACACTCTAGGTCTCAAAAATAACCTCTGTATGTTGGTGCACGCTCAGAGTTACAGCCTGGGTTTATTTCTCTAAACTGAAGAATGGACTTTCTTTGCTTGACTTACCATTTTCAAATAGTCAGCTCGTCACCCTGCATAATTCATAGTTATGCTCACTGAAAGCAGAGATAAAATAGAGAGGAACATGCTTTGGTAGTGTTTGAATTTTCATGCTTACAACAGCGTTAGTGTGCGTGGTGTTAGTATCTGGTCCAAGTTGCTGTAAGGTGAAGGTGATGTTGGTGCTTCCTGCTGGTTAGACATGCTTTGAATCTCCTAGAAAGACAGACAAGTTGGTGTTTTGAGAGAAGTACTGTTGGTGAGAATGGGATGGAGACTAATTTCACAGATCTGTGATGAAATTGAATTTGTAAACGTTCATGGTCTAGAGTTAACTATGTTAAGTAATCAAATTGCTGCTGAAATTCAGTGAGATCAATTGCAGTTCATTTGCATCTGCTTTTAGAGACTCACAGAGACTCTATTAATATTATGAATTTAGTGCTTCTGGTGTAATGGGAGAAAGTCTTTGAACAGCTTCTTCACTTAATACGGAAGGATACTAGGAGCTTTTCCCAGTGTAGTGGAAAGGAAATGAACTTTCTTTTTTTTTTGTGCTGAAACAGATGGCCAATTCTAAATAATACTGTTGTTTTGTTTACTTCCTCTTGGAGAGCACTGTTGAGTTAGAGGGGTGTGTGATACACAAAATGTGGGTTTGGAGAAAATGACTGTAACAAATGTTGACTTGAAACCAACACAAAAACAAATCTATTTTGAACAAGTGCATTGTGATGCTGAGGTTAAAGGCCAGCTAGGGACTGGAGAGCTGTGATTACAATATCTCCTTGTCATTGATTCTTGTTTTGTCACTCTTTATTAGGGATAGTTATAGAAAACCCCAGTTCTCTAGTAAACTGGAGGTAGACGACTGACAACATGGTGCTGGTTAACCCTGTGCCTGTTCATTCTCTCCAAAACATTAAGGAGCTTTTGAGCTTGATGAAAGTTGCACAGATAAACTTATTTTATCTTTAGATTTCCATCAGCAAGTAATGAGAATACTCAAAGTAGTTGTTTGTTCTAAATTTGGGTATCTCTCTCATTTAAGCAAACTTACAGCTAATTTTACATTTGAATTCTCTTTGACTCTGCACCTTAAGAATTTAACCCTAAAACCATGAACAGAGAAGAGTAACTACTTTTTTGTTGTACTTCTGAAATTTGTTTCTGCCATTAACATATTAAAACTCTGGAGTGAGTGAGTGTCTAGATCCAGTGCAGAAAATCTGGCAGCAAAACCTAAAAGTGCCAAAACACGACTCAAAAATATGATTCTCAATATTTACTATACAATGGCTGCTATGCCCTTCTTCCTTTTTCCTCAGAACTTTTACATCAAAATAAATTTCAACTATTGCCATGATTATCTCTGCCACACTGTGCAGCTTCTTTCTTCTTGTTCTGTGACTGCCTTCCTTGTATCCAGGAAAACAGGATGACCTTGAAACAATTTACTGTTACTCCTAAGTGACTTGGCAAAACACATTTTGAGCATAAGGCGTTCTTTTCTTGTAACAGCTTAAAATAACTACTTGAGCCACTGAGCTTGGGAAAATATTGCTACTGGGAAAGAAACCTTTCGTATAACATTTCTGTGAGGGTTTTCTGTTAAAGAAAATCAGAAACTTCAGTTTAACAATGAGCTTTTGATGCCATCTGATATTCTGCAGTGGGTTTTATTTTAATTGCATTTTTAGAAGTTGACAATTTGATATTAGTCAAAGCTCTGACAAATTGATAAAAACAGAATGTCTTTGTCTTAACCAGTTTTTCCTGTATTAACACTTTTGACTTATTACTGGGATGACCACATGATTCTTAGGTCTGTCTTGCTGATAGATTTGAAATAGAAAATCAGATTTTATTCCTAGCTGCTATTTAGTGAAGACATATTTGGAAATAACATAATCCAAATATAAATATTATCTTCTGTCAAAGAATGGAGTTAAAATACTTGTAGTATTTCTAATAAATTAAATTTAAATTTCACAGTGTTTATGGATGAGATTGAAGCCCATAGAAATGAGGACAGACCGAGCATTAATACTGAAACTTGCATTTTGCAATCCCTAAGAGATACTGGGTATAGCCAAATGTTGTCTCCCATCTGTAGATCTTAGTTTTTAATTCCTTTGAGCATTGTTCTCCAAATTATTAGTCTCATCATCATTTACTTTTTCTAGCTCTGTGAAGACAGTGTTTCTGTTCATGATTTGTTTATTTCTGGGATAAGCTGCAATATCCCAGTTACTTTCCTGTATTACTGAAGTAGTTGTATTAATACGCTGGCAATGCCCAAGTAGGAGAAGAGTGACCTTTGTAAATTAGTATTCGTGGAGATCTGAAGAGCTTCAGGTAAATATGACTTCTGAAAATTGAATAATTTGGTAAAAACTGCTCTCTGAGGGATACCAGGCCAGACCATGAACATGGTATACCTGAGAAGACCACAACAGTGTTGTGAAGAAAGTCATGCCTTGCAAACCTGCCTATATTTTCAGCAGATAGACAGACCTGAGCAGCAGTGACTGGGTTAGTGTAGTGCAAAACCCCACAAACTTGCCATGGGATAAGAGTAGGGGGTCTTATGGCTACATAACTGTTTGGAAGATGGAAAATAGGGCATATCTTGCTCAATACATTAGTAGTTTTTCTGGAAAAAGGGAAGGAGGATTTGGATAGTGGAGTGACAAATTCCATTATTGTGTCTTGATGAATGTTGATAGTAAGTGCTGATTATGAAGGGTTGCAGAAGCATCCGGTGACACAGAGGGAGTAGACAGTAACATGGTGCATTAAATAACATTTTGGCAACTGCAATGTGCTTTCAGAAGAGAAACTCCTTTAACCGAATGCACAAAATAATGGGTCCTGAGCTAGCTATTATATTTTGGAAAGTGTTTTTGATTTTGTAATAGATCTCTGGAAATATCGATTTACACTGCCAGGTAAAGCTCTTAGAGACATAATAAGATCTAAGAAGGCTTCTAGCGGCTTGTCCTTGCATCTGCCTCTCTCCCACATTGTCACCACCACCCTACCGCTTACCTCGTGCAGGCTTTGGCACTCTTTGGACCCTATCTCCTAGCAGATTTGTTCATTAAAATGGCAGAAGACTTCTCCTTGAAAAAAACAACAGTATTTCTCTGCTATTTCATGAGTATTGTCAGTTCACTGAAGGATCTGGAAAGCTGAAGAGGAAAGGGAGAGGACTTCTCTGCTGGGAGTGGTTCAAGTGGAGAGGAAGAAGTAAGAAAGGAGAGAGTGGGAACATGGGCGGGCTGAGACATTCTGTTTCCATGCAGCAAGGCTGCTGGTGGCCATGGAGCTGCCAGAGTGGTCCTTGTAGTGAAGCAAGAGGTAGAGAAGGTGGTGGAATCTTGCTGCTGTACATGCTGGTGGTGAGCCCTGTGCTTCCTCCAGACACAAACCAAGCAACCAAAAAAAATTTTGTAGAAATCACAGAAGCACAGAGCCAGCGCCAACAGTGATTGCGGGTATAGATGAAGGGCTTCTTCACCAGTAGGGTCTGGGTGGACCAGGACTCAGCCTTGAAAAGAGGACAAAAGCAGCCAATTGTAGATGACTTGAAAATCGGAGGTGACATAGATGAATTGTTCCTTGTCTTTTTCAGTGCAAGATCTGGGGCATCAAATGGAATGGAAGTTTACATTAGCAAGATAAATGAAAGAAGATATGTGGGGTGTTTTGTGTGTGTATGTGTGTAAAATACTACCTTTTGTTTTCAAAATGGATTTGTTGAGTGCTGCAGATTCTTGTATATAAGAGAATTGTGAGTAAATATAATCCAAACATTTTTCTGTATCTAAAGACTGTAAAGACCTTTGTCCTTTCAATTTTTTTTGCACTTTACTTTCATTTGGAAATCCTTTCATTCACTGATCATTCTTGTTACATTTCTTACACCTGTTTTAGGTCTAATGTGTTTTTTTTATTGAAGTGAAATGATCAGGATTATACCTGGTATTTGATACATCTTAATGGATTTTTAAAGTTTATTTGTGCCTTTGTCAGTCTTAATTGCTAATACTTATTTTTGTGCAAACAGACATGATTAGAATATGTCATAAGAGTAGCTGTCTACAGAAGGTTTTCAAACTTGAGGTTTTGGAGGACATATTTTTTCGTGAGACGTCATAGTTTAAAAGAACACATAATTCTGAATTGTCTTGCTATTTTTACTCTTCAGAATGATGATGCTTTTAAATCCTGGGAACTGGTAATTTAAGTAGGGTCTCAATTTGTGAGAAAGTGGTTTTCACCAAAGTTTAAAGAGACTAAGAGCGTTATGGTCTCCCAGTGTCTAATATTTGTAACACTGATGGTCAAGGTGTGGCTGTGGATGATGGCTGCTACAGTATTATAAACCCATCACAATTAAGAGATACTTTGTACTAAAAATATTTAATAATGGATCTTTTCTATGTCTTGTAATAATTACAGATTCACTACTTAGATGTAGTTGTAGATAATATGAAGCAATGCTTTCTAATTCTCCACAGTGTAAATCTCCACAGAAATCTGCAGTGAATCTAGAAATAGGCCATTATGGCTAATAAATGCATGATATTCTGATAACTTTTCATTAATTTTAGCAATATCACTTTGTCCTAGAGGTATATTATTCATGCTGCAACAAAGGAAGGAATTGCAGAAAATGTTGGTTGTGGGAATTCATTAGCACTACCCCCTTACTCCTTGGTATCATCAGGCCTTGAAAGAAATGCTGTTCCAAATTCACAGATATTTCCTAACAGAGGTGGTGAGACTCTTGCACTGGAGGACTGACCCATATTAAAGCTTAATTATAGTAATGGATAATCCTATAAGTATAAATTATTCACAGTTGTTTTGTATGCAAAGTAGTGTCATGAATAAAATAAGGAAAAGTTTCTGGAAAAGACCCCGGACAATGGCGTAAGTTTGTCAAAAGATAGTTTTCCTCCTTTTAACATAGGTTTAAATCTGACAGCATTAGGTTTGCAGGAGAATTCCCATACACACAGCTCTGTGCTTTGGATGTCTTTTGCTTAATGAAAATGTATAGCAGTAAGTCTTGGGGCTCTGCGCCCTTGTAGTGTTCCTTGACTAATACATTAGGCAAGGGAGACATTCCTACCTAAAGACAGTCCTGGTACAGAAGTTGCAATCTCAGCTGACTGATAAGATTCCCACACTGTCACCAAGATGAGAATTCATTAGCATTACCCTCTTATCCGTTGATACCAACAGCTCTTAAGAGAGTGCTATAACTTCATAGTTATTTCTAGAGAAGGAGAGGACAAGTTTGGGAGTTGCCAGGAGGGGTTTTAAAGTTAGCTTTATTTTCCAGTTGGTTTAGTAGGTGAAGTACCTCCTGAGTTTGTAGTGTGGACAGTCTTTATGACAAAGAGAGAAAAGGGAGTATTTGAGTTGGATTAAAACAGAGACCCTAATGAATGGAGCGGCTTCATGCTAAAGGTTCCTTCAGCAAATGCCTTGGATCAAAAGAGAAGAAAATTATGCTGTCTTTTTCTGGGGAGCTTTCAGCAGCCTGACTTCTGAGATACCTTCCTAGCAGTGGCCCAGAAAGGAAGGAGTTAAGAAGATGCTTTGAACCCAAAGTCTTCTGCTTCATCCCCACACCCTGTTGGTGTACTTCCACACCCTCTTGGTGTGCAGGGAACTACCTTCCGTTTACCTTTAGCGTGCTCAGCAGGATAGTCACTACATTTTCCAGATTAGCATCACTGCTGAAGCCTGTTTGAGTTTATACAGCAAGAAGGAGCTCTGCCTGCTCTTCAGTGGCATACAGCATTGCAGGAACATCAGCTGTTTTTTCATTTGTACGACCTGTTGGAAGAACTGAAATTGTTCTTAGGTGGGCTCTGTTCCTTGTAGGTTGTTCCCCTTCCTGTAGGACTGAAGACTGTTCCCTGTAATCCTGGTGGAAGCTGGATGGTACTGAGTTTTTATTTTCTTGGGACGCTGTTTGTTTGATTCTTTGGTGGCTGAAATGGCAGACACGCCTAAGAGGAAAATTACAAAGAAATCATCGTCTTTTTCATATGATCGCCGAAGAGATTCAGTGAAAGTTAGGAGACAGTCCAAGTCTCTTAGCTTTAAGTCAGCTACGTTGGGTGCTCAAAAACGACAGGCACAGAAAAAGCAGGTTTGTATTTGGAAATTTCTCAAAAAAACCCCATCCTTACTTCCTATATTCTTAAAAAGATTGTAAAACTTGCTGTGTTAGTTACTACGAAGCAGAAAACAATCTCTGCTGATTTGCAATTTGTGTGTTGAGTACATATGTGTATACATACAAGTTTGTGTGCAGGTAAAGCTGGATTTTTTTGCTATAATTTTTCTTAAGAGCTAGCTAAACTTGTGATGTTAATTTTATTGTGAGAAAATTCTGCTTTTGAGATGTGATTTATGATTTCTGTTCTGTCTCAAGGAGTTGCTCTTATAGTGTAATACGTGACCTGAGAGCTTTTGGTAGTGTGTTGTCTGTTGGGCTAAAAACCATCACGGGTATTTGAAATTATTATTCAGATTATAGCTGCTACACTGCTCTTCATTATTATTATTATTGTTGTCATTAATGTTGAAATGTACCAGACTGAGAGCTTTAGGGAGTGAAATATTTTACTTATTCCAGAACAGGTAATGCAAGTCAGCAGCAGCACCTGTTCTGGTGGGACCAGTTTTTAGGGTTAGAGGGCAGCTTAATGCCTTGGCAGTGCTCTACTGTCATAGTCAAAGACTTTCATACACAGGACTTTATCTTTTGTAGTTGAGATCTAATTAAATGAAATTTCTCCAAAGAGAAGATGTAGTGTGTACTGTGGTAAATGGAATAAAAACAAATGAGTCAGTTCATGAAGTGTCTTTGTCTACTGATCTTCAGCTTAATCTAATAAGAAAGGAGCACAGGATCGCCCACTATCAGCCAGCTCGCGCTCTGCATTTGTGTGCACAGGGTGCCTTTTTGAAGGGTTTAAAGGAACTTTCCAGGGAATTTTTAAGTAGCTGTGTAGAACATGAAGTATTTCAGTACTTTGCAAATAGTGTTTTCACAGACGCTTTAAAATGGGTTAGATTTTCATTAGCAGTATAAGTGACTTTCTCACAAGCAAGTAATTTTCAGGCCCTGACCACCACATCTGCTCCTAAATGTTGAGGGCAGTAGATCCATTCAGATTTGAGAGTAAGAGAATTTAAATTATTGTATCCAGCATACACTTTGATATTCGTTTAAAACCACAATGAATTTGGTGTATGTAGGTTCCTATTTGTTTTTATTACTATTTCTGTTGTTCTTGAAATTAAATAGCAAGATATTGACTACTAGAATAATAGGATATTCCAGCGTTAGTGTGTTTCTTGAATGTTAATTATAGTCATAGCTGAAAGCCCCTTTGTTTGAATTGAAGTTCCAGAAGTTTAAAATGAGGAAATATTTGAAGAAATCAGGAACACCTTCAAAAGGTCTTCAGGCTCTGACTGTTTCCCCCCCCCCCCATTATCAGATGAAATTTGAGAAGTAAAAATCATAAATCTAACTTTTATGAAGATGTAAAATACCAAATGACATCTGTGAGCATACATGGTCACTGGATCTTTTGGGAAAATGAGAAGACTACTCAAATTAATTTAATAATCTTATTTGTAGGTGCAATCTGTGACTACTCTTGGATTTCAAACTTCTCAGACCTTAAGGTTCTTGAGGCCTCTCAACTTTTGGATAGCTGCCATGGTTGCTGTGTGACCTCTAGTGGTTAATGAAAAATATGCTCAATTAATGAATTCAAGCTGATATTTGAACAAATCTTGAATGTGTGTTCTTACTGGTTTCATTATTTAATCCTCTAAATTCTATTTTTATTGAAAAGAAAAAAAAAATCGTCTGTTTCAACTTAATCCTTTATGGTGTCACTTCCAGGAAAAAGTGTTCTGCTAAAATAATTATTGACGTGGATGTGTATTTGAATTGAAGTCTTTGTGGATGCAGAATTATAGGAGTAGTTTTAAGAAATGTTTACTGCTTTGGCTTGGTTACAGTGTTATTAGTGGGTGAAACAGCTGAAATGAAGCACTCTAGACAAAGCCCTGTTTTGATCAGCTTGTATGTTGGGTAGGTCTGAAGAAGGCCTCAATAACGTTTTATTTTTCTTCTAAATGCTCCAGTTAGCTGTAAAAAAAATGTTAATTTTTCCTACAAGCTTGGTCTTGTTTCAGTCTTCAGATCATTATAATTAAATGAGACAAAACCATCCTTACCTCCTCCCTGCTCCCCCCTCCCCCTGCCCCCGCAGGAGGAACTGCTCCTACTCTCTTTGGAAGTGCTTTTGAAGTAAAACATGACTGCTTTTGTTAATCTCGGAACTTTTAAAATACTGAAGAAAGTTTAGGGTCTGGAGTTACAAGAATCTGATCAGTTTTCAAGCAGCCAGAGGTAACTCTGCTCAGTACGGTGTCACTTCAGACGCAGTCTCGCTCCAGGCCCAGGTTACCGAGTGAGTACCAGCAGGAGGAATGTTGAAAAGTTACTTAAAAATGCCTTTTTTGTTGCTTGAGTCTCTTGCCTTTTTTAAAAAAAATATTTTTAATTTTCTTTCTTTTGTTTTCTTTTCCTTTTTTTTTTTAAATGAATGTTTGACATCTGAGAATATTTAAAACTATGCTTTGGTCTTTGCTGTTTTAAGAGACAATAGCAGACTTTGCTGCTCGCAATATGTGTGGTTTTGCTTGGGTAGCTCCCTGGAGGAATGAGACTCCGCCTGTGCTTATTCAGGCAGGCAAGCCAAAATTAGTTTTCTAAATCTTTTGCTACATCAATATCAATCAAAATCTGTTGAAATCATAATACTTTGCAAAATCTTTTCTGCTTCTTTGGTTTTTGTATCACTGACCTCCTTTTTTTTTGCAGAGTTTGATTTCTTTTTTCCTTTTTGTGGTAAAATTTTAAGTTTGGTCTTTTTTTTTTAAATAAAAAAATATGATTCTTAAACCACTGTTAAAATATTAGTAAGAATCTGAGAACATTTTAGAAAGACATTTGTCACAGTTTCTGAATTACAATACTGTGTTTCTATGTCTAAGGCAAATTTCTGCACTTTTCTTGTGTATCTGTTTTTATTTTTTCTTTTTGCACGCTTAGCTAATTTATTGGAAATTGAAAATCAAGAAGTGTTCAAACCCAACAATTTCAAATATCCCATCTAATGTAAAACTGAAATTCTTCCGAGGTAATCTTCTCATCAAGTTATTTATTACTACAGATAATATTGTTTTTTTATTATTATTCTGTTGATTTTCCTAGACCTATCTGTTCTGAGGTAGGAAATCTGACAGTACTTCCTTTCACTGGCTGCTGATACTGTCATATTAGTTGATCTGAATGGAAAACCACATTACAGAAATATGTAGGCGGTGACTTCTAAGGTGTATGAGTATTATGCAACATAATCTCTGAAATGTTGGATAGTTGTAGAAGTTGCCTCTTTATGTTTTGAATGAAGAACAAATTCAGTTACGTGAAGTAAAACCTATAGATAAGTTTTAACAAAATTTGAGATAAAGATCCTTATGTGCAAGTGAACATAAAAAGGAGATCCAGTGCTATTTTTAGCTGTTTTGTGAGAGCCTCTCAAGTCCTATTTCTCTCTGTCATCGCCAGCTGACTGATTACGGTGACATGGGCTAGGGCCTCAGTGGATTAATTAAGATCTGAAACTTTTCCTGATGACTACTGATGTTTTGGATACAAAGTTTTGGAACTTGGCAGGATTCCAGGCTTGTACAAGAGTAAAAGGAACTTGCATAGGCTGCAGATTTGTGATTTGTGGCTGTATATTCTTTTTTATTTTTATTTTTTTCCTTGAAGTGCTATAGAACTGGGCTGAATAACATTTTTATTCCTTTTCTTTTAAACTCTGTAATTCTAGAGCCATGAGGGATGTACTGTCTGCTATCCCAGCTGTGGAACAATACGTACAAAGAGGATGTTGCTTGAAAACCTCCAAATCCCTGTGTTTAAATATGACTCAATTGATAGGAGTGCTCCAGATCCCTTGTTATGAGCATCTGAGAGTTATACTCATCATGAGTTACAGTTTCTGCTTTTTTATTAGAAAGAAATACTGGGTGGAAAAACAGCTCTGGGAAGCTTAGGTATGTGAGGGAAAGGGGGTTGATTGCTCAAAGGGAGCAGTGCTTTATCACATTCAGCTCTGTGGTAAGGAACACCTGTAGTAGATGTGCCAGATGCAGTGTTAGTGTTGTGTGACAGCTCTGCAGAGCAAAACCCACAGCACCAAGGCCAGCAAAGCAAGATATTTACAATCTATTAAGATACCTAAGCAGTAAAGAAAAATTAGGGATGAGAGGATTCTCAGATAATTAATTTTCAGACATTATTTTTGAAAACCATGGTCTGTGATTGCTTTTCTTCTATTGATTTTCTTCCTATCTTTTGCAAGAGCTTGTTCTGAAGTCTGTTGGGAATCTTGAATGCACTCTCTGGGGAGAAGGAAGTCAGCTTTAAGTGCGAGCCCTCAGGATTTGTTGTGAAAATCTGATCCCTGTTTCTTTTGAAATGAAACATGACAAGCATGTAAAGAGAAAAAGCATGTGATGCGTGTAACAGAGCACTAGGAGATAAAAGCATGTAGATTCTTCAGGCAGTTTGGTTGTTGTAAGAAACTTGGCCTATCAAAACTCCTTCACTCTGGAGCACGGCCAGCTGTTAAGCGTGGTGGTTAGCTATTGCTATTAAAACTGCGATAGCAGCAGAGCGAGGTGTGGGTTGTAGCTGGTGAAGGAGGCCCACCTCGAGTTCAACTCACAGTGAAATCGGAGCAGATTGGTGTGGTAGTGAGAGTCTCAGCCATTGTGAGCCTTGAGTTCCTGCCTTCCTTTTCTTACTGCGGCTTGTTTGTGGAGATTGTGGTAGATGTGAGCATTAGAGTGCTTCCTACAGCACCGCGAATCATCCTCCCTTGGTGGCATTTACTGTGGTGGCGTTGGGTACTGCCCACCTCTGTGCTGATTTCCACTGTTGCTGAGAGAAGTGTCACCCTCTCCCAGAAGTGGCAGGTTCCTTCCCTTGGCATCTTGTCCTGGCAGCTAATGTGGCATCGTGTTAATACGGTGTCTCATCACAGGAACTGTTTTGTTGTGCTGTTAAAATAACAGCACAGTGCCAGGAGCTTTTCAAATTTAATTGGTGATTTCTTTAATGCAAGCAAAATATTAGGCTTTATTTTGACAATTTTACAAGTTCATTTGATCTAAATTGGGCTATTATTTTTAATTCTGCCTCAGTATTTGTAGTTATAGCTCATATACGAGTTAACACGATTAACCATATTTTTGGGTTTCTAAAGGTGGGGCTTTTGAGACGGATTTTAGCTGATCTAAGGCTTTGGAGCTGTGAAAGAGAGTGCCTTGTGCTCCCCACGGCCATGGATGTGCTTCACACCTCTCTCCCTGCTACCCCCACCAGGAATCGTTTGTTGTGCTGAATGAGATCAGTGTGCTGATTGGCCTGAAAACTAGCCCTGAGAGGAGAAAAGGACGATGGTCATGGAAGAAAGGATAGAGACAAAGGTCTCTGCTGTGAGAATCTGTTTGGAGTCTGGGAGCAACTTTGCTATCACCAGAGCTGCAGATGTTACAGCAGAGCATGAGGTTTCCTTCAGCGAAGCTGGGTGGGAATGGCCTTCACAGATCCAACCCTGCAGCTGAGGGAGTGAAATGGCAGATGAAGTGTCTGGTTTGGCAGTGCACAATGGCACTCAGTGCAGTGTGGGAAGCAGGTGCAAAGGAAGGCAGGTCCTAGGTCTTGCTTATGCTCATAAAGGGCTGGTGGTGTCCCACAGAAGATAGTGTTAAGTTTGGCCAAATACTGCCTGCTGAGCTGATCAATTCTGTGTATATTCACCAAACTTCTTACCGCTGGAAATACCTGCTCAGCCTTGGCTAGTGCTTTTGATCTGCTGCTGAAAAGTAGGCATGCACCAAGGAGAGTGTGAAACAAGAGTTACAGAATTGCAGGATGACTGGGGCTGGAAGAGACCTCTGGAATCAGCTAATCCAGCTCCCTGCTCCAAATAGGGCCAGTTTGCCAAGGGCCTGTGAAGCGTGGATCTGAGCATCTCCAGGAATGGAGGTTGCACAGCTTCCCTGAGAACTTGTTTCAGTGTTTGCTGCCAGGGTGAAAAAGTGTTTCCAAAGCCTAATCTGAATTGCCAGTGTTGCAACCAGTGTCGGTTTTGCTTCTTCTCCCACTAACAGTCACCTCTCAGAAGATCACAGCTCTCTCTTCTCTCTGCCCTCCCGTTAGGCCATAGAAGACAAAAACAAGCTTCTCTTTTAGCATCCTTTTAAAAACGAACAAGCCCAGCTCTATTGGCATCTCCTTGTATATCCTGTGGTGCAACCTGCACCGTGTCCATGCCCGTTGCTGGCCATGCCATCTAGACTGTCACAGCCCGGTTGCCACTGCCTTCAGCATGAGGGCACTCTCGTGACTCGCCTTCCAAGTGCTTTCCAGGAGGGATCTGCTCATCCTTTTCGGAAGACCCTCTCAGGACCCAGCTGGCATTCAGCCAGTACTGCTGCGCACTGATTATTCATTTAAAATTCTTGGTGACATTCTGCGATCAGCAAGGAAGCAACATGCTTGTTTATTTTTTTTTTAGTTTTAAATAAAATCCTTACCTCACTTTTACTGTCTTTTATATATATTGTTTTTGCTGCTTATTTGCTATTTGTGCAGGATTATACCCTCAAAATGAGGATGATGCATTTCAAAAGATGCTGTTGTCAGCTGCAGTAATGCTTTTCTAGTTTTAGCCATTCTATTCCAATTAAGGGGGGAAAAAAAGCCCCAAATAAGAACTAAATGGAAAACAAACCAAATGAACGGTTTCTGGACATACCTACTGGTAACACTCTATTTTAAAATACTAATATTGCCAGCACTTAAGCAGAAACAGAAAACTAGTGTTTTAGTGCCCTTTGGTACTTCCAAGTATCTTTTAAAGTGCTCTGCCACAGTTTTTGTGGAATGATGACGCTTGCATGGCTTAGAACTTGCATTGTTTTGTGCTATTTAAGCCATGTGTTAACATGTATTTAGAGCAGTTACTAAAGTTTTGAGTACATGATCTTCGCTTGGCTTTTAATGCTATTAGAAAATTTGTGGTTTAATATTATGGAATTTGCTGATTGAAAATGATTTTATCTGATTTCCAGCTAACGAGTTTGTCACTTTTGTAATAGCAACAGAGTTTTGCCCTTTGTTATTCTGTGTGAGAGTGAGTGAGCATTTTGCTTTGCAGCAGATTGATTTTAATGTTTCTTGACAAAAAGGAAGGAAAATTAATTTTAATTATCTAAAAATATGTCCCCTGGCTCAAAGTATAGTTCTCAAATAGAAAGCAAGCAATGTTTTGCTTTCTCAGCAATTTCTGTCACTTGAAGCGTGACTTGATCATGGAGGTAATAGCATATGAGGAAAATCCAGTGGGAGCTGTCTGATTTCATATGTGTTTCAGTTCAAGCACTTATGTTCTTTTGATTTGTGGACTGTAATTTTTACTGACAGTATTTGTAGCTTTTAGAAGAACAGCCCCTGACAGATGACATCCATCTAACCAGCTGCTGCCTAATCTGACTTCAAGCCGCTGATTGCATTATCTGACTGATTTGAAATACAGTAAATATTAATGACTGTTCATCTGTTATTTAAAATAAATGGAAAGTAGTGAGAGAGTGATGGTCATATTTCACACTTCTGTTGTAACTAGCTTCTTGTCATCTGTTGTGATAGTATCAACGTTTGTGACTGACAGCTTTTCTTCTAAGGCAATTTCTTTGGGAAAACTCACTGTTTTAATTTTCTTTTTTTTCTTCTGCAGCCTTTATGTCTCTAGTTTTCAATATGGTCAGAAATGGTGAGCTATCTCATGGTATAAGTTGAAAACTAAAAAGTCAAGATCTTAGTTTCTTTGTCAATCTTGGGAGAATTACCTTTCAAGTGAACTATATGTAGTAAAGAAATGATTAATAAAGTCAAGAAAATAACAAAAATAGTATATTACTGATAGAGCAAGAACTTCTTGTAGGAACGTGATAATTTCAAAAATCTTCCTGTGACTGGTTTCTAAAGTACAGGATAGAATTTATGACCAAAATTTGGAACCAAGCTAAAGAAGTACAGAACAGGATGGTGGTTATAGTTCTTCCTAATGATCAGGAAAAAAGAAAAATCACACAGGGATTTGAACTTATATGGCATACAGAAGATATATATTAGAATAGATGGTTAGAAAGCTTACTGTAAACGTAAAACCTCTTTACTTATTTCTGTGCTGATTATCTTTAAGATGAGTTATGGAAAATTTTCATAATACAGTTTTCAGCTTCATCTGGTAATACTTTAAAAACCCCACACAACAAAATTCCCATAAACCAAAGAAACCTCACACAATTATTTCCTGCTTCCTGAAAAGAAAACCCAAGAAAATTGAAGTAGCAATGACTCTACCATTATTTGGTTTTCGTTGCTTTCATTCTGGTTTTATTGAGAGCAAGATCAGACATGAAGTGTCATAACTTTGTGCTCATAAGAACTGGAGTGTCACTCTTGAAGTTAATTTGTTCATTAAGGACTGTTCCAATTTTAAAAATATTGTAAACTTTAAACATTGAGCTTCCTTAGATTCTCTTCTACAATCCTTGCTTTACTGAATTACCTTCTCTTCCTCCGTTACTACTTTGACATGTTAAGGCAGACTCCTTTGATTTCTTAGTTTTGAATATTAAGTCATTCTTATTGCACATTTTTCATCAAAAATATCTGTCATAGATCTGTCAGCTGTCAGAAATAGAAGTCAGCTTTGAAAACTTTTAAAATATTGCAACGTGTTTTCATTAAAACAAGCTGTCAGCAGAGAACATATTTCTTTTCTTGTCACTGTCGTGCTGCATTGGTGAGTGACAGCGGGCAGCGGTGTTTCGCTTGGTGGCATCACTGGAGTACAATCCCAGCGCTGCAGGTGCAGGCCCGAGATACCCGTCTGTTCCCTATCAGCCTCCTTCACCTGCTGCCTCCTCAGGCAGCCTGTGGAGCACTGACACCGGCAGTTGCTCATGGACGCGGAGAGATTTGCATTTGGAGAAACAGGTGCAGAGTGACGATGTGGTAGTTTCTTGTCTTCTTAGCATGACAACGATTTCCTGAATCATTGAAAATGTCGAGGCTTGCTGTTATAAAACAATTCACTGAGCTATTCAGTGCTGTGCCTGTAAAATTCTGTTCGGTTACTGAACTGTAATGAATTCCTCTTTATTCTCCCTTCCATGCTCTGCCAGAAGTTAGATAGGTTGGATGTAGACACTTATGCTGATGCAGATGAATTAAATAACTTGAGCATTGCCTTTGACTTAATGCCTTGGAGTCAGATCACTGTTTGGTATTTAGATACCTGAACAGCTATATTTGGATTACAGAACAGGGATATAAACATTTTTCCTTTCCTGACATACTCTTAAAAGAGTAATAGCTAGCATCTACTAATTGGTAAAAATTCAAGTCCTTCCAGATGATAAAGAGGTGATTTAGTAAGCAAATTATCTCTATAGTGAACTATTTAATTCTTTGGCTATGTAGACATCCTTGCTTAAATAGCTGGCAAGTTAAAGGTTTGTGACTGGAGGCAACAGGGTCCAACCAGAGTCTGGTCGGCCTTCAGGGCATTTCTGTCTACTGCGTTGTCGCTTTGCTCTCTGATCTCCATTCAGATACTCAGTCTTTTGAGTGGCCATTAAATGCAAAAGAGTAATGGTACTTGCTAATAATTTAAAGGATTATTCTGTAAAGATGTTGCAGAGCTGGTGTATGATGCTTAGTGGTGCAAAGATCAGGATGACCATCTTGATGTACCCGCTCATCCCTTTCCCTGCCCTTTTCCTTTTTATGACTGCCAAAAAGCAACTGTATTTTCCTCTGCCAAAATAAAAAAAATAGGCAGTTATGTGTACATTCACTTTACTTTTATTGGGAGGAACATTGCTTGGCTAGCCCCTCTGAAGATGCTGCACTTAGCTTATAGAAAGGTCAGTGTTTCCTTCAGATTTCCGTAGGACTTCGGAGATAATATATGGATATTGAATCCGGGTTAAACAAATATTCGAAACTGCTCTTACCTGTTCTTAATCGTTGCCAAATGTAATGGCCTGGCAATATAGAGCCCAGATATTGCTCCTGAAATTGATAGGTACGTGTTGATATACTCAATGAATTTGTGTGTTGGTAACTTTGCAGAGATTGACATTAAATCTTTAGCTGCATTTTAGTAAACACTTGATTATTCTCATACTCAGAAACTGAAAAACTGTTGTAGAATTGGACCTAGGCTGTCTTAACACTCATACTGTTTAGATTAGTATTTGACTTGGACTCATACAATGTAGCAGTTGTATCTCATGTTCTGAGCAACCCAAAATAATAATGTTTAGATTTATGGATTTTGTTTCACATTTCTCTGTTATAATACTAAAATTGCATCATAGGAATAATAATCTGAAATTTAAAAAAATCTCTTTTAAAAAATGATAGATGAATTTCTAAAATGGAGCCTGAACTTTTAAGTAATTTTTTTTTCCAATTTGTTTGCAAGTTTATCTTTCTATCACTATTTGTTTCCTTAATTCTACTGCTAGAATTGCTGGTTTTACAGAGAAACTTAAGTGAAAAGGCATATGGCTTTTTGTTGCTGCTGTGGGAATTATTCTTGGAGCCATGACAAAATTAGTAAGGGGGGGGGGGGGAAAAGCAATATTTTTTTTCTTTTTGTATGGGTCCTGCCTTCTACTTCATTATGTGTTTAATTCAGTAGATAAATCAATAGCAACATCTGTACTGTAGAGAATTAATTTAATGGAAGAAGTTTGGGAGCAGTAAATTAGTGATATGGCAACAAACTTCAGTGTAGACAGAATTAAAGCAGTGCTTTTCAAATTATTATTCTATTCTTTTCTTTCTTTCCTTTTTTTTTTAATTAAAAAAAACTTTGAAGATGATAGATGATTAAAGAAATTTAGAAATAATTTCCAGATTTAAGAAAAAGAAAATTCCATTGCAGGATATAAGCATAATTAACAGAAATCTTGGTGGTTGAACTGTGGTAAACTGTAGATACATTACAAATCCAAACATAATTTTCATTTTGTTTGGAAGGTAAATATCGTGTATATAGAAGCAGTTATATTTAATTGTGATATTCTAGTTAACAGAAATAGACGTTGTGTGAAAGGAAACAATTAAGTGAATCTTCAGGTATTTTAAGTTGCAAATAGCACGGTCCTCTCAGAGTAGCAAACCAGTGTTCAGTAGGAGACTGTTTGGTGTATTACAGCCTAATCTCCTAAACATATAGAAAGCAGAGCAATTTTAAGAGTGAGATATGAGTCAGGAGTGTTTGGAGGAGAGAGGATAGATAGATTTCTCTCCTGGAAGTCAGTGGAACAAATGGAGGACCTCCAGGTAAAAGTTGCACCCCTTCTGTGGCTGGCTGTCTTTTGACTCTGTCACAAGCATCCTGCGTGACTGTGGGCAAATCTGTTTTGGAGAAATTCTTGGTCTGACACACATAGATAATGAGGAGAAGGAATGTGGTGTGGCCAGCTCTGATTTCCTTGTACATGGCAGCTGTGTGTAAGCAGGAGCGGGGTCCGAGTTGGCAAAGAACAAACATGAAGGAAGACTTTCCAATTGATTACTCTTACGTGCTGATGTTTTTATGAATCCGGTCTTGTGGGGAGGGGTTGACGTGTTTTCTGTTTCATAAGATGTGTTTGTTTGTACAAGTCACACATCACAAATCAGTTGGGGTTCCTCTGGTAGGATTAAGCTGATCCATTTTATATTTCCTGCTTGGATTTCTGAAAGGTGTTTGACAAGGTCTGTCTGTAAAAGCTCTAAAGAAGACTTAACAGCCATGGTATAAGAGAGAAAGTTTGTCTATAGATAAGGGAGTGGCAGGGGAGTATGAAATAGAGGGGAAGGGTAAATACCAATGTTTTATTGTCAACAGTAGAAGGTCACCAGTAGGTTTTTTCAGAGATGACTTGTACTCTTAGACAGAACTATAAATGAGCTATAGAGGCAAGCAGGAGATGGCAAAACGAATGGATGATCCTAAGCTATTTAGAATGATAGAGACTGGGTCTGCTGCAGTCTTTGGTGTTTGGTCCTCCGAAGATTGAGTGATGGGCATTACAATGTTAGATGAAAATGAATTCAGTTAAACATTGAAATGTTGAGGGGGTGTGTGTGTGTGTTGTTTTTTTTTTTCTCCCCTTCCCTGTTTTATGTATGAAGTAATGAGCTTTGAGACAGTCATTACAACTAAGGAATGAGATCTTGCCTTATAGTTGATAGTTTAACAAAAATATCTTTGTGCTTAGTAGCGTAGGATGGTATAGATTTTATTTTATTTATTTTTTACGTCATAGATTGATGCTTTGTAGCGCTTTCTTTGTGTAGGTTTTCTGTAGAAAAAAAACAATTTCATTTGCTTATGAGATCAGATGCGTTTAACTTCTATGATCATCAATAGATGAATATGTAAATTATGTATTTATCTTTAAAAATGTAAATTGTACTTTATACTTTTCTAAGGTTGTACTACTGATCTGGTTATAGCTAGGTATTTTAAATGCTGGAGTAAAGATGTTTGTGGATTTACAGTATAGAACAATATTCACACTTTTATTAAGGGACTAATTTATATAGTATATTTGAACTTATATCCATTTTTAACAGCAGTGTGATTCTTTCATAGCATTTTTAAATTATTTGTTCTAACCGTATTGCAGCTATAATTGTTGTAAATAAGATGGAGAGATATTCCTACTGTTCAGTGATTCAGCAGCACAGAAATGTATTTGCTAAGTGTAAACGTGAACAATTATTTGTATTCTGTCTATAACCTGATGAGTACTTTTTTATGTAGGATATTTATATTGAGGACCAATTGAATAACAAAAGATGACTACGGTAATTCAGCTGTGTTTTTTTTCTTAAAACCTAGAAAGATCTGAAATAGGCTAGGTAATGTTATTGGAGTAGTTGCATTGACGACCCAATGAGAAGTACCTCCCTGTTCTTATCCTTTTTCAGCTCAGCATTTGTGATATGCCTTGTCTGTAGTAGTCAAAACAATTATTAATATTCATAATTAAAAAAAATTCTATTACAACCTTTTCAGACAGTCTGTTTTGCCTTGTTCATGCACTCCCAAATGAGACTGTAACATGTCAGTATGTGAGATGTCTACCACTGAAGACTTAACTGTAGCCAGTGAGAGACTCCTCTCGCTGCTCTCTGGTGACTGGTCTGGGCTGTGGATCCTCCTGGAGGAGCAAGTGTAATTTGGCCTCCTTGAGTCATGTTGTGGTGGAACCACTCTGGTTGTAGAGAGCCGAGAGAGTGTAAGCAGATTAGTGAGCGGAGCTAAAGGTAGCTCCTGCGAAAGCCTCTGCAGCCTGGATTCCAGAGTCTGTTAAGGTCCAATTTAAAGAAGTGTCTTGGGTACCTAAATGCCTAAATACCTTGACTTTGACAGAGTTCTCCCATCTTACCCACTGCTGCAAACATGTTTCTCAGAAATTATTGAATTGTAGGAGCATGGCCGATTCTCTGCCATATGTCCTCCTGGTAGGGAGCTCTGCCTCAGTGTGCCTTCAGCCCCTGTGGGAAAGGAGCCTGAGAAGCCCATACAAAGCTGGGGCCTGGAATAAAACACTTTTCATTAACAGTGTGCAATTAAGTGGGGGGTGATGCACATCCTGGATTAGGGCTCCTGTCGCTCTGGGCCTTTTTTGTTGGCTCTCCAGTCAGGTTGCCTGTGTTTTGTTTTGCTTGAGTTCAGGCCAAAATAAAATGGTATCCAGCTGCCCTAGTTGATATTTAATCTCTTTTGGTGCTTCAACATGTACATGTTCCAGGATCGGATTCCTCTGGCTTGTCTTGTCAAATAAACATCAGCATTTAACGAGGTTAGCTGGGTAAGAGTATTAGCTGAATTACCTGCTTCTCCCTGTTCACAATACGGCAGCTCACGTGGGTAGTGCTGAACCTGTTGCAGGTACCACTCAGTTAAACTGGGAAAAATATTTTTTCCATTGAGTGGGTACAGCTATGTTGAAACTACAGTGTGTTGAGCTGCTTAGCTTAAATATTTCACTAAATCTACTCAAGTTATTTAAATAAAGATTGTTGGAATGAGTCATTGTTTCAGGTGTTTTTAAGAGCAACTGAAATGAGTACACAAGAAAAGTAAAATGTAGAATGCAGCAAATTTACAAATTACAAAAGGGATGCCTGTTGATCTTATTCTTTGCTCTTTAAAATTTTGATAATGGTATATTTTTATATAGAGTTAATGAGCCCTGAAAGGAAAACAGAATTGCTTCTTAGGATCTTACTTATTTTTATTTTTGTTTTCAATAAACATTGAGAACCAGTATAGTTTATAGTTATGTTTCTGTTTCTAAAGCACATGGTGCAAAAAGAAGTGGCATGGGATTTTAATGTCTACATATGCACTTATAGTGTGGGGTTTTTTTCCCTTTTGTGTTTTGGTATTTGGCCTTCTAAGGGAATATGTATAGCTGTGGTTTCTTATGTTTTGGTGAATTTTATACTGTAGAAATCTGATATGGAGTTCACTGCATACAATGCATTAAATGCCTTTGTATAGATTGCTTTTCAGCATAAAACATTAAGTACTTTGAGATCTGTTACTGAAAGATTCTGGCGGGAGCCAGGTAGTGATATGACTGTAAGATTTGATCTGTTATGACATTGAATATTACACACTACAGTAGCACTTAGTGAAATCTCTCTCATTCCCATTTGTTCTAAAAGAAATCTCTTGTTGATAAAAGTCGCTTTTATTCGCAGCGCAGACTTTTTGCACAGTCCTTAGCACTGGTTTTGTAGTACATATTAACCGATAAGTCATAATTTGCTCTTCTATGTTTGTTGCATTCATTCATTTGAGGAATGTTAGCCAAGGCTGGGATCCTGCCATTGCAAGGGAATGCCTGTTCTAATGATACAATCCCAAAGAACAGATCCTAATCTGCAGTCTATGCATGTATGTGTGTATATGCTTGTATACGTCTGTATATACACACAGGAGAATGTTGTGTCTTGTCTGAGTAGAGAATACTTCAATTCTGCTAGAGTTTGTGAGAAATTCCCTGTCTAAAATTCACCTGCAACTCTATGTTGGTTAAGAACTGTACCTGTGATGTTAACATAACAATTTTTTTGGGTATTTTTTTTTTTTTTTGTTACCATTGCAAAAGATGAAGTATCATTTTTGCAAGATCTTGGACAATTTTCTGATGCTTTGGAGTGTAAGCAACAGCTAACATGTACAAATTATATGAAAATTAGGGTAGTTTATTTTTAGACAAGCTTGAAAGTTATTTTTAAAAGCCCCTTTTTAGCAGCATGTTTACTGGAGGCAGGTGAGCATGAGCTCAGCTCTCTTACAACTGTTCCGGAGCATCTGGTTTGACACCTGAGCATGCGGAGGCTGCCGGGGCACTGGCATCCGTGCGGCCAGAGCGGCTCCGGCCCTTGCAGGCTTCTGCAGCTCCCAGTTGTTGTTCGTAATGAGTATTCTCTTTCTGTCCTCAGTGTGTGTGTAATTAACGGGAGAAACTATTTGAGAATGAACTACAGATAGGTACAGGTCATCGTAGCCAGCTGTTTAATTATTGTCATTAGGAAGCATTTGGAAGTTCCTGGTGTGCACTTACAGAAACATAACAGTAACTCAATCACTTTGGATTTTGATAGGTTTTTCCATTGTATTAAAGGATGATTGAAATGATCAGATGCAGTGTTGAAGCATTAATTTTCTGAATATCTTTATCAAGAAGAGGTAATAATTATAATCTACTTGATATGTTATACAGGTCATACTCCTTTTAGCTGATTCTTTTTTTTTTTCCAGCAACTGTGCCAGATTTTAATTAACGTACTTGAAAACAACTATGAAAACTTGTGCGTTTGTAATTATATTTTCAGTAGCAATGTTATTGTGCTTTCAAAAAGGTGTATTTATCATAAAAAAGAGTCTAGAATTTGGGTCTGTTATAATCATCTTCAAGAAAATACTGGGTTTACATGTGAAGCAGATGGTGTTCTTTTTTATTGGGAAGGGGAGGAAGCAGGCTGGATGAAAATAAACTCAGGAGGTTGTTATGAAATGACTCAGACTGAACAAGGTGCTTCCCACAGGGGTACAACTAGAATAACCCTCTCATCACTCTCTCCGATTACTTAGAGCCCACAAAACTTTAATTTTTCACATCTTTTAATTTTTACTTTAATTCACATCTTTTATTTGCCGTTCTTTCTCCTTGTGTCAGAGTGGTATGTAAGAACATGGAGACACTAGCTACCTCTTGTGTTCAACCTCTTTAATTGCACTCGTGAGCTTTTTTTGTTATTCCCCCCTCTCTTCCTCCTGCCCCGACTACTTGTTCTTATTACTAAATTATCAAAGAATTAAATTATGAAATAATTTTCTTGAAGATTGAAATTGGTCACAGCAGCGTTTTTGTGGTATGCGGAAAGGTAGATGAAGCAATGTTTCTACCTGTCTTTTAGTGAGATACTATTTATTTATTTATAATTTTTATTTAAAAACCTGGTTGTGGAAGAGCAGGTCTTTATTTCGCATTGATGAAAATTAGTACATGTTAAGGAAATGAAGGATGTGAATTCACTAACCTTTCCTTGGACTCTGTATTAAAATGTTGCAAAATCTGTAACTCAGATATACGTTGGTCACTCTACATAGAGATGGATAACATAGCCACAGATGTGGTTTTATGGCATGCATTTTTTCAGTGTTCAATAGATAATAAGAAATATATCGCAAATGCAAACAAATGGCTGTGACTCTTGGATCTTTTTTTTTTTTTTTTTTTTTT
>VWZK01004504.1:600277-635923 GCA_013396935.1 Baryphthengus martii
TTTTTACCCTGGCATTTGGGAAATTCTACGGTTCTATTTGTGTTTAGGGAGAACCTGACCTGCTAATTTATGATACTAGTGAATCTGTTTTGCCTTAAAGGATTCAAATATGATTAACTTCTGTAGAAGGAAGACATAATGCTACAAGCTTTTACAGCATACTATGGTATGATCTAAGCTATAGTAATCATATCATGACTTGAAAATTCAAAGTTCTGTTTTCTCTTTAGGAAGATGCTGTTTCAGGATAGGCCTCTTCAACCTTTTGTGGACTCCTAGACATTTTCCAGTAAATTCTCAATACTCTTTATTAACTTCTGAATCACTTCTTCCCACTTCTCACTTACTCTAACCATTGGAGACATATCAGATGTATGGATTTGTTCAAATCTAAAATGAAGAAAAAACAACTAGAATTTTTCTAATTTTTGGAGGGCGAAGACTTGGGGTCTGTTATAATCATCTTAACTCCGAATGATTTGGGGTTGATTATAGTACCATTACAGAGGTAAGTGTGTAACATGTTTTATCCTGTTAATCAGCCAGTTTAAAAATAAAATAATAGTACTTTAATCCTGAATTAGTGGTCTACAGAATAGCAAGGTACAGGAGCATGACTGATACCGAGTGCAAGTTTATTGCTTGAATTCCAACATTGTACTTTCTGCAGCTTCACTGGTTTGCATCCTTGTGAAAGTTTAGATGAAAATATCCGAGTATGGTGGTGTGACGTAGTCCTTCCCCATCCAACTCTGCAGTAACACAGCACAGAAAGAAGGAAACTTCCTGACGTTTGCTCAAGTGTTGTGCCAGGGGATTTCCACTTGTGTGTAAACATGAAGGTTTTTTCAGCGAGTTTCTCTAGTGTCAGCTGTAAGTGGCAACACAAAATATTAACTATGTGCAGGAAATAGCACAAGTACAGGAACTTCTAATCGCTTGACTGCAGCCTCCTTCATAACATTTTATATTTTTGAGCGCAATGGTTCCTGTTAGTAGCCTTGGCTTGTAATGCACAGTTCTGCCGAGGGTGCCAAGCGGCTGAGCTGTCTCACTTGTTAGTTTTGTGTGAATAGCGTTTGCTTATGGGTTTCCTGCAATTTGTCTAATGTGTGCAAGTTTTGCAGTTTATTTGTGCACAAAATCCGGTGCAGATCCCTTGTGAGACTTGTATGTGGACATTTAATTAGATGAGAGGAAAATGGCTTAACACTTCTTTTCAGCTGGGATGTGTAAGCGGCGAGCTTCCCTCTGGTGCTCTTCTCCGCGCTCTCTCAGCGCAGGACAGAGGTGCCTTATAGACTGATCAGATCATGCAGCTTTTAATATTAATGCTGTTAAATGACACTAGTTTTGCAAAATATACATTTTCAGATATGGACATTTTCAAATTTTTATTCTCAGCGAACATAGTTAACAGCGAACGTTTCCCTTGAACATGGTTAGGTGTTTGTTTAAATACATTATCTTGTATCCTTAGTGTTGTGCTCTGTTTAAGAAATTGACTCAGGTTTTAAGTATTTAAGTATCTTGGTCTGAATTTAAGAGACTCAAGTGGGTTGCTGCTGCGTGGACGTGGCTCTAGCAGGGAGACTCCTGACCAAGCCTCAGAGGCAGAGTTTACGCTTCTGTGTACCTGGCTGTCTCCAGTAAACGCTACTCATCTCAAAGCAGTATCTTTGCCTGGAAGACAGTGCTTTTACTGCTGGCCAAGTAGATAGTCGCTTAAAGGGGAAAAACTTTTCACTCTTGTTTTATATATTTAGGAAGCTACTGTTGCTTTTTTCCGCTTTCTCTACTTTAAACTGTTTTATGTAATTCAGAATGCTTCAAGTTATTATTCTAGACAGTCATTTAAATAAAAATAAACAATTTAAAATACATCATTAAAAAGTATGTTGTGCCCAAAATGGAGTCAATGATGTGTCCCACAGGACCAGAAAATGAACCTTACGATATTATGGACAATTTAAAATGGGCAAATTTAATTATAGCAGGAGCGTGCAATTACAGAATGAGGTATGAGAGACATGGGAAATGTTCCCATCTAAATAATGACCAGAATGTGCTTGTTCTGATAATATTCCATAACACATTTAGGGCCCTAGGATTACAACACTTTCAGGTTATTAGAGGATGATGATAATAGTGTGTTTTATTACCAATTTACTACCATACTCTCTGAGGTATGAAGTGATATTAATGACCATTTTCACTAAGGAATAACATTTTGCAACATCAGTAGCATTTAACCATATTAAAATATGTTACATTGTGCAGTAAAGCCCTGGGGTACAGAGATGGAAACTAAAGAGTTTAATTTTGAGATGCAATTGGGAAATTATTTGGACATTCAAAAAAGCTTTAGGGTAAAAATACAGTAATGAAGTATGTTTTTAAACTATTCGCAATAAATAGAAAGATGCATGTATATTACCTGGTTGTAATTTTGGTTTATAAAAAGGTTTAAATCAGTCCGTGACCTACGTTCTGTTTAGTTTGCTATATTAAATTTCAGTTATCTAAATGTCTGTTAAATCTAGAGATGAACCAATAAAAGAGAAAGATTAGTACATATATCTAGGTGAATGCTCCCTGGAATGCATATTAAGAATATTTTTCAGAATAGAAGCATCTTTATAGAATAGGTGACAAGATAATATTCGGTTTCTCTAGTAATGTATTCTTTTAATGAGGAGCTCTGTGTTCATACACTTTACCAACAGCCATTCTTTACAGATTTGTCTGCCTCTTTTGCTGTAAATATTGCAATATTTGTTTTGCCAAGGTCAGATGCTCAGACTTGGTGGCATTATTGTCATTGATCTAATCAACTGTAATTCTCATACCATCTGGTTAAGTTATTATGTTAATTCCAAGTAAATAAGTTAATTCCAGTCACTCAGGACTGCCAAAGACAGGAAATTTTATGATGTCAAAATATGTCTCTGAAGCTAAATAAATCTTCTGCACATATTGTATGTTATGGAATGTTGTAAAGAACTAAAGATGCATTTTCCTGTGGGAGTGTCACTTTCATTTGTTCAAAACAAATCTGAGTTTTATTTAGAGCCATAAAAATATGAGAATCGTATTGTGGTTTTATAGTCACTGTAAAATATCATAACACGTTTGTAAGTTACCATCTTGCTGTTGAGTCAGCAACTGAAGAGTTGCATATGATATACATGCTAATTGTATATATCATTTTATATTATACAAGTATTGTTAAATGGGTGCAATAGGATACATTAAGGATAAATTTGCCGCCATGACCTTGTATCTAATGTCAGATGTGGAAGTATCAGAATTGCAAAGCTTGCCATGGGTCTGTACAGAAATAATGAGAGGAACTTCCTATCTATTGACTTTGAGCCGTAGTTAAATCTGCCCTTTTGAGTCTGTGCTAGATCATGGGAGCTTCAGTTCTGCTCCCCCTTAGTGTTCAAAGATCTTGGTTTGAGTGCTGAAAATTCCAGAAGTTACATTTCAAAAATAATTGGGATTTCTTTAAAGTGAACGTTGCTCATGAGAGTACCCCGAGAGAGAATGTGTCTTAAAAAATTGAAGTATTTGGGTTTTAAGCCAAAACCTGTGTTGATAAAACTCTGGATTAAAATCACAGAAGTTGGGTGAAATTTTCAAAATTGAAAAAAATTGAAAGTTTAGTCCTGGTTCAGCTCCAATTTGATGTGTCTCCTTATTTATTTATTTATTTATTTATTTTGCCATACTGTTTTGAAATGTGTCCGTTTGTGGTTCTTCCACAACTCAGGACTACTGCAGCCATCGCTCTAGTATTTAAGATTGAAATAAAAAATTTCATTCTAGTCATAAAAAGAAACTTTGTTGGAGTATTTCGGATAATAAAATCTAGAGTCCCCTGAGTCTTCTTGACTTAGAGCTGTAGGGCACATAAGAGGTGGTGTCTGGGAACTTTGATGCTGTAGTGTGGTCTTGGGAGCCTTTGTGTGTAAATGAATGGTGTGATTTGAAAGTCTCATAGGGAAGGATTAGTGTTTGGCAGCACAACATGCAAATTCCTTGCTTGGTAACACGGCGTGTAATCCAATTTGAGATGGAGTTTTAACTAGTCCAGTTTTATGCATATAGACTTAAAAGCAATATAGAGATTTAAATATTAAGCTGTTTACATTGGTCTCACAGTTTATTATGGTGTATTTGACTGGGTATTGTTTAAATAAAACCAAGGTGGCTTATGGAGGTGCACATTTGGATTCAGTGGCTCTTGTAAGCCCGGATAAAAACTTGTTATTAGTAAACATTGATAAATCCAAAATGTGTGTGGTTTTCTGATGACAGAAACTGGCAAGTGAGCTTTTTCTTGCTGTTCTGTATTGGGAAGAAGTGCGGTCGGCTGCCATGCTGTCTACAGGCAGGAGGTATGGGCTGTCTTCTCCTTGCCAACTGATGGGCCATGCTCAGTTGGGATCGTTCCCTGTTGGGGGTGTGTCCCTAGTTTTTGATGTTATTTAATGAGGAGGAAAGTTGTGAACTGTGATGACTGAGGAGTGCAAAGTACTGTTTGTTTTGTAAACTGGCAATGGATGGCAAAATTGTCACTGCGAGCTACATTTGCCTTCATTAATGGCTTATAAAAATCTTTTATCATTTTTAATGATTTGTCAAATAAAAACTTCAATTATTTAGGAATATTCTGTGAATGCATGGGCAGTTATGTATTTATTTGTATGCGTTTGTATGTATATGTATTGTTATATCCACGCTTATATAGACATTTGTATTGTATTCACTAGAACAGATCTACTCTGGGTTTATGTGCATTCCAGCCTTACTCAAACTCCCTTGCCCTGTTCTGTCTCCAAATTTATGCCCTTTCCAGGAGTCTAAATCCATCAGAAATTCAGGTGCAGATTTCTAAAGTAGAATACTATCAATTTGAAATTAATATTTAAATTTCAAAGATTGTGAGTGTATCAATAATGACAAGTATTAAAATTATTTAAGCTAGAAGAATATTTTAATGCCTTTAGTTTGAGTTTCAATAAAATGCATCATGTGTCAGTGTACATTTTCTTCTCCATATTTCTTAAAAAAAAGAGATGTAGTAATAAACCCACTGTTTATTCAAACCAAAATAGTTGCACCATAGCTCAACTGTATGAGGCAGAGATGAAAGTAGTTGACTTAGTCTAGACCTTTCTAGGGGTTTTTATAATTCTCCCTCTTTAAGAGGAAGCCCAAGTGTCTTCACAGGAGACAGCTGGATTTTTTTTTTTTTAACTTCACGTGAAGAGGAACCACTTTTTCTGTACTACTGTATGAGCTGAGTGTACTGATACTCCTCCTGTTCTTTCCAGATCCTGGAGAAAATGTTCCAGGATATTGCAGATTTGGCCAGAGAGTCTCAGCTATTTATTTTTTAACAGGAAAAGAAAGATCATGGGCTTAAATCTGCCAGCAGGAGAAAAGATGGTTGCCGTGCCTAGTGACAAGAAGAAAATGGGAGCTACAGAGGGGAAGGGGCTAAAGTGATACTCCTCCTATCAAACCTCAGAAACAGAGATCAGAAGCAATTTGAAGAGTTGTTACTGTTTTTTTTTATTTTCATTTGTTCTTTTTATCCCTTGCCCCTGGACAGAGAGCTGTTGCTCGGAGTTGTGGTTGAGCTTCCCCCACATAACAGGCAGTGCGGGAGACTTTGGAGGGAGAAGGTGGGAAAGGTAATTCCCTCCCCAGGGTGGCACAGTAGTCCATGGAGCTGGAATGCCCAGGGCAGCTCTGGGCTCACCCTGCTCTGTTGGAGAACACAGCTAGAGACAAGTGGCGGTCCCATGTTGGTGAGGCTGGTTTGTATAACTGTATGTAGCCTAGAAAAGGGATGTTGAGAAATGGAAATGTTTGCTATAATCTTAAAAGCATGCGAGACCGATTTCTGAATTCTCTCATTTATAAAATGTCAGTATTCTTAGTTGTACTGCAGCCAGTGCTGCAGTAACCACAGTCATTATTTACACCCTGGGAGCACAAGCAGCCTGTTGTTGTTTAATTTACTGGAATAAGTGTAATTCTTTAGTGAATAGTTGAAATTACTAGATGTAGCAAATAGCATTAAATAGCTTACAAAGTGACATAAAAAGCTTTAGTCCAAAGCTTATCTTTTTGTTTTGGGTTACCAGATGATTCCTCCTGACATTCTGCATAAAATTTTATCTGTTTAATATCAAACAGAGCTCTGGGTTTCATAGCTTAAATAGTGACATTCTTTTCAAAGTATTGCTGGTGCAGCTGATTTAGAAGTGCCGCGGTGTGGCTCCGTTTCCAGTCTGCCTGGAAGATGCACTAACTGTTCAGCAGAGGTCACTGTAAGTTTGTGGTTGAGGCGTTTTAATGCTACTTATCAGAATGTAGTACTGAAAATATTAATGTTATGACTAGGAGATTCGGGAGCTTTGAAATGAAGCACTATGAATTTTAAGAAAGGTCTTTTTTTGTGGAAGTAGAAAATGGAGATGATTATAAGATTTCAAGGAAACTTCAATAGCCTTAAGAAAAGTGGCATATGCCCAAAATTTCATCATCTGTAGTACTACTTATCAAGATTTATCCAAGTGATGACTTCTATAGAAGTACCTCCTCCGCCTTCCCAAATGTGTCATTCCTCCCATCCCCGCAAAGCCAGGTGTTCCAGTGTTCTGCCCTGGCACAAATGCTTAAACCTTCCCAGAGTCTACTTACCCTGCACTTAAAGGCCACAAAATGATGTCAGAAAGGAGCGTGGCTTTCCTGTTTGGTTTGTGCCCTGCTAAAGCCAGCATTGAAATCTTTCTCCTCCTTAATTCAGTGGCTGAATTAGTTTCTAAGTGTAGTGCATTTGCTGTTCTAAAAGCAACGTTGATCTTTCTGGGCAAAACAGAAGTTTATTACTCCAGAGACAATTAAGAATCCATGTTCTGGACTCCTGCTGTAGTAACCATCCTGCAGAGAGGTGATGCGTGTTCCTGGATGTGCAATAGTGTGAGCTCTCCAGTAAAGGAGACAGCTGCAAATGAACAGGACACCTTTCTCACCCTCTATTAGTCCTCATAACTGAATCTGATGTGAAAGCTTCAGTTCTCTGATACTATTGTCTTATCCCAATATGGTGCTGCTTGTATTTGCCACAAGCCAAGTATCTTTGACAAAGGAAACAACTGTGAACTCCATCTATATTCCAAACTCTCTAAGTTTCGTCATGTTCCCTTCATTGTAGCAGTAAGCTTTTTAAGCTGTATGGCAGCAAAATAACCTTTTGCTGCTGTTTTCCCCCTGGATTGCCTACCTCCCATCCTGCCCTTGTGTTGGGGGGGATCAGTAGCAGTCCTCGTCTTCTGCTCTTTGAGAATGTTTGTCCATTTTCAAGCAAACCAGTCATAAAGCTTCTGAGAAATGCTCATTTAAAGCTTTTTGTCTTTCAGCTACCAATTAGCAATTACAGCCGTGAAAAGTAGTCCTTGGGAGGAATCTCAAAAGTCCCCATTCTTATAAAGACAGCTTCCAATTTTGATTAACCAGGAAGTTAATGAGGCTTCTGAGTCTTTTGGATTTTTCACTTGATCTTAGTTCTTCAAGGGCTTGTGTAATCTTATTATGGAAACAGTGCCAACAGCTGTTTGTAATTTTGCATCCACTGCAGATCTGTCACTGCATACGGTAGGAGATTCTGGAAGTTGAGTAGTGGAGAAAAGCAGGTGGAGTTAGATTGTTGCTAGGTGTTTGGATGGAACAAGAAGGAGCTCCAGTTTCATTCAAGAAAATAGAGGAAGGAGTAGTTCATTTAAGCAAGGGCATTGCATGGTAGAAATTATGTTTGTGGAGTATACGCTAGGGAGGAGTCTTTTGTTAGACCAGCAAATAGAGCCTTGTCCAAACATGTATTCTCATACTCTCTGCCAGTTCGCTTCTCTGCAGCTGAACTGTACTAATTAGGCTAACATTAAGATAGTAGCTACTTGTAAGTCAGGGCAAATTTTTAATGCTAGACCACACTTTATGTCAATGTTCCCTGTTAATAGAATACAAAATATCCTTTTTCAGTTGTCAGCTTGAAATATTAATGTTTCTGTAAAGCTGACTGAGGTAATGTGTTTATGGAGGTACCTGCGTTGACCGAAGAAGATTTCAAAGTCACAAAGCATTGATTACTTACAGGCATTTGCTATGTGTAACAGGTTAGTATGTACACAAAGTGTCATTCTGTGGTGGGCCCCTGCTGAAGTGTTCCTTGACTTGTAATGTTGCAGGTTTTGCTGTGCAGATGCAGTTTGGGATTCCTTGCACAGGTATTTCTGAAGTAAATAACTGCTGCTGAGCCATTACGAATGCCTGATCTTCATAGTGGACTGGCATACATTGCAGGTCTTATGCTCTCTTTCTGTTAAAGAATTTAGTGGCTGTTGGATTGTCTTGGTCTGGCCATCTTCTCTTTTTTTTTTTTTTCTTTTTTTTCCCTTCCTTAACATACCCACCCAAATAAACCGTTGGTATGGCCTCTAAGAGTGGTTTTGTGCATGGTGGAGAAAAGTGTGCACGTATGATTGGCTGACTTAGACATCTTGAAAATGAAAAGCCAAGTATTTTTTCTTTAAAGGGCCTTAGTTCTTTGTTCAAAACTTAAAATAAAAGGGCATAAGAACTGAAAACAGGCAGCAGCTGATCATCCAGTCTGAGCAGTGCTCATCCGCACAGCACGAGGGGCTCATGCAAAGGAGATGCACCTTTAAAGTCATTTCCCTTCCACCTCCGTCAGTAACCAGAACATTTTCAAATGGTAGACCAGAAATTGCCAAGTCATCCTCAACTTGGTGATATAATGTCCTGTATCAGTTTCCTGATCTGATTCACAAATTTAGTAAACAAAATGGAACCCCTACTTGTGTTGTATGTATGGAGAGTGGCCATGATGTTGGGCTTTTCCCAGTAAGGTTGATGAGAGATTGTATTACTTTAACCTTTTCATGCTAAGGTGGGGATGAGAATGTTGTGGCAGGAATAGAATTTTAACACCTACTACTGGGAAAATAAATTGAAAATGCTTAATACGTGACACTGGTGGTAAATATCATTCTGCTTGTTAGAACTAATATCTTGTGTGTGTTTTAGATACATAAAAGATATGAATGTTTTATAGAAAAACAGCTCGTTACTGTTGTATTGAAATGTATTTCTTATAGCTATTAATGCTGTGGTGCAATCTCCTTGTAGAAAGTAATTCATTATTATTGTTACACGTTTATTCTCACTGGGTTTTAAAATAGATCATGAAGGGTAAAAATAGAACCCCACTATCCCAAGAATTCAGTGTCCAGGTGCTGCCCAGGGTTCAACTGAATTGCAAGTGGAAAAGGTGATGAAGTAGCTTTCAAAGGAAGGAGACCTAATTCGTATGCTTGCTTTCTTAAATCTCTCCCTAACTAGATGGAATGTTTCTTTAAAAATAACACTTTTAGTGGCCTGTGATATGCAAAGTATTGAAGTGGTGATAAGAAGTGAAACAGATCTAAAATTTATTTCCGCTTTCATTAGTTACTGGCATTTTGGCTCTTTGTGATCCTCCATATGCTGATATTTAATATGCAGAAGGATAAGATACGTGAACCCTATGCAAACCTTCAGGTTTCTTTCTAGCAATAACCGTACTTAAGAAGAAATATTGACCAGTTCTTGGGACAAGTAAAGGGTCAGCTCCTCTGAAGACCTGCTCCTATGCTTTAGGTCAGGTTGATTTTAGTTCTTAGTAGGTTCAGTTCCACATTGGTGATAGCACTGAGTGCTTTCTACACCGTTTCAAAGGTAGATACTGACCTGGGAGAAAAATGAGCCCCAAGCAGTGATATGTGCTCCTTTTACGACCAGTCGCTTTTGTTGCTGCTGTTTTGGAAGTGTGTCTTTGTGTAGTTTTATATATATCTATAGAGATTTTGTAGCAATTTGCAAGCAATGTATCAGCTTGTGTTTCATAGCCAATTATGATATTTTCTGAAATAATCTTCTGACAGAAGTCTTGGGCATAGCAAGTAGTTAGCTACATTGGACAGAATTGTGCATTTTTATTTTTTTTTGTCCAAATTGGGTGTGTGAAAACTGCTTCCTAGCAGAGGGTCACTAATCTCGTTTACTGATTTAAAAGATAAGATTGCTTGACTGTAAATTTAGTCTAGGCAAGGTCATTGCAAAAATTTGGGATTAGTTAAGCTGGGCAAAGGAGGAATGTCTTTGTGCAGAGCACATGCTCTTTCTGATGAGATTTATTTTCTCAGTGAAGAATGCAACAGTTTTATTTCTTTGTTTTTCTTCATCTTCTGAGGTTTCTTACATTACTGCATGCATCTTGAAGCTTTAAAACCATCATGAAAGAAAAGGGGAGATTTTTCTGAAATCCTCATACTCTACAAGGAAAACTGTTGTGACTGAGTGATTAATGTGGAATTAAAATTAAGATTACAAATAGCTCATCATCTAGGCTGGTTTAGGCGTTGGTGGTATACTAGGACAGCAAAAAACAACAAAATCCCCTTTGACAAACAATCAAGGCTCAACAATTTATAAAAATGTCACTAAAAAAGTGCGTATTCTTGATATGTTTGATAGTATAAATTGATTTGCTTTAAAATGAGCTGGCATATTTGCAGCCAAATGTATTTGTCCTCCTGCTGGCTCTTGTAATCAAATGTCTTAAGTATGACTGTATAGCATCATAAACTTTTTGACAGTAATGAGTTGACTACTGCAGTTTCTTTGGTATCTAGAGTCTTGAGGCCAGCAGTTACTTTTAACATAATAAACTGTCTGCCCTAGCCTAGGTGGGGCCCATGTCTGTGAACCTTCAGCAGAAGGTAGAGATTCGTGTTTCTCCTTTGATTCTGCTGAGGCACAGCAGTAGCCACATGTCCTATGGCATCTCTTCCAGGCTGGGCAACACATACACCAGGAGTGATACAACATTTTGGAGATGTTTACAAAAATAACTGGGGAGCATTATTCAACATAAGGACTGAATTAGTGGAGATGAGAGCTAAGCAGATGGCTTAATACTGAGATTTATGAGTCACCTGAGATGCTGAACATTAAATACATGCATATTTCTTCCTATTCTTAAGGATCGGTAAGTTTTTAATTCCTCTAGTACCCTTATTTGGTGCTACCTGGACTATGTCTTTTTAGAGTAACCCAATCAGGTAATAAAATATTTCTGTTGTAGCTTTACAACTGGAGAGCTAATGAAAGGTCAGCCAATCACTGTAGAAGCTCCTTTCATTTGTGTTATTACTGCTCTTTAGGAAATTACTACCTCCGTGAATCTCCTGGCTAGCAGAAGAAATCATATAAGGATTTACTTGCTTCAGTGCAAAGCCAGCTGGTCTCAGTGCTGATCTGAACTAACCTGGACACCAAGGATCAGATCTGCAAATCACACTCCAAAAAACATGACTTCACTGCACTCTTTACGTGCCAGTTTAGCTTCTGAAGTGTTGGGCCATCATTTCTTTCAAGTATACAATTTATTAATAACTTTCTTCTTTACATCTATAGCTTCCAGGGTTTTAAAACATTACATTGAGTTTAACAGCATCTTAATTTAACAGAAAAATTAGGAGTTTTCTGGATGTGAGCTTTTTTTTTTTTCCCTATCTTCTTTATTCCATGTCATGGCTTGTTTATTTTGAACAGGGTGTGGATATATTTTCATTTCTCTTGGCTGTGTGCCTTTCCCACCCAACCACACGAACAAGAGGGAACATATTTCACATCAGAAGTTGGCAAAAATAATGGAGCAGCAAAATTCTACCCTTGGGAAAAGGTTAGGTGTTCTTTTAAGAATGTGAGAAAAGCAGCAGGTTTTGCTTTAAGGTACTAGGGTGAAAATTGGCATCTTTGCACGAGATCTTTCATTAACAGAGAATACATGGGAAGATGTACAGAAAAGTGCTACTACTTGGGGAGGATGTCAGCTTTTCTTTATTAGGGATTTGGGGCATTTTGGGTATTCCTTATATATTCACTAGTTTTGTAGCTGGTACTGGACAATGTTTCTGGTTTTCTAAAACTCACTTTTCATCTTTACTGCCCTTGTTCAGAAGCACTGACATCACTAAGAAAAATTATTTTAGTCTGGTATAGTTTAAATTGAAAAATTGATTAGTGCTGTATATACCTGAGGAAGCATATAAACAATGTCTATTGAAATAGCCTCCTATTTTCATATTTCAAGAATAACCAAAAGAGAATAAATGAATCAATTATGAAGGATCAGGTAAGTTTTAGTCCTGATCAGGGGGTGCAATGATTTACGCTGTTAACTAATTCTTGACAGTAGTCCGCACCAGATACTTGAATTGACCTTGTCATAGATCTGCTGTGACAGCTGGAGCATCCCAAGTGGTAACTTGCTGCAACTCAATAGGAGCTAAACCGTAGTTTGTGATGAGATGAACAGCAGCAGAGTAACATGGGGAGTTGTGTAAGAGGAATCCGAGCAGCAGTCTCGCGTGCTGGGTTCTCGAGCAAGATGGGTTTTTAGCAGCATGGATCGAACTAATATTAAAGCTAGTGCTTCTGTTGCAAAGTTTCTGTTTGGCTGCACTCTTTTACAGAGCACGTAAGACAAGGAAGTCTTGTCTGTGGGCATTTTTTATTTCCAAGCATCCATTGTGAAATTTCTTAGTTTAGCAGATTTAGTTGTTAATAGTAGTTGTATTAGTCCTAAGTGCCTGCACAGGTGTGCCTTCTGGATAGCTGCTTACCACATAGTGTGGAGAACTGTTCTCGTGCTATCTATGTCCATATCATCTCAATGTTTTATGTTTTATGTTGGTTTCTAATTTAATAATTAGAAATTGTGTAGGCTTCACTGATAGGAAATCCTAGTAAATGCAGCAGACATTGAGAAATGGTAGCCTGACTGCTAGAAAAAAGAAAGCTTTTGTATTATTACAGAGGTCACCAAGGTTTGCAAAAATGTATGAAGTGGCAGCTTTCTGGAGGGTGTATTTTTTGCAGTATTTGAGATGTGATATGCTGGCTGTGATATTTATATTCCCAGAAGAGTACAACATTCTGATGTTCTAATGTCGCTGTTCATAGTCAAGCTCTGTCATTATCATTTACAGGGCGTAGTCAATGAGATCAAGCACTTTAAAGAAATGAAGCTCCTGGTCAGTGGAGATTTCATTCTAATTATGTAATTAAATGAATTAATTTATTGACTTGCAGATGAATGAGGATTAGCAAAATGATAAAAAGTGAAAAATCTATTAAACTTTTCTATATTGTGGTTTCTTTTTTTTTTTTTTTAAGAATTTCTATTTACACTGTGAACTTCCTATGTGGATAAACCTGTACTTCATGGTAGGATACAAGTCAAAAAAGGTTTTGAAAATGAAGCAGAGTGAATGACATTCTATGACGGGATAACTATAAGAATGAAATTTCAGGAAATGTACATGATGTATAATGCATATACTGGTAAAATATTTAACATCTGTTTTATATTACTGGCAGTGACACCACTACAGTAGTTTCTTGAGGAACTTGGAATTGCTAACACAGTTACATAGCTTTAAGTTACCAGGCTGCTGGAGACTTAATTCTGGCATTATTGAACATCTGTGGAGTAACGTTTGCTGTGATTTTTAATTCTTTCCCTATTTCTGTATGGTTTTCTTTTTTTGTTGTGTGTCTTTTTCTGTGAGTGTTTTTTATTTTTTATTGTTGCATAGTGATGGTTGTAGTTAGCTGCCTAATTGCTGAGTCATTGCAAATCTTTCTTCTTTAAAGGCTTGCTAATGGCAGTAATTGATTAATGAGAAGCTGCGTTAAGGTGTCATTATATAACCACTGAAATGCTGCTTTCCATTTCATGGTCAGTGGCTCTCATTAACCTCACTGATTAGATCATAAATGCAGAAATGTCCTACTTGAAATTTTGAGGTTCAGCTAAGGGCAGGAAAAAAGATACTTTTTATATATTTTTATTATCAGGCAACGCTGAAAAATAATACAGAAATTTATCGATGCATTTCACATCTAGGATATAAATTGTTCTTGTGGAAAATACTGCTTTCAAAGGAAATTTAGAGTATAGGCACAAAAGAATATAGATCATTCAAATTTTATTCTCTGATTTCAAGAACAGGTATTTCTCCTTTCATAATACATGACATATACATAGAGATGTGTATACATACCTGAAAACTTCAGACTTTGGCAAAATATTGATTTCATTGTTTGTTTACCTCCTTCACACAGTCTCAAAAGTCTCAGCCTGCATGTGTAAATAATCCATAGGTACTCATATAGACGGTTAATAATTACAAAATATGATAAAAATATTAAGTAACCAAATTAAGCACTCTCAATGAAGCAGTGCTAGAATTAAAGCTCTATGTGTACATGTTTAATTTCCATATACTAGTTTATAAGTCTTTTCCTCCTTGGGTGTAATTTCTCGTGGCTGTGAAATGCAAACTGGAAACTACATTTGGCTTGAGCTGATTATTGAGAGTTTAGTTCTTCTGCCCAAACCTCTCCTAATGCTGTACCGCATGGAAGTGGGGTATTTCCCAGGAGATCATCCCTGTGCTTAACCAGTGCGTATGTAAGTGGAACATTTCCAGCTACTGACTGTAGGAGAGCCTGAGCACTGGCTAGTGAAGACTTTTCTGCCCGTTTCTACTGGATGCATGTATTTCACTTACTGCCTTCCACCCTCTTTCATTTTGCCTTGCCTTTGTCTCGGTTTTTTTGTCTGTATAGTTCCACTTCCTTGTTCTTCCTGCCCAGGACCTTTTATTACCCAGTCCTAGTCTCTGCCCTCTCTTCCTCTCCTTTGAAAAGGTTTCTTTCTGTTTTGTGCCCTGCTGTTGTGAGCATCAGTTTGAGCCGTTATCAGTAAAAGTGTCTGCTGTGCTTGACATAAGAGGCAAATAAAATGAAGAGGCTCCTAACAAACTGATGATTCTTTTGAGAAAGTTTATAATCGAAGTTAAACAGGGTACTAAAACTTGCTGTTCTCTGTAAAGAATCAATTTCTGTAGGTTCCTTTGGTGCAGGAAGTTTATGTCAGCTAGCTAAACATAGTAATTTTGCTTTTGTTTGTTTTACCACAGAATTTATTCTGAAATACAGAACTGTTTCAAATTTGATTTTTTAAAAAAAGGTAAAAATCATAAACCCTGTAAGATAAATGTTTGGTCTTCATGGCTTTTCTGCAGCAGAAGTCAAATGCATTGAGGTTAGCCGGTTCCCCTGTTGCCACCCTGTCTAAACTTTCTTCCGGGCTAGAAAATTGATAAGTATCTGATAACCTCTGTGGAGACAAAACAGAAACATAAAGATCATATGTTGTGTAATCATCCTGATTACTCTGAGCAGTACTATGCTGCAGGTTTCCTAATCAAGATTAATTGTGATCTAGGCTACGTGAACTGCCATGTAGAGTGGATTGTAATTAAATAAAAATATAATCATTTTAACATTGTGCCGCTAATATGTATTTACAATAGGTAGTACTTTTGAAAAGACTCTTATTCCCTACAGTGATTAGGAAGCTGAGTTATATTTTCTAACTGCACAGATGTTGTTAAAAGCTCATATTTCAAGCCATAAGGACGTATTATATTTGAGGTTGTACGGCAATAGAAAAATGGTTTGTGCATCTGTCTATTGCGTGAGATGTTAAAAGTAAAAAAAATCTAGAACAGTAGAGATTACTGGAAACCCTAACTTGTGTGTACATATATGTTTTAAATATGTGGTAGGTAATTTATAGTAGGGTATTACTAACAAAAAAATTGCTTTGTCAGGTCTTTACAACTCAGAGGAAGAATAGATTTAATATAGTGTGTAATAAAAGAATCGCCTCTGTCTTAACTTTCTCAGCATGAGTTGACAGGTCTTGACTTCTTTTGCATAGTATTTTTTCATTTTTATCTAGAATGGATTGTGCAAATGTTTCTCTGAGGCTTAATGAACAAAAAAAACGTTTTGGGGTGTGTATACTCAGGTTCTTTTGTGTAGGGACCTGAATCTTCTGTTGTCTATTCTGACAACTAGAAATGTAACAAGCTTCAATATTTATTCTAATAAGCAAAAAGGAGTGCATCCTTGGCAACCATTTAAAAGCATAAAAAAAATAAGCATGTGAGTGAACTTCTGTCCATGTGCAGAGTGGTTTTTTGGGTGACTTTTCTCTCTGCTGCTACTGTTTTTGACTCTTGACCATTGCTTTCGTTAGATATTGCTTTGTTAGGTGACTGCTCTTCCATCCTTATTGTCTCTCGGGGATAACGGAGTATACCTCAGAAGGTTGTTAAATGTGCTGGCTGGGTGGGTGCACTACTAATAAGGGCTCTGCTTGCCCCACGACTTCCTGCCTGGGCAGGATAATACTTAGAGAAGGCAGGTTATTGACCTTGTGTGGGACCGGTGGAAGCTGTGCTGGTGTTGGGAGTGTATCAGACACTTGCAGGGAGATTGTATTGACAGTGGGGGGGAAAAGCTGTGGTGTCACGAATAGAGCCGACTTGTGCACTCGACTGAGATTTTATCTGTAAGCACCAGATACAGTGGGCTTTTTCTAAATGTGATTTTCTCTTAGAAGATGTGCTTGTTAAACCTAAAGGAAATTTAATTCAAACGTGCTCTCAGATAATATTTAGTCAAACAAATAAATGGATAAAAGCAAGGAAGCTCTGACTAGCAGTGTCAGGGGTCTTTCCCCATCCATCACAGGCTGACCGGCTGCCACAGGTGCAGTGCCTCACACATGGCCTCTAGGATCGGGTTCTGCTCTGTAAACTCCAGGCCTACTTTACCCACTGTGCAAGCTTTAACTGAGTGATCCGTGAGCAAAAACTTGGCTAGGAGTCCTTCTATTTGGGAGAAGCATTTTTGAGCCCGATTCTCAAGAGCTCCTCCTGGTGAGTGCCACCACCCTGGCAGGCAGCACTCAGGTGGCTGTGTGTGTGTGGACTCTCAGGGCCCTTTGTAAACACCTGCTGTTTGCAGCCTCAGACAGGCCACAGTACATCCCTGTCACTCTCCCATTTGAATTTGAAAATACATTTCCTAAATAAATGATCTCAGAAAAGAGTACTTTTTTAGTAAAGCATCATCATAGTAAAAAATCACAAAGCATATGGAATTTTTTAAACAATCATATTAAGAAGGATCATATATTGTTGCCTTTCTCTGGGCTGTAAAGAGATAATAGAAACACTTTTAAAATATGTAATTTTCATTTATTTGATGTCCATCTGAAAATGTAAATACAATGCTATGGGACAGTAGCCTAGCTGCCATGCATCCCAGCTCTTTGCCTTGGGAGTGAGTAGCTTCACACAACCTCTGACAGTGGTCAAAATCGTCTTATTTTGTGGCCAACTTTGAAGGAGAAGAGTTGCTCTAAATTGCTTGTGCTTCAAACACTGCAGTGTCAGCAGGAGAGCTCTAACTGGTGGTAAACTTAACTGGTTTTTGTTTCCCCCCACCCCCTCCTTTCCTGAGCTGCTGAGTGGGTCGGAGATGCGGGTTGCACAACTGAGGAGGATGGCAGGACAAGATGGAAACAAAAAGTCATCACTGTGATTAAAAACATCATTTGTTCAACCTACAACCACACAGTATCAGAAAAAATTGTCTTTTCTAAGCAAATGTGTGATGAATATTATTTATCCACTGAGACACTATTACTTTATCAACTAAATATAATCAAAGCATATGCTGTTAAGCCTTAGCAGCTTTAGTTTTGCTCAAGTTAATGTGACTGTGGATTTTATAACTATAGTTTTGCATTACTGACACTTAAGTCCTTCTATGGCTTCTATTTCTTGTGTAATGGTGGATGCTCTTGGAAGATACTCATGAGTGATGGGCAGTTCCTGTGCTCGTGCATACTCCTGCTGTCTTCTGTTTTTGAAAAAAAAACCTCCCACACTTTCTCGTATCCATAAAATAGATGGTTTCCTCCCTGTAGACCGCGTTCATTAAAGGACGTGGACAGGGAACAGTTACATTCATTTCATTGCAACTATTTAAACTGAAATTTAACCTCGAGTATTAAATGCTTTGCTTAGTGTGGGTTTGAGTGGGATGAGATGATTGCAATAGGAAACGGATCTTTCTTGGCACTTTCCCAGGCTTCCAGGCTTGTGGAGGTGTTGCTAATGTTGAGTGTGGTTAATTGTTGAGGCTTTTGAAAAGAGAGGGAGTAAAGCCACCTTATCAGAAGATAAAACGCTACTTTTTTTTTTTTCCATTTTCTCCTCACTGAAGAAGACCAGATAGTTGATGACTGTGTTTCTCATTCTTCTTAGCTCTACCTTATGTAAATTTTGAATTGTCAGGAAGTTATGGTATTACCAGTCAAAATAATAATTTGACTAAGACCTCAGTACATTTTATTGCTGAATCCTAATTGGGAGGGGGAAATAAAAAAGAAAGAAAATAATTGTTTTCCAGCATCCTGTTACGACCTTTGAGGGACTGATGTTTTTCATACATTTATTTAACTTTTGAGCATTACGAATGTCTCTATTCCACTTCCTTTTTATAAAAATTGGATGGAAGAGAACTTATCATTTCCTTTCTCCTTATCTTTAAGTGCGTGTTTTTGAATTTTTTTTTGATTGTTAGTTTTGCCTTGTATTTGAACTTATGCTGTTTCCTTTGGGGCTTTTGAAACTCTAAGGAAATCCTTATTTTTGCAAGAACAGCCTTAACTGAGCTATGTGTATACAAGGAAACCTCTTTTATATCATTCTGTTCCTACATGTGTTACACATTTTCCCCTTAATCTTTAAATAAGTGATAATAGTATCTATATGACATGTACCTAGATATTTTGTACATATATATACACACAGAGACACGTATGTTCAAACTTCTATTTTTTAAATCTGTACGTGAACTCTTAGTCTTACTGTTCCCTGGGAGCTTACTGTCTTTTAAAGCTGAAGTCTTTCTAGGAGATGAGTAAAGCAAAATTACAGTTAGATTTCCACTAAGTAATCTATGTGGATTCACTATTACTACTACTAGTACGATTCACTATTACTACTACTAATTACAGTTAGATTTTCACTAAGCAACCTATATGGATTCACTATTGCCGAAGGCAGTTTTATTTCATGAACAAAAGAAATGTGAATTTGTATTCTTGGGCTTATTACTTTAAAATTAATGTAACTAGTGTAAATCAGAAAGTCTTAGTCTGTCTTGCTATGCCAAACACCGTGCAGCTATTTAATGCTTAGGTGAGATGTACTGGAACAAATGGCAACAAGGCATTTTACAGAAGTAATCATAACGCTGAAACCAAAAGTCTGTGTTGCTAGGCTTTGATTTTTATGACCAGAAGAGATATTCTGGTCTTCAGAGATGATTGTCAATTGTTTAGAAAACTCTGATGTGATGTGACAGAGGGTCTCTTTTTCAGTCATGAAGTGATTTTTTTTTTTTTTTTTTTCTGTCCCGTTCAAAGATGCTTTGCAAGTTGCTGTCGATTCTTCTGATAGAGACAATGGGCTAAAGAAGTAGGTGAAGAAGCCTTATATATATTCAGAGAGGTAAACTGCAATAAGCACGTTGGTCTAATCGTAGAGGACCTAAAAACAAAACGCTGACATGCACAAAATTATGTATTAGGAGAAAAAATTACTGTTTTTCATAATGAAAATGCTTTGTGGAAATTCTTCCCATTAAACTAAGCTTAAAGAATTGGGATTTTTGTATGACAGGCTACCAAAGGGGATTGGAGGAGCTCAGGTTTTAGCAGCAGCTCTGTTGTCCAGATATCTATTTAGACTGGAGATGACTGGCCAGTTTCAGCAGTACCAGACATCAGCTGGGGACAGTGGGCACTGGAAGGGCTGGTTGGGGATTGAAATACCCTGACACACCACTTGTTCCTTTTGAGTGGTTCTGAAGCAACAGATGTTCTGGAACAAGGGTAGGAAGGAAAGTGTGCTGGCAATCTGGGTGTATATTTAGGTAGGAAAGGAAACTGGGTAATGAAAGAAGAAAAAAATCATGAGGGAAGGGAGCGGTGGAAGTAAACAGTGATAAAAAGTTTGACTTTTTCACAGAGCAATGAGAAAGAGCAGCAATAGAATAATTTCACAAAAAGCTGCATTTGCCAAAGGTGTTTTCTCCTCTCCTTTCTTTATTTAGAGTGGTAACCTTATTCAGACTAGCAAATTTGGATGAAAATTATCATTTATGAATCTTTGGCTTACCTATTAATTTTCCCGTAATGCAAACCAGTCAAACTCTCAGATTCCTGCTACTGCAGGTCTTTTAAGCCCTCTATAACTACTGAAAATTGTAGACGGCTTTCTTACCTAAACTGCTTATAAGGGGGAATGGCTGTTAGCCAAGGAATTGATGAACAAAGCTACGAATCACATGGAATTTTTTTACCAGTAATCCTTTTATCAATACATTTTTTTTTTTTTTCTTTTGCCAGTGGTCCGACTGAACAGAAATGCACAGTTGCATCAGGAGCGTTTGAGATACAGATCTGGGCAGTACTTGGTGTTCAGAAGGAATCTAGTGGAGTACTTCTGGGTTTTTTTGAGTTGTGATCTGCGCTTTACAAGGGCAAAAGAAATGCTTCCTTCCATGCTTAGCAGAGGTCTTAAGTTTTCAGAAAAATGTCTTGTAGCAAAACACTAGCTTCTATTTGATTAAAATTTAATTCACAGCTGACTAAAGCACTTTAACCATATCTAGCTCAGATTAGAAAATGTGAAGAAATGAAAATCCAACTCTTCTCACCAGCTTGTGATAGCATTTAGTTAAACTTGCTGCTAATTAACACAATCAAACCTAACTTTATTGGTACTATTTCCTCCACTCAGTTCCTCCTTAAGCTTTCTTAGCCCAAAGGTAGCCCTTTCTTACTCAAAGGTAGCCCTTTGGAGAAGGAATTTTGAAAGTAGGAAGTTCCAACTCACAGGTAGTGCTGTCTTAAAGGGAAAGATGATTTCCATGATTATTCTAACTCCTAATTGATTTTTATTTTCTAACAAGATCTTTTGCTCTATATGTGAAATCCTTCTGTTGAGAATAATTTACTTTTTGCTTTAGAGAAGTGACAAGATTTAATACTCTAATTCCATTGAGGGGAGAAAAAGTTAATAGAAATTTTACTGAAAACACAGCACAACTAAAAATAACAGCAGTTTTAGGCAAACACAAAACTAAACAAAGCTCTTTCTGTACTTCCATGTAAAGAAATCCCTCCCTGGGCGAGAAAATTAACATTAACATTTAGTATCAATTTTGAAGAGGTATTTATACACAGATGATATAGAAACAAGTTGCTCATTTGTGAGAAATTAATAATAAAAATATTCTAGATGTGGCTTTGTTTCTTTTTTTTTTTTCAGGAAAAATATTGACAGATGATTTTGGAGTAATGCGTAATCTACTGCTACAGAAAATTCAGTTTTCTTTTGAAGCAGAGAAAGAATAAACAATTTTGATTTAGACAAAACACACTTTTTCATTCTTAGCAATAGGCTTATCCATCAGCTTTACCACAATATCACGTTTTCTCTCTTTATATGCACAATGCATATACGTTCATCTATATTTGCCTTAATGAATTAGTCTGTTTAGTTACAAAGACGGATCCTCCGTAGTCTATTGACTATTTATTGTAGTCTCTCTATGCTGGCCACGTGTCCATCCACTGTACAGCCGAGTCACTTGTATTTAAATGCAACGTTTCGGGAAAGGCACAATGAAAATACTAGGGATCAGAAGATGTAGATATTGCTCTGCTCTTTACTGCCTTTTTCGGTCAGTTACCATGACTGTACTTGTCCCCAAGCCTGGGGGGGCTTACTTCTTATGTGTTAAAATGCTGCTTTTTCATCTTCTTGTAGTGGGTGCCTGGACAGAAAGGTCTGACATTCCTTTCTGTGCAACCTTACTCTTGAATGGGTGATACTAACAGGAATAGTCACATATTTGACTGACTTGTTTTTATTCTTACATTGGGAGCACACGAGTACGTAGTAAATGGAGAACATGGCCTGGGAGTGCTCGAGTCACGTTTTCTGAAAGTTCATCTGACAGCAGAGGGAGCCTTGGTTCAGACACCTGAATCAAATGCATGCATTTCAATTACTGATACCAATTACAAGTGATTCCCCCCCCCCCGGCACAAGTGCATTAGGACTTACAGAGTTGTGGCTGACAATACCTCACGTCGACCACCAAATATTGAGCCTGCTAGCTTGCAAATTTAATTACAAATCCGTGGTTTACTTTTGCAATCTGTTGTGCCGGGACTGGTGATAAGTCTATCATTTTTTACTTAGACACTAACACAGTACTGGCATTAAATTCTATGTGGCAGCCTCTGTGTTTGCTGTCTGTGCTATCTCTGATAAAACATTAATCATTTCAAGATTCCATTCAAACCCATTGATAGAAATTGTGAAATGTAATTTAGCTTTGAGAATAGAATTAATGTTTTTTAATAGCTCTAAGCTATTCTGTGATTTATTGATTCCACTGCTTGAGGGTTTTTATAACCTAAATTGGTGATTACAGATGATACACAACATTGTGTATCATAAATAGGAATTATGTGTCTGGTGAAAATGATAATGGGTTTTTGTACCTTGTATGTATATTAGTACATTCAGTAGTATATTAAAGCCTATTTTATAGTCAGGAGATAATTTTGCCCACATATAGATCTTCCCAGCTCATTCAGTCAGTGAATTTGCTGCTATTTACTGGTTTTCCTCTAATTTGATAAATATGTATTGCATCAGAAAAGCCTAAACATAAAGGTATACCAGACCCGTGGAATCTCATTATGTATGATATGCTCTCCTTTGCAGCATTCTTCTTACATTTTGCTTGGTTTTGAGGAAGCAATTAAAACTATAGTACTGTTTATGATTTCTGAGGAAAATGTCCAATGATTGATGGGTGATGAGCATAGTTAAACGTTATGCCTGGGAGGATTATTTATGCGTTGCCAAGTCCACCATTGTAAGACACTTTTGTAAACATGGAGAAGATGAAGTGAACATCTTTGTGGACAATGAAAGTTTAATATGCTTTTATTGAAGTTTTAATATATGTTGTAATTTTTCTTTCCTGACCCAATTTTCCCCAATTTCTGCCCTAGTGTGAGATGGACAGTATTGGGCTGCTCTTTCTGTTATCACTGGATTGGTAGGCTTCCATAATCATCCTCAACAACCAGTGGTTTTGTAGGGCTCTTAGAAATTTAAAATTTGTTATGATACAACAATGGAATCATAGAATGGTTTGTGTTAGAAAGGACCTTTGAAGATGAGCTAGTCCAACACGCCTGTAGTGGATAAGGACATCTTATCAGATCAGGTTGCTCAAAGCGCTATGGAACCTGACTTTGAGCGGTTCCACTTCTACAACTTCTCTGTTGCCCCGAAGGTAAGATATCCGTAATTTCTCTGAAGGTAAGCATGATTGCTTTGGGAAGTTATCTGGAACAACTGGCTTCTAATAGTGATCTGTAAATTCTTCCTCAAAACCTTCATTCATTTATTTAAATTTAAATCTGAGGAAGAACAGATGTTAAAATACTCCAAATACTGCTCATTTTTTCCTTTTATTCTTCATAATGTGAAGGTATGCATTAAAAGTAAATGTCAAGTTTAAGCAGAATTAATGATACACTGATTTTTTATAGAAATGAATTATATTGCGAAACAAGGTGTTATCGAACAGTGCAAATTGATGTGTATTTCTTATCTATGGTGTGTACATCTAATTGTAGAGAAACTCACTTCAGACAAGGCTTTCAATGAAACGACTAAGTCATTTATTACATTCCTCTTAGAATTTGTAAGGCACTCAGCTTTCATGGTAATGATCATTTATTATTATTTTTAGTATATAAATACTTAGATAAAGAGAAATGGGTGCCAGCAGTGAATTGAATAAAACCCCCAATTGATCAATAACTCAATTTAGTTCAGAATTTCTTTAGAAAATATAGTGGTATTAATCAGGAGAGAATGCTTCAAGTATGAAATTTGATTTTCTTAGCGGAAAATCAGTTTGCTTTATCAGAATCTTAAGGTCTTTTTCCCTCTTTTTTCCCTCATCATATAATTCTTCTTTTGCAGTAAGGCTAAATCAGATTTGTCTGAAGCAGTAATTGGTGATTATCTCCTAACTGCAAGAGATAGTTGAGCCTCTTTGGTTAATCCTATCTTGCTTGCCATCTATAGTGAATCACAGCAAGACAAGGAAGAGAGAGGACTTAAAATGTGATTTCTAAGATCTCATTTTACCTACGAGGTGTAATTATGTCCAAGAGCTCTGCAAATTGTGGAGAGAATGGCAGTTGGACCTTGACAAAGAGACATGCAATGTTCTGCATTCTATTACAAACATGGGTTTTGCTTCACGCTCGGGGAAGAGTTTGTGCATGCCAAAACCTTTCATGACATTTTTTTATATTTTTATTTTTTTTAAACTGGGTAGTCTGGTAAGTTTTCTATCTGTCTCTCTCTTCAAATCCTGACTTGCTTTTTTTATTCATGCTTCTTAGCATCACTTTGTCAAAGATGACACAATTTCTGTAGAAGTAAGTCTCTTCTGAGAGATGCTGAGAACCTTTCAAGTGACCTCTGTTGGAGCCAGGAAGACGATTTATAGTTTTATTAGCTAAGTCTTCTCCTAGAGACAGCCTCATTAGATGTTTTATAGGAAAAGAAATGTTTTAGGAGTCCAGCCACTAGTTTATTTGTTCACTCTTATATACCAGGAAACCTCACTGCACCCTTAGTGCCAGGTTCTTGGCTGGAGTCACTGTTCCTGTCAGAGCAATCGTATGCTGTGTGGGAAGAGAACAGCAAAATGGTAGTGAGATTGTGATTTCACAGTTTATGAATTCATTATGCATCCTCTCTGCCTAGTCTATATTGCTTTCAATTTTGGAGAGTAGATCAATGTGATAACTTAGATATCAATCTCTAGGTAATGTTGCATAAAACTAACAACTATAAATACCAGATTACTGGTATTTATGTCATGTGTTCTTATAAAGTATTTTTAACAGTATTTTAGCTTACTCTTCAGTGATACTGTGATAGAAGGAAGATTGTTGTTTTTTTTTTTTTTCCTATATGAATAAGTCTTTAATGTATAATTCTGTTTGTGGGGGAAAAAAAAAAAGTTTCTTCCAGAGATTTCCCATTTTCCATGTGCCAAATGTTTGAAATGAGGTTTTCAGATTCTTACATCAGTAGAATGCTTTGTTGTCCTACATAAGACTGTAGGAAGTGCACTGAAAATCTCTACTACCTGCTTAAAAATTATTAGCTGTTTCAAAAGAGCAGCTTGACAGTATTAGGACTATACCTCTTGTGTTTGTGTAATAGAGTAGGCTGAATTTTCAGGCTGCTGGCAAATCTTGTGTATGCAAAATCCATTTTTACTTACTTTGTGTCTGTCCTTAAATCCTTTCTCTTAGGGTATCAGTTGAACAAAAGCAAAGCTTCTAAAAAAGCTGTAACACAACATCTGTGATTTTGAAAAATCTTGTGCTTTGTGTGTCTGATGGACCTAAGGGTGCCTGGGATGCAGCCAGACCCAAAGACTCCACCTCTGCAAGGTTAATGTAGAAACATTCACATCATCAGGTTATCATAAAGAGAAAACACTTAAGGGAGATTGTGAGGGGAAAAATAAAAAGTACTTTTTGCTTGGAAAAATGTGAAGACTCTTCAGTGTTAAAATAAAATTGTGTTTTAATTTATAATAATTATTAACATTTTAAAATGAAATAACTTTTTTTCCCCTGTCTTTATAGCTCCAAGAACTTAAGCAAGTTTTGCACATACAATAGTGGCAGTAGTTATTTTACTCAGTTTACATTGACATTACTAAAGTCATTGTAACTATTGAATAGTTGAACTATTGAATTATGGTCAAAACTTCACGAGTGAAAACACCAATGCAAAACTGTTTTTAACAAGGATTTGCTGCTGTTTCTTTGGCTGGGGAGCAGGTTATGCCAGCAGTTACGAGAGGATTCATTAACCTTTGTTGTCCTTCCCTAACCTATGAAAGAGGTAACTGAACAAAGGACACAGGAACAGGGTGTGCAAGATGGGTGCTTACTTTAGCAGGTACTTTCATTTCGTAACTTTCTGAATTATATTTTAGGAACAAAGATGGTTAAATACGTGGAGGTTAATACCTCAATCTTTTCACACTTTGCCCTCATGGTGAAGATCTTGTTTTTAGCCATGTTTTTGGTGCTGGCAAGCAACTGCCAGCTCATTACACGGGATAGTACAGCAGCACTAGCACTGACCTAATCCGTGAGTTTCTCTGACTAATGCTTACACCTGATCAGATGTGGTCAACCCTGTGTGCACGATGGTCTTCTGGCATGGAAATGAAAAATGAGTCTGTATGTCCTTAATTTTCGTTTTCTTCTCTTGTACTTCCTGTTTTTTGTACTTGACAGAGACCTCTGGAGATCTAGTACAACCCCCCTCTAAAGCAGGTTCATCTAGAACAGGTTGCACAGGATCATGTTCAGGAGAGTTTTGAAAGTTTCCAGGGAAGGAGACTCCACAACCTCTCCGGGCAGCCTGTTCCAGTGCTTTGTCACTCACAGTAAAGAAGTTTCTCCGTATGTTGAGATGGAACTTCCTGTGTTCCAGTTTGTGTCCATTGCCCCTTGTCCTGTCGTGGGGCACCACTGACAGGAGTCTGGTCCCATCCTCTTGACAACCACCCTGTGGATATCTATAAGCATTGATAAGATCCCTTTCCTCTAAACAGCCTCAGGTGTCTCAGCCTTTCCTCATAAGAGAGATTTTCTAGTCCCCTCATCATCTTTGTTGTCCTCCATTAGACTCTGTCCAGTAGTTTTCCGTCTACCTTAAACTGGGGAGCCCAGAACTGGACACAATACTCCAGATGTGGCCTCAGTAGAGCAGAGTAGAGAGGGAGAACTTCCCTTGACCTGCTGGTCACACTCTTCTTAATGCACCCCAAGAGACCATTGGTGGTCTTGGCTACAAGAGCACACTTCTGGCTCATGGTTGACCTGTTGTTCACCAGGACTCCCAGGTCCTTTTCCACAGAGCTAGTTTTTAGCCAGTCAACTCCCCTAACCGGTCCCGGTGCAGGGAGTTATTCCTTCCCAGATGCAGGACCCTACGCTTGCCCTTGTTGAAATTCACTAGTTTCTCCTTTGCCCAGCACTCCAGCCTCTCCAAGTTGTGCTGGATGGCAGCACTGCCTTCTGGTGTGTCAGATGCTGCTCCCAGTTTTTTATCAGCGTACACTCCATTCCTTCATCCAGGTCATTGATGCATATGTTGAACAATACTGTACAAAAGACAAAGTATTAATAATCAGTGATCTTAATGGTCATTTCCAACCTAAAAGATTTTATGATTCTGTGATAGGTCTTGTTTAAGCCAAGAAGCTCTGACAGTAGTAATTTTTTTTTTAATTTTTTTTTTTCCTGATTTCTAGTAAGCAGGAAACCATCGAAGCCTGCTTCATTTTATATACTCTTTCTCAGGAGACATTTTTAGTGCCTAAGCAATATAATTAACAGTCTTCTAAAGAATGAGGTTTTGTTATGTTGAATTGTTAATTGAGTAGCTGTACTGAGAATTGTTGTGTGTACCTTCCCCCTCTCCCCCAATATATGATTGTAAAAACATAGCTCTTTAGCTCTTTTTTTTTTCTCCCTTCTTACATGTTTCTTAAGTATTAGACAAAATTTAGAGTGGATGAGAAAGAAATAGTAGGCAAATTTCTGACCTTTTACTTTGCCTTCTAGTTCTTGCAGTTCTGTCAAAATGAAATTTCTGAAAAGGAGTAATCATTATATAACTTCAAGCTGATTTTTGGGCTAGAATAGCAGTATGCTGCTATCAGCATTTCTATTTCCAATATTATTGTGTGGCGATGCGTGATGCATCTGGCTGGTGAGGTCAAAGCAACTAATTTTCTGCTGATGTGGGTTGGCTATTCAGAAGTGATAATAGGATCAAAGTAAGTTCTCTGACCAAGAAATGTTGCCATCTTTAGTTGTGTGCTTGCAGATTTTGGGAATGGATATATTCATAGACATTTTGTGCTGGAGAAGTGCTGCATATGAAAGAAATAATTATCTGATTTGGTTTTTGAAATGATTTGCATTCTTACTTCTTACATCAGTACTGAAGATAAGCTTAAATTTAGTTGCTTGAATTTTCAGTTCAGTGTAATACAGATTTAAGTATTTTTGGAATTGTGTGGGTTTTTTTTTAATATTCCATTCAGAAATCAATTGTTTGTTTCTTTGTCATTAGTATTCACAGCTCTATCAGACTGCAGTTCAAACTCTTTACTTCTTTTTTTCACAGAAGATGATGGAGGAAGGTTGCTTAGAAACACTGAGCCACAGTTACAATGAGAGATATCAGTCTGTTCTGTGTATTCACCTGCACATGCAAGGGTGAAAATTGAGTTTCTCTACCAATTATGGTAATTCATTGCAAGTTTGTTTTAGCAGTAGTATGCTTAAACAGCCATAAGCATGCATTTTTTTTTTTTGTTAGATATAGTGAGAAAATGTAAAATACCAACTCTTTAAAACAGTGATTTCAATGTATGAGCAGTCTAAAAAGGAAGTTTTACTACTGTTGGCTGAGTTAATCAAGAAATTGTCTTTTATCAACAAGTTGCATAAATTGGAGATTATTTCAGGATCTCTTTAAAACTTTTTTTAATAAGCTCCTAGCTTTACTCTTCAGTTCCAGAAAATATGTCTGAGTACCAACAGCAGATTATATTTTCCCCTAATCTAGTGAAATTCTTGATCTTTTAAAGACTGACCTAAAAATAAACCAAGTCACTCAAGTTGCATGAGTTTTGATCTTTTCAACTTGGCCTATTTTTAGGCCAACTGTAATTGTACACTAATGTGCTGGAAAAGAGAAATGTAGCTTTTTATCACCCTATCTTCTAAGCACTCCAATTATTACACTTATTAAATATGCTGAAAATGCATATATTTCCTCCTGTGAGACTGGAATAGACTTTTGTATCTTTTCAAGAGACCTAAATATTTTATATGACTGAGCTCCTACCACTGTCTTTAACCCACAAGCTGTTATATGGTGGGTCATTGCCAGGTGACCCTGCTTTATCTGCTTTTATGCTGAACTCATCCTCTTATAGCACAAAGAGCAAGAAGTCAGGTTAAAAGTAAAAGCTGCACAACAGAGTAAGGCTTTAAAATGCTTCTGGCTAGTTTATGCAATAAAACAATAGAAAATAATTCCTATAACTATAGTGGTGTGAATCCAGTAACAGACCAATAAAATGACAATTATGAATAAGCAGGAGATAATTGAATTGTCACTTCAGTTTTCACTGCGATTTTAATACATTAGAATCAAGCAATACACTTTATTAAAGCATATTACATGTTGCTAATGAGTGAATTATTCTGATGCCTATAGACTTAGGCATCTTGAAACTTCATCCTTGTCTGAGTTTGTTGCATACTTAATTGAACCTGGATTTTCACATGAAAGATAGATATTGGGGAAAACAACCCAAGCCAAACCATCCCCCAAAATAACACAATAACTTAATATGGAATGCATCCTTTGGAGTTGTTACAGGAAAATGTTTGGCAAAGCGTCTTTTGATTTATTTTGGTTTTATTTATTATGGACATAGCATAGAAGTAAAGAGGAAATGACATCTCTAGTACTTTAACTTTATGGTGCCACTGTTGTCTCCTATAGCTTCTCTCCTGTAACTTCTCCTTTGATTAGATGTGGGTCACAAAAGAAATGAAGAAACTGGAACTATAGTCTGTGTCTTTTTGTGTTTCCTCCCCCCCCCCCATATTGTACTATCACAATCCCTTTTATATTTTCCTGTTGAACAGTACTTCATATTGTGAACCTGGATTTGTTATATTCTTTGTAGTTTGAGTAGATATTGATTTCCTGGTCTGTACAGTTGTTTTCCTATCCCTGCTCTGGTGGTTGTCTCAGCAGGTGGCTGAGTGTTTTGAATGCAGCTATGGGGCAAGTGTACTTAGTCTTCACAGCCCTCTTAATCACCGAAATGCACCAGCATTTGTATTCTACAGATTCTGGGCAATTTTCAGTCTGTTAGTTTTTTAGAAAATATATGATTGTAATGCTGCAAAGCCAAAACAATATCAAGTCAACCTGGTGACTTGAGGATGTTAAGGAGCCAGTGCTTTCCTGAAAGAGCGAGCCTGGAGAAGAGGTTAACAGAAAACAGGTCAGATGTACTCCTGCGATAAATATAGATGAGCCCATTACAGTGGCAAAGTAAAACGTGCGTTCTTAGTTATACCCATGTGGTGAAATTAAGGTTTTTGTAGCAGAGAAGGGACATATGCGTGGGCAGTAAAAACAGCTCATCTGTTGACTTTTAACTCACTTGCCTGCAGTAGTCTCTTTGTGCCCATAGCTGATGTGATCCTTTCTGTGGCTGGTGAGAAATGCTTGAGGGGAAAATGTGACATTTCTCTTTTTCACTCTTCAGTTTTGCAAGTTATCTTTGTGTTTGGTGGCAAATGCTCCTTTTCAACAGAGTTTTAGTTAGGTCCTTGCTTATTGGTTCGGCTGACTCCTTGGTGCATGCTGGGCTACTTTGGATTCAGAGGTGCAAAATTTTTCAGTCTTTGTAGTACTTTGATCCTCCCAGAGCAGAAGGGCAATTGCCTTTTAGAAAAGATGTAAGAATTAATAATAATAGCAATTATTTCTTAATAGTATTCCTTGAGTATTTGTTCCAAATGAAAATGGAGCTAAATTGGAAAATGCTAACATTCTTTGCAGAAAGGAGACTTTAACCTGGCTCTTTGGCTGTTAAAAGCAAGTGTATTTTATAGCTGTGATATATCTTGAGATAAATTACTAGGTCTTTTTCAGTAGAGAACTATTTTAGGTTGCTCAAATTGCGTATGAAAACAATCCAGGATTAAAACCATTCATGTCACTAACTGTTAATGAAAATTCATTTAAAAGTTGCGTTCTGAATGAGATCTCAGCAGAAAATAGAAAACCTCCTACAGTATTAATAAAAGGAATTCTCAGGGGAGAGTCTCTGTGTCAGGTAAGACATGGGGAAGCAGAACAAAAAATATTCTCAAGAGTAAAATCAAGAGGGAAGCAAGTCAAAAACTCTCTCATTTTGTTCTAAATTTATCCATTTGTCTCTTTCTTTCTCCTGGTTCTGAGATGAGTCTAACCATATCCCTACAGCACGAGCAACAACATTTTGTAAGAGTGGAGTGTAGCACCCAGACCTCTGCTCACGATCTTCAGGCTGCAATGCAAAACATGTCTTTTTGCAATGTCTGCTATGAGCTCTTGGCATCATTTTAGAGGATTTGACACTGGATCATGAGATCCAGTACTGCAGGTTGATTGTTTGGGTGGTAGGGGAAGGATGGAATTGACACGCTGTAGTGATGAAAATGGAGTTGGCTGTTAGAGATTACAGGCTCCTCTTACTTACTAGCTGAGGTGCAAGTAAAGCTGCAGAAGGAACATTGGGATAACCCATGAATGGTGACTGTTCTCACCTCCCTTGGCTACTGAAATTCATATTTCATAGCTCTAGAATAGCTGTCTGACCTCCCTCACTGCTGGCCCTCAAAAAAAAACCAAACCGAAGATGCTCAGTATCAGGTACAGAATTCAGTTTTTGGTATGACCATGGGTAATTACTATGAAATAGAGTGCCAGGAGCATATTTAATATACTTGAACAAGATTTTGGTGTGCATTTGGTTTTCCTTGGTCTGAGTTTCTAAAAGTTAGTGGTTTGTTTTGGATGTATGTGTGTAGCTTCTCATGACTAGAATACTCACACATATATAGCAAAAGCATAATGTATTTCTTATGCTGACTTCTGGAGTGGTTTTAGTGAATATATTTTTTGGACTTGCACTAAAATCAGAAGGTCTTAGTCATGATTTTTGTGAGTTCCTATGGAAGTGTGTGGTAGGTGGTACATGGGGGAGAGCTCTATGTCTTAGAAATGAGGAGAGCCCAGAGATGAGAACTCAAGAAACACTTTGCACTAGGAAATCTATATATAGAGACTATGTTTCTCTCTTTTGCTTAAGAGTAGAAATCAAAGGAATCAGTATTTGAGGTGGAAAGATTTTAAGGTCATGAAAAAATTTGGGAAGATTTAATAAATTTTAATGAATGTTTTCTGTGTAGAGATTTTAAAACTAGAAGAAACCATTATAATGTTTAAATCTGCAGGGCTTTATATCTATTGACAGAGATAATCACTGTCTTGAGCCCACAGATCTTTTATTCGTGCTGGAGAGTCTCCCATTATCATGCTCACAGTAATCTAATTTATTTTTTAAAAATTATTTTTCTCTAATACATGAGTTAGTTCACAAATCAGCTTGTTTTAAATGCACTGATTTGGTGTCCTTGTCAGTCAGTATACCAGTCTGAAGCAGGTTATATATCAATGAGATACTTGGGAGCTTTTGCTCTAATGAAGGCAGCAATCAATGCCTCTTAAAAAGACCAGCTATATCTTTTACTACCAAAGAGACTTATTTAATTCACTTTGGGGTTTTTTTGACATTTGTTTTCATTATTTTTGAGGAAAACCAGTCTTTTGTTCTAAACCAATACATGGATTTTGGTAACTTTATAGTGAATATGTTTGTTTTTCCTTATCCTACTTGTTGAGGAAAGTGGTAAGCTATAAAGTTTGCTGAAAAAATTCTTATGACATGGAAAAAGGCATAGTAACTTGTACATTTCCCCCTTGTACAGATTTTTCATTATAAGGAAGATTTATGATTGGTAATATCACCGTGTGAGTTGAGCCACTTGCTGGAGAGCATGATTTCAGCACCTAAAGCAGTAGGAATGATTGGAATGCATGTTTTGCATTTTGATTTCCATCCTATAATGTTGACCTTTAGTTTCTCTTCATTTTTGTCATGTTTGCCTTTCTTTGTGCTTAATGTCTGTCAGTGTTGCTTTTGCTTCATATTGAAAATGGTGTTCAGTAACTTCTGTCTCTGTTCACCGAGAGAGTTAAATGCTTTAAACCTTCATTAAATGCCATGTTAGATGTTGAATAGTTATTAATAAACTCACTGCTCTAAAATCTGCTTAAATCTCAGTGTATTCTTTGTGTTCCTTTGGTACCGTTGACTGTATAGAGTTTGCATTTCTGGTGCTGCTTTGATTGCACAGTGAAACGGAAAACATTCTGAAAAGAGAAAATACTGCTTTTTCTTCTAGTTAAGCAGTGGTTTTCCAAATGACAGAACTCAATTGTATAACTCAATACTGGTTATAGGGCTATTTAACATGTGCCTTCTTAGTGAAGTGATTCTGGACAGTAATGTCCTATATCTTAATTAAACCGATATTGTAAGGGCAGTTGGATAGAACATACATTTGAAAATGTAAATGTCAAGTATATTGTACCAAGGCTTATCAGTTAAATAGTGTGAGGTTACAGCCCAGATGAGGCTGCTGGGAGCAATAACAATTATTCAGCCTTTTCTTCTTCTTCTGATGCTGTGTAATGAGATCATGATGTTGTCCATTTGACAAGTACTGGAAAGTCCAAATTAGAGTAAGTTAGAAATGAATGTATGAACATGGTATTTACATTTTTAATGACTGAGTTGGAGTAGGTGCTCTGTGTGAGGTCAGCTTGCAAGCCTCTCACAGAATCGTTATCAGAAAATCCACGTAATATTAAGAAAAATGCTGAATGAATGGCAAAGACAGCTCAGTCACTTAAAGGAATTACAAGGACTTTTAAAAAGAGGTGAGAAGCTGGCAGTGTGTAGCGCAGCCATAGTTTGCCTTTATATAGAGTCTGTGCTCTGTATATACTTTATTCCATGAGATATCCCGATGTTGTGCTTTGTGGGCATGTGTCTGCATGGGTGTGGAGGGACTCACAGATTCCCCCAAGCAGTAAGTAATGATCCATTCATGGCTTGTTTGGGGAGCACCGTATAGATTTAGTGAAGTGGGTCACAGTTTCTGTATTGATCTGAAACCATTGCAAATAAAAATAAAATTAAAATTAATGGTAATAGGATCTCATTAACCTTGTTTTTCTGCATTGATTTATACACGTTAAGAACTCTAACATGCAGTTTGGGTCTCTTGCTTCCAGCTCGCTCTCTCCTCTCCTCATCCCCAAGTAGCCGTCAGTGCTGCTGGTGTCAGAGTACAATAAACCAAATATACATACAGAAAAGAACAGTCTCTGCTGTCAACTGTATCTGTGCAATGTAGACATGTTTCTTTAGAGTGGGAAATAGTTTAATAGTGTGGGAAGAATATTCTTTTGCTGTTGCATGTTTCTGCTTTCATTAAATAATGAGCATGGTTCTGAGTTTTTTTGAAACTGATTAGGACAGTGCTTCAGGCTAAAAGGTACCATAGGGATAGCTTACAACTCCTTTAAGAAATGTTTTCAGATTAGGTAAGAATATATAGTGTGACTACACGATAGAACTAGCCTGCATCTTACACAGTGGCACAGGTTTGCATTCCGCCTATTTTTTCCTACCTTAGTGTAGACTATTTGAACAATTCTTAAATGTCGAATATGGAAAATCTGAATCTCTTTGAAGGTAGCGGAAGAAAGTAACTTCTTTATAGTTGAGCAATCAGGATAAAAATAAGACATGCTTTGTTTGAGGGATAAGTAAGTGGCCATCCTGTTACCTCAGAGCTTCTGTGTTGTTTTGCAGGATGTGACCTTTCCATTCTGTGGGCACATGATAAGGGAGGGTATCTGTAGCCGAGATTCCTTCTTAAAAATAATGCATAGAGACTAGGGACAAGAAGAAAACCCAAAGGCTTCACCTTGTAAAGTTTGATGGTATTTACTTTCACGATAGCAGTACTTGATTGGCAGCGTACGTGTGTATGCCATAGCTGCCAAAGGCTGATGCATTTCTCTTTCAGCTACTGCGCAGATTTGACACGGTTCAGACTGGTAGGGTTTTTGTACGTCTGGGCTGGTGAAAACTGTCAGCTGGGGAAAGCTCAATGAGTGATCAGGTGGTCTGAGTGTAAACCTTCTGTTTTGGCAAAAGGTTAAAAAAACAAACAGAAGCCGCTGCACCTCACTCTATGAAGTTGAGATCTTTCAAGAAGTTCTGTTCTATTCTACATGAAAACAAAAGAGTATTTCCAAGCAGGATAAAAAGAGGAACCAGCAGGACTATCCTACCTTGGAAAAAATAATTAAAGTCCTGGAATTTTTGAACTCTTCGTGATCTTTCTTCCTGAGTTTCTCTTTTTTTTTTCTGCCCAACTTGAGAGTTCAGAAAATAAAGGCAGAAAGTAATGTAGTTCCACAAAATTATTGTTGTTTTATGATCATTCTTTAAGAAAATGCACCCAAATTCTTGCCGCTTGCTTAAAATAGATCTTAATCATATTTTTAAGACAGAAAAGGCATATCTTCCTATCCTAGGTTAAGTGTTTTTTTCTTACTTAATAAAGATAACTGTCTAATAAACATATATGGTTTGAATATTCAGAAAGAAAAGAAGATATAAGCCTTTTTTTTTTTTTTTTTT
>VWZK01004504.1:636335-668896 GCA_013396935.1 Baryphthengus martii
GGATAGTGAGAGTAAAGAACTAGTAAAACTAAAATTCACATCTCTGTTGATATATGGGGATTAACATCCTGTCTGGAAAATTATAAACCCATAATCTATTATAAGGATCTTGAGGGACATGATTTAGGCTTAACTATTCGAGAAAAAATAGACTTAAGGTGGAAAGTGTTCAGCCCCACTGTGTTCTGTATAGAGGGTGGCAATTAAAGCAAAAACAATTATCTCGGTCCATGAGCTGTCAGGCAGTATGCCCTGATACTGGCATTAGCTCCTATCTATAAATATTCTTGACTGTACATGGGATTTAACTGGGAGATGTTTGGTCATTGTTTAGCTGGCATTCAAGTGTGGAAACCAGCCAGTTCGAGTAAAACATAGAACTTTTGTTAGGGCGAGCTAGAAATGTGCCAAGGCTTATGTCTGACTGCGTCAGGAAGGCAGTTGTTTCAGCTGCCATTCACTGATGATCTTGTTGAAAAATTATGTAGAGAGTGTTTCCAAATCAGTGTATGGTCTTCAGAAGATGCCAGTGTTTGGGAGACTTGTACCCTTGCATTTTGTCTGGTATTCATTCTGTAGCTATATGAGTGTGTGTTACTAGAAATAGCACTTTTTGTTTTTCAGGCAGAGTGCTGGAATTTCATATAACCTTGTCTCACAGTCAGTCTTCATATCTGTGATACTCTTCTTCTTCAGACAAACACCTGACTTACCTATGTCATACTCCTCTGTTTTATGAAACTTGGACGATACCTTCTAACCTACAGAAAATACCAGAAAGGCAGACTTGATCTGTTTGCAGCGTACTGTTCAGGCTGACGTACTAAGAGTGTCCTGGGAGCGTGACGTGTACAAACTGGTGCTGTGCTTGATGACTTTTAGTTATCTGTAACACGTATTAACTGTATTTTAGATATAAAAACATCTTTGCATACATATGGCCAACAGACGACTTTATTTCTGAAAAACAGCTTAACCGATACTGATACTTGCTGATTCTGACCTAGGAAGTCTGGCCCAGGCCCAAATTAGAGTTTCTTTCTGCTGGTTTGTGCCTGTGACATCAGTTGTGCAGACTGTAGACTTTTACTATAATGCCAAGTATGAAACAGCATCTTGCTAAGAATTATTTTTGCACAGCTAATTATAACATTTCAAGTAGAAAACATTTTGTATTCATTTCCGGAAGATCATGGCAGGGACTGGAAGAAAGAACTGCCCATTGTAAGTGAAGATCAGGTTCCTGACCTTCTGAGGAACCTGAAAGTGTACAAGTCCATGGGACCCGACGGGATACACCCATGGGTACTGAGGGAACTGGCAGATGACGTTGCTAAACCGCTCTCAATTATGTTCCAAAAGTCATGGCAGTCCGGTGAAGTCCCCACTGACTGGAAAAGGGGAAACATAACCCCCATTTTCAAAAAGAGAAAAAAGGATGATCCAGGGAACTACAGGCCAGTCAGTCTCACCTCCGTTCCCAGTAAGATCATGGAACAGATCCTTCTGGAGGCACTGCTGAGGCAGAAGAGTAATGAAGAAGTGATTGGGTACAATGAACATGGCTTCAAAAAGGGCAAACCATGCCTGACAAACCTGGTGGCCTGGTATGAAAAGGTCACAACATCAATGGACAAGGGAAAAGCAACTGACGTCATTTACCTGGACCTGAGCAAAGCTTTCGGTGCTGTCCCATATGACACCCTGGTCTCCAAGCTGGTAAAACATGGGTTTGATGGATGGACCACTCAGTGGATAAAGAATTGGCTTGACGGCCGCACCCAAAGAGTGGCTGTCAATGGGTCCATGTCCAGGTGGAAGCTGGTGACAAGTGGAGTTCCTCAAGGGTCAGTATTGGGACCGGTCTTGTTTAACATCTTTGTTGGCAACATGGACAGTGGCATTGAGTGCGCCCTCAGCAAGTTTGTTGATGACACCAAGCTGTGTGGTGCAGCTGACACACTGAGGGGAAGGGATGCCATCCAGAGGGACCTTTACAGGCTGGAGAGGTGGGCCTATGCCAACCTCATGAAGTTCAGCAAGACCAAGTGCAAGATCCTGCACCTGGGTCGGGGCAATCCCGAGCATCGATATAGGCTGGGCAGTGACTACCTTGAGAGCAGCCCTGAAGAAAGGGACTTGGGGATGCTGGTGGACAAGAAGCTCAACATGAGCCATCAGTGCATGCTTGCAGCCCAGAAAGCCAACTATATCCTGGGCTGCATCAAGAGAAGCGTGGCAGCAGGTGGAGGGAGGCTATTCTCCCCCTCTACTCCACTCTCATGAGACCCCACCTGGAGTCCTGCGTCCAGTTCTGGAGTCCCTATTACAGGAAAGATATGGATGTGCTGGAATGTGTCCAGAGAAGGGTCATGAGGATGATCAGAGGGCTGGAACACCTCTCCTATGAAGCCAGGCTGAGAGAGTTGGGATTATTCAATCTGGAGAAGAGAAGGCTGCGAGGAGACCTTCCTGTGGCCTTCCAGCATCTGAAGGGGGCCTACAAGAAAGCTGGGGAGGGACTTTTTAGGATGTTGGGTAGTGACAGGACAAGGGGGAATGGATCCCAACTACAGGAGGGGAGATTTAGGTTGGACATCAGGAAGGGTGTTGAGGGTGGTGAGACCACCATGAGGGTGGTGAGACCCTGGAACAGGTTGCCCAGAGAGGTGGTGGAAACCCCATCCCTGGAAGTTTTTAAGGCCAGGTTGGATGGGGCTCTGGGCAACCTGGTCTAGTGGGAGGTGTCTCTGCCCATGTCAGGGGGATTGGAACTGGATGATCTTCAAGGTTCCTTCCAACCCTGATGATTCTGTGAATCTTCTTTAAAGTTTAACACCTGTTAAATTTCATTTTATATGCACATCGGCCTCGGCAGGAAATACTTTCTGAAACTATATGAACACAACTTCTGAAAAATTATTTTTTGTGTGGTTTTTTATGATTGTTTCCTCTGTTCATATGATATTTATATTGTGATGATGATAGCCGGCACTTTTTCATCTATTTATGATCTTCTGATGGATGGGAACTCTGAAGAACTGTTTTGGAGATAGGTTGTGCTTTCTTCTGGTTAGTATGACCTAAAAGACTTTATTTTTTCCTCTTAGATCTTAAAAGAGGCCTTATGAATTCTTAAATATCTCTCTGTTAACCTTCCTGAAAGGTTCGCTGCTTGAAATTAGCAATGCATAAAATATATTGACTTGGAGATGACTCAAATTCTTCTATACTTTTTATGCACTTTGTAGGTACCCTATGAAATTTGAATTCTGCAAACATTACAAGCAGCTTGAAGACTGAAGTGTCTGCACAGTATAAGAAATGTGGGGACCAAATTTCTGACATGCTGGATGTAGGTGGTGTTAGTGTTTTCTCTTTCAGATTATGGATTTAGGAGTATGAAAGGTGATATCCCCACTGAATAAAATGTAGGACTGGAATTGAGAAGTCCAAGTTTCTGTTCCAGCTTTTACAGGTATCTGGAGCCACTTTTAGTCTGAATAGCCTGTTCCCCAGGCACTGTCTTCCATCCTGAAACATTGGGTTGCCTTGGAATGCTAAATAATATAATTTGGACATGTGTGTAGAGACGCAAACATACTATCAAGTAATTTTATATTAAAGCTTATCTGTCTGAGAGGATAGGTAGATGGAATAGCTATCTTAGTGGCTTCTCAGTCTCTGCGTGGAGACACAAATACCGTAAATCTGCAGGGCCTTTCTGTACAAACACTTTTTTCTTGGTCTTTTTTAGAACATTTTTCCACTTTCCTTGATTTGCAGAGAGCTTTTAGAGTGTCCTAGTGAAAATGCAGAGCTCTTGGCCGTGAATTTATACACATTAACGCTGCTTGATTTTCATAGTTCTTTTTTTGCAGACATGTTTAGAAAAGGTTCACAGACCACCAGGTGGCCTAGGGCTGGAGGTGAAAGCCCGTTGTCTTAGATAGTTTTTCTCAAGTACTTGAGTGTCCCTGTAGTTTTGCTGAAGCAAAAAAATATCTGAAAATTTGCTATGAAGGGAAGGGGGCATGTGAAAGGAGAAAATAGGATGCTACGTTAGTATGTTGTTCTGAGATGATCAGCACACACGTATGTCGAGTCCAAGGATTAAAAAAACGTGTTTGATCATTATAGGATTGAAAAGGTCATAATACAGCAGTGTGCAAACATGTAGCAAATCATGTACTCATGCCAAAATGTATTGCTGCAGATTTACAAATACTAGATTTATTATTGGAGAAGGTGGACTTTGAATGAACTCTGAAAGATGCCTTACGGGAGGAAGCCAAATATTTGAGGACTTTCAGAAGCACAGGGGGAAGCTTGTATTCTGCCGCACACACAAAGTTCAAAGTCCTGTTCTTGAAGATGTTACGTTCTTTTGACTGTTTTATTTTGTGCATTATTGACAGAGAGCATAAAATGGAATTTAATGATGGAAAAGTAAGAAACTTCTTTCATAAATTCACTATAGCATTTTTCATGAATGCATCAGCATTTGACATAATTTGTTTTCCTTCAATTTGCAATTTAAAAAAGTAAATCTGGCATTAGGATTGAGTATAATAGTAAAATGTGGGAAGTATGTCATCTAAGTTTTATTTTCTCCTTTTTTGGAACGTTGAAAAAAAAGTATCATGCACAATTTACATAAAAGTTCTAGCAGAAATGGAGTAATTTAAGGCTTTTCATTTCAATTTTTATTCTAGGAAAATGATCAGGGTACAATAATTAGCCAGCAGGGAGAATTATAATGGGGGAGCAAGTAGAGGTATCACATTTAATTTTTTATATGTAGCATTTTCTAAACAGTTTCTTTCTTGAATTTCCCTGAAGTCAGTGTTTACCAGCTTTAACTGCCTCGTAGGCAAAACCCCTGAGTTGTTAGCACGTTGTGGACTACAGTGTGTTTGCCTCTCCTTGTTGGCTTCACTTTTAACTTCTTAACCTATGCTCTCAAGATCTTTTGAACGTCTCTTGACCAGTACATTGCTACAAGCTGTGTCTTGGGAAGCATGATGTGAATTGCTTGTCATCTTGCGTAGACAGAGGATAATGACATGCTGCTTTGCAGATGATGTGGAAGTTCTCTGTATGCTTTCCATCTCCCTTGTACCCTATGGTATATTTTTGTTTAGTAATTGTGGATTTAAACCTTTGTTTTACAGCTCTCAGCATATTTTTTTCTTTGTAGAGAAACCAAAGAACCATTGGCTTAATAAAAACATTTTCAATAATTATACACATTGATGCACTTCCTTTTATTGTGGTATTAATGATGCATAATCCCTACTGAACTTGTCAGTCCCAGTCAACCATGAAGATAAACTGAGAAACTATGATTTTTAGCAGAATGTTTTGAAATATGAGCAAACTCAAAAATTACTTTTATTACAAATTATACTTCTCTGCAGAATTGGTATAAAACCCTACTTAAATCTAATACATAAAATCACATTGTGGATCATATGTGAACATTTTAAAATGCTATTCACATCTGTTGTTTTTCTACTAGCGACATTTACTTGAGAAATGCTTTTTAGTTGTTCATGTGTGCACTTTTACTTTCAGTAAGTGAGCAAGGTCAAATTATATTGCTGTTCTGGGAGTCATTTTTTTAATCGTTTATCTGTGTTTTTTTGTGGATGAATAAGAAAGTGTATTAAAGTATGGAATAACAGTTTAAAGAGTGCAGTTCTTTTGTTAGGTGCCATAGGAAGCATATCCTTTTTGTAAAAGGCACCTGCTGGGTGTGCTGAGAGACTCTACTCATTCCTTTGTTGAGCCATTTTCTTTCAGAGCTATGCTGTGTTTGTGCCATATAATGAGTGGCAGTCCTATACTTCTCCCTCTTATACTGAACTGGAATACAACTTGAAGCTGGTTAGTGTGGGCTTTTTATTGCTGCATTTTTTTCTTTCAGATCTTGATCCATTAGAAACAGTCAAGCATTAACCAGGAATGGTACATGCCAAGACTGTTTGCTTCTGCCAAGGATCTGGACATTTTAAATCTTATTTTGGAATTACCATAGTTACATGTTTTCCATAGATGTAGAACAACAGACTTTCAGAATTGAGAGAAAAACGTTTTGTAAGGCCTCCAAACATTATTAGGTGGTGGATTTGAAGACAACCTGGCTTCTCCTGCTTGCCTCTCCCTATTGTGCTTTTCAGCACAGGGACTTCTTTGTGGTCCTGACAGTTTTGTGGACGTGCAGCCTGTTTGCTGGTGCAGATGTCATCACTGTAGGGAGTGCTGGGTAGTCTGGTAGTTGCAAGAGACATTGTAGTTGTTTTGTTGAGAAGGATAAATAGAATAGATACTCCCTTAGCTAATACATCACTTCATAAGAACTAGTGTTAATGCATGAAAAATAAAATATATATTTATGTTAGTGGAAGACTGACGAGAGAAGGGATGATGTGTTCAGAAGCCTGTCTTTTCTCAGAACGTTTGAATTGGCCTATTAAATACTTTACCCTTCTCTATAAACCTTATTTCTTTAAATTTATATAAATTAAATACTCTCACACCATAGAGTGTCTTTTTCTGGTTTCTTTGGTTTGTCAGGAAGCATTTGTATCAACTCTTACGTTTCGGAGTGCAAAATTGATTTACTTTTCGGAGAAATCGGTTGGGGCAGAGGTAAGCAAGTGGGAGAAAAGTTTAATTTGGTGAGCTTTGATGAATATTGTATTGCTGTTTATGGCCTGAAGCAAACATCATTCAACTTAATAAGTCTCAATTCAAGTGTATCAAGTGGAATGTGGTTCAGTTTCCTGTTTTGTTCTTTTAGAGACACATACAGTTCAATGTGTCAAATTACATCTAAATTTAGGGCAACGCTCCTTGAATAAAAAGTGGGTTTTTTTTCCTTAGGACTTTCAAACATTTCATGTTATCTTGCATTTATCTACTTTTCTTCTGCATTTTGTATAATATGCTCCTTTCACTCTGGATTGCTTGGCAATTTTCTATTATTAAATCACTACACTGAGATTAAAATCTATTCTTTAACGAAAAGATATTTCTGTCTGTGATACTTGTTTTGTATTTTAATGCAGACCATTTTCTAGGATGAAAGAATAGTTGCTTTTTACCATATTAAAAAAGACATAATGAAAGAGTCAGTGATGGGTGGTGGTGTTGGTAATTGGCAAATAACATTTCAGCAGGAAAGAGAGTATCTGTGAATTGTGGAATGAAACTCCTTTGAACAAAACGGCTGGACATTATTTCCAGGGAGAGAGGAAAATAAGAAGGGTAAAAGGTGTATTAATAAAAGTCATTATTCATAGAAATGTTACTGTCTTTTATGGTGCATCACAATGCATCAGATTTCAGGTTTCATACTTTTTATTCTTGCCATATTGTCCTGTGTTTATCTGACAGTCGAAATTCTCTAAGGAGGAAGGATGGGTGCATGCAAAAGGACCATGTGACTACTCTACATCAATGGGATTTTCATTTGACTTGCTTGCAGTAGAACACTGAAAGCATTTTCAATATTTTCCTTTAAGTTCCTGACTCTGTTTGTCTGTGATAAGACAATTTTGCCTGTTTTCTTGCAGATCTGCAAGATAGAGTTTAGCTAGGTAAAGGATAGTATGACTGGAAAAATCAGAGGACTTGAAAAAGTTCCTTAGTTTATGAGTAATCTTACACTTAAAATGGACAAGTGGAAGATGGTGAAACAACAGGAGATAAACTGTGTTCCTTGCTGTTAGCTGAATGTTTTCATCAAAGTTGATTTTTCTCTAGCCAAAGTAGATTCATTTCTACAGAAACTTAGACTAGCTGAATGTCTTCTGAAATTTCCTCTTAAAAATGTGTGCAGGGGACTTCTCTACATGTACAGATATTCCTCGTTATTTCTTGGCTTTAACCATGTTCATTCTGAAAAAGGATGGCTGCCTAGATTCTTGTTAACTTTATCTGTAAAATGGAAACTGCAAAATAAAAACAAAAGCAAATTCTCTTTCTAGAGCAGTTTTGTCACACAAAGAGCTATTCAGAAACTCCTGTTGAGCTTTAAGTGGACTCCTGTGTCAAATCTGAGCAATAAAGAGCTTGACTACAGATGAAGGTTCATCAGTTTTCTCCAAGTAAATGAAGCTGTTTGTATGTTTTATTACTTTAGGACTGAAATACCAAATTGTTCGGCGGTTGGGGGTGTGTGTGGTGGTATAGTAGAAATTACAAGCTCAAAATTGAGAGATTCTAGGATATGAAATACACAGTGGGTCTGTTTACAGGAAATTTTTGCTTATCTGTACAATTATTTGCTACAAATTGAGCAGCCTTTGTAAGTTATAACCATGTTTTAATTTTTTTATTTCCTCTTCTCTACCCCTTCTCGCTCATTTCAAATATAGAAACAAATATACTGGCTTATGCATGTGATGAAAGCTACTTTAACTTTTGCCATAAGGATGTCTGCATCAAGTATTTCTTTAGTGCCACAGAAAAGTAGAAAAACTCAGAATGGATGTTCTTGCTTTGGTAGTCACTCCTGCCTGCTGTCACGGCTTCTACTGGCATTGACAAAATCTGCAGCAAGGTACATGTTGCTACTTCTGGGGTTGGAAAAAAGTGGATTGCAGTGACTACGATCAAAGATCCCAACAGGAAGGATAAGTACCAAGGAAATGCTGGGGGTTGGTATAGACTTGTACTCATTCAGTATACCTGGGAGGTGAGTAGTGAGAAGGAGAGTACTGAAATCCTTAAACTTCAGTGTCTGCCACATCCGTGTCTTTTGTGTCAGTACATACAGAGAAAAGAAAGAAAATACAGTGTTTGTTGGTTGTGTGGTGTTGGTTTTTTTTTGTTGTTGTTTTGGTTGTGTTTTTTTTTTTCTCCTTTTTTTTTTTTTTTTCCCCCACCTGGTACCCTAACGAGTAGGAGAGATTTGGGGTAATTGCAGAGCTGAAATAGATTACCCTTAAGGTCACCCTCATATTGCTCTACTGATACTGAACATGTATCATCCTATTGATGGAAGAAATATTCAGGCCTTCTGTGAAGTCCTGTAGTGGTGTTTGCCTTAAAACAAACACACATTTCCAGTTGCTGCATGGTTTTCAGTGGGACTGTTGTTTTTATGGGGACTACGCTACACTTCCACCATAGCTAGGAAGATTATTTTACTACTGAACTTCCCATTTTGAAGAATTCAAAGGTCCTTTTCAGTTGAAGTTTTCAAAACTGTGTTACACATAGCCTTTCATAGTCTAGTTTTGTATCTATTTAACCCTCTACACAAGTTAGGTGTTTCCTGAAAGGATGAGTACTTAGCATTTAGCTCTCCAGCTGAAGACACATTGTCTATATTATTTTAAAGGAGATTTTTCCTTGGTATTTGAGAAAGTAAGGAGTATTTAAGAGGCATGTTACTCAAGAAGACAAAACTTTCTACTCAGGCAACGTATGCATCCTCCCAGGGGACTCGTACACCGGGTGACCAGTGAAGGGAGATCCCTGCCCTGGGGAGCTCCTCTGCCACCAGCCTTTTGAATCCCCTCATCCTGGGAGCTGCAGAAAGGAGTTGTTGTTGCAAGAGGTGTACAGTTCTTTCCCCATGAATCGTGTGTCTCGTTGTCTTTACATTGCTGGTTTTGCTATGGAACAGCTTCAAGTCTCTTGTGGGATTCACTGCTGGGTGACCACATGCTCTTGCTGCTCCTGCAGCCTGTGTGCGCCTGGGGGAGCTGCGTAAGCTGGCACAGTGTGTGCTCCACAGAGGTGCAGGTTGGCAGACAAAACCACTTTAGTTGGTATCTTCAGTCTGGTCTTGCAAATAGAGCTAGCCTGTAAGGAAACGCAGGGCGGTCTTTCTGCTGGTCTGCCAAAGGGCCAAAGGCTTTGGAGAAATGTTAAAGGCGTCATGCCTTGCAGAGCTTGCTGAAGCATGAAAACCTGGTTGAAACCAAACTCTCGTGTTTCAGGTCAGGAGCTTACGGGTGCCAATTCATTTACTTCACCATTAGACTGAGTGCATTAATTATCTCCCTGTCCTGAGGGCATGAGTTGAAGCTAGGGAACACCCAGGTGGGGGGACCCCACCTCACCTGTGGATGCAGTTTGGTGTTGTGTGGGCATCACTGCCTGCACAGAGGCTTTTCTTTGATACAAACCAATGACTGCTCTCATTGCCTTATGTTTTCAATTAGATCTACTTTTAAGTATAGTAATATTCTGGTGGGAGGGACAAAAGAGGGTATTTTATTAGATTACAACATAAAATTGCCATCTATCATGTTACTCTGCTAAGATAGATTTATCAAATTTTTAATGTTCCTGTGTCTGGCCTGTCTTCTGAAACATGGTAGAATTTCACAGACCTTGTCCTTGGTCACGTGGAGACGCAGCCTGAGTGGAACGAGCATCCTTTGTAAATATAAGATAGATTTGAAACAAGTCACTTTATTAATTGTACATTTGTGTATGTGAAGTCACCCTGATTATATTCTGGACTGGTAATACCTTGTCTTGCTTTTTTGCTTTTCATCTGTAAGGTTTGGAGAAAACCCATGAATTGTAACTGGCTGTGAAAATAGATTTTGCTGTATTTACATGCAGTTGTACCTTTGAATCTGTTTTTCTTCAGTGTATTCTTTTGTCCGGTGGCACTATTTGTAACTGCCGCTTTTTGGGGACTGGATGTTGCTTCTCCAGGTTTTAAAGCTGTCCCTCTTTCTTCTCCCGAGAAGCCTGCAGCGGAGGAGACTGGTGTAGCCGTGAGCATGCCAGACCCACGTGAGAAGCATACGACTTCACCTGAGAATACGAGGAGATCTGGAAATAAATATCTTCATTTCCTCACCCCCTCCACCCCCCCTACTCCAAACTTTAGGACCCAACACTATGTTGTATGCTGATTTCTTAACAGTAGGAGAAGTACATGCATAGACATGAAGCAAAACTATTGTGTCTTACTGTCAAATGCTCTTAACTGAGTCTTTCAAAAATATTTCTAGGAATCCTTATATAACATCTATGTTTCTTAAAGAACTAACTGCATTTAAAAAATTGTTATGCATGTGTAATTTCTAGGTAATATCGGAGAAATATTGTTAGCATCATTACTTACAAGCTTCTGAGATCCAGTTTACATTTCTTTAATTTAATTTGAATTTCCTGATTTGGCTCATTAAAGTCCCTGAGAGAGATGTACAACAAAATTAATTCTATCAATGATTGAATTGGTTAAGTAACTGAGACAACTCTGTTTCAAACAGGTTGTAAGATACTGTTTAGATAGTATGGTTATGTTTCATAAAATGAGGTGTTATAAACCCTATAGATTCTCATCCAAGATACTTTCACAGAAGTAATGGCCTCTGACAAGGACCATGAAAATTACTATTGTGTATATACTTTTTAATTGCCTTTTGTAAATTCAGTTGATGAGTACTGGAAATTGGAAAAAAAAAATGTAGGTACTGTAATAGCAACTTAATAGTCACAAATAGGATTCTATGGAAAGAATTAATTTTTTTGGAAAAAAAAATCAAAACTTAATGGAACACATAGTGATATTTCACCTCACTATGAAAGAACTTTTCTGAAAAGCTCATTCAAGGTCTACTTTTCCAACAGACTTAAAAATGTGTGTATGTCAGAACTAATACAGTTGTCAAGTGTCAAGGTTTTTGATGAATTCCACACACACCACACCCCCTCCCAATTCCTTTTGTTACTTTTAGAGCACATTTCTTATATGTTTTTCGCTTTAAATCACCATAAAGCCATAAATTTAGGTTTGGGATTCTTGTTTGATTCCTATCCCCCCCTCCTCCTTTTTGTGGCAATGTAGACCTATAAAAATAGCAATTGTCATATATATACGATGAAGTACCTGCTTTGAAAGGTGTGATGTAATTACAATACTAGAACTTCTGGGTTTTATAGACAGACTCATAATCATGTTGTAGAAAGTGAACATGTAAACTTTATTTGCAAAGTACTTTGATTTATTTAAAAGCTTTTAAAATCTTACTTAGTTGGGTTTTGTTTGTTTGCTTTTTCTTTTTAAAAAGGAATATAAATATAGCGTAACATGGTTTATCATAATGCAAACCAGAATTATGTACAAAACAGAACATAACAGTGTTGCGCTCCCGCTATTTTAGTCTAAACAGTTAATCACTTTGCAAATCAGAAGAACATACTTGATGATCCTACTGTTGTGTGACTTAAAAACTTAGATTCTCACAAGAGGAGATGCTTCTCTTCCTCCGAACCTGCCCTGCAACGCAGAGAAACCCATCAAAGTTCAGAGCAGCTCTTTATTATTTTTGTCAGTGTTTCTTTTGTGTACTGAGACACTTTTCAGGAAGGCTGAGACACTCCTTGGAGAAGGAGCAAAGTGAATACATTGCAAGCGACTTGGAGATAAGCAGACCTCTGAAAGAAGCCTGTGTAATGCTTCTGCATGATGAGAAAATGAGGTTGGATATGAATTCTCTTGCATTGTTACAGAACCAGAACTGACTGTACTAAAATGCAGGTACTGTGAATTTTCAAGTTCCTTCAAATGACTGTTGCACCTGGCTGGCGATGCCAGTTCTCACACGTCAGAAGCCGTGTTATCTAGGATTCTTTTAGAGTTTTGATAACCCAGAAAAGACATCAATGCAGTTTTGAAAATTACTTCATTGCTATAAATAAATAGTCTTTACATTTGGAAATAAATACAGTGAAGACTTTGGAACTAAATAGGACTCTTAAGATTATTCCTCAGGTGATCACACAAGCTGGATGTCCAGGCTCATTTTGAACATATTTAGAGTTTTGTATGGATCAGCTTGATGCAAATTGTTGTAGAAAAACTTACGTTTGTAATTTTGAAGTTTTTCTTTGAAATGCGCTGCTTGAAAATAACAGATCTGATCAGGGCTGAACAAGTGGCATAAATAGCACTAAATCCAAGCATCTGGATTTAGATAATTTTCAAATATTTGTATTAAATATTTGTATTATAAATATATATTTAATTTTGGCTTAAAGAGACTAAGCACAAAGATAGCGTATGTGGTTTGAGATGTCCTTGAGCTGCAAGTCACTAGAGAATGAAGATAGAGGAAGTATTTTTGCTCTGTTCTTTTGGCATCTGCTTTTGAAGGTTTTAAGAGACAGAATACTGGGATGGATGGATCTGGTACAGTTGTGTGTTTTGTTGGGTGTCTTATTTTTCTTTTGTGGGAGGTGATTTTTTATTTTATTTTTTTTTTAATTGATTTAGTAAAAGCCTGGCTTTCTAGAAACATTTGAGAATTGCTTCTCCACGTGAACCTAACTGTATCTTTAATGTACATAGAAGGTATCAGCGGACTTATCTGCTCAAATGTCAAAATAGCCTGCTGCTGAATGCTATTATAGTTAATTTGTTTTAATGCCATTTTTATGTGCATGCTATCTAGGGATGTGAGTTCATCATCAGACAGTATTGATCCCTCCGGATGACTTTAGAAAGTAAGGACGCTCAGAGAAACCCTTTGGAGACAAATGCAATTTTGGCAGCGGCCGACTGCAACCTGAGTGATAGGGGCTGCCTGGCACCAGTCCCTGGGAGCTGGTTATGGTGAGATTGGCCCCATACCATAAGGGATGCTCTCCACCTCTAAAGTTGTGAGAAGTACCATTTCAGATCAGTTCTTTTCCCACTAGTGTTCTGGGAGAGATGAGATCTCACTGATCTTCTGTTTCTACCTTTTACCACCACTAGAGCATGCAGGGAAAATATTTTCCTTCCCTTTGTTATTGTACTATGGTTCTGTATTTTCCAGTTGTTATACAGAGTAGATTGTGCTGTAATTATAGATGAACCTAGTTAAAGTAGGCAATCTTTGTACATTTTACATTGAATATGTCAGCTGTGGTGTTTTTTGTTACTGGCTTTTTTTTTTTTTTAACTGCAACAGGAAAGAGATTTGATGGGTTACTGCTTTTGTTTAGTGCTTCTAGGTTTAGCTGTCATATCACAGATCTTGCTGTGAATTTACTGTGCACTGAAATGACATTGCCTGCTTGATTTAGTACGTATGAGTTCAGATATAAAATTTAAGATAATACAACAATTTAATTTTTTTTAAGGAAAAATACTGGGTCATTTATCATTATTTTGCTTAAATAAACCCCCTATCTTGCACCTCTTTAATGGAATAGTTACGTAACACACTAAGAAAAACCCCAAAACACAACCCAAACCTAATTCAATGACAAGCAAAAAAAGGGTTATCTAATTTTCCCACAAAAGCCCGGAGAAGTAGGGGAAATATTTTTCCTTCCACTTTTTAATTTCTAGCTTGTCTTCTGAACATCAGGCTAATAACTTCTTGCATGTTCAGAATACTTCATTCGAGTTCTGACAGTAATAACTGTGTTTTCTTTGGCTGTCAGAGGCCTGCAAGATGGACAGATAATGTGTTCATTCTCTGTCCAGTGAGAAGAGAATACCTTAACTGTCTAAAATGATATGAGAAGAATGAGAACTAGTAAAGTTGATTTAAGGGAAAATAAAAGCAATACATTTATTTGCAGAGGTACATTGCAAGTTGTTGGTTAGATTGGCACTGATAAATTCCTCTGGTATTATATAGAATAAGCCAAAACACAACCATGGCTTTTTGGGAACACAGACATCCACTTGTTCTGGAGCTGCCATCACTGGAGGTGCTTCCCTGTTTCCTGCATTCTGAGAAATTTGAACTCTTCTCCATCCATGTTACAGAGATTGAAAAACCAAGTCTGCAATGAAGTATAGCCTTTAACAGGGACGTACACTTTTTGGGACGTCTGATGTAGAAAAACTGGGTGATCCCAGCCCAACGTGGTGTGTAACAAGTGGTAACTGCATAGGCATCCTACTCAAGTTTAGCATGCTGCAAAGTCTGATGTGGGGATGAGGAATAATTCATCCTGAGACTCCAAGAGTATCTGGCATATGTGCGGAGGCGTGCAGAGACTGGAGCAGTTACGTTTCAAGTGATGTAGCTATATCTCCATCGTGGGCACAGCAGTGCAACGGTGAGGCAGACGTGCCCTTCTCAGTGCTCACTGGGGTGTGGCACGTGGGGAATGCAGTTTATGTTTTTTTCACTCTATTTTTTTTCCTTTGTTTTCTCATTGTCCGGTTGCAGAATGTCAGAATATGTTCCTGGCTTCTTGCCTGGTGGCAACGATGTGGAGAAAGGAATATATATTGCTTTGCTTCTTGTTTCTCTCCGCTGCCTGAATCCTCAGTCATCTGATTAGTCTAATACTTTTGACTCTAAATCTTTAATAGAAAATAGCCTTTGCATGGGATTTCAGAGTCCTTGAAAAGATTCATATTTAACAAAAACAAAATAGATGGATCGTTAATAATGCGTGGACAGATCTGGAATCCTAAACCTAAACAGCTACCTACTTTTGCAGTCCCTTAGGTGTCCCAGAGGCCTGTAGTGGCAGCTCTGCCCCAGTTAAGATAAGAAATTCTTTTCTGGTTGATTATCAGAGCGTAATGGGGATATGAGTGGGATTATTCACTGAGGAAGGCAGAGTTATACTTGGTTGCATTACTGGGTTGTGTCTGAAATGACCTGCAAACAAAAACTGGGCTGTGTTCCTTTGAAGTGCTTGAGAGGGGCAGTTTCAGCCAAGAGTGGCACAAGGCTCAGTGGCTAAAATTCAAATCATCAATTTATTCTCTGCTTGGGGACAATTTCAGGAAAACTAGAGCAGGCAGCCCCTTATTATTGTCAGCTTTTGTCTAGGCTGCATATCATTCTTGAGGGCTAGTACCTCTGCGGGTCACACTGGGACCGGCAGGCAGTCAATGATTATGGTTACGTATGTCATGTGCATAGTTTTGAGGATTATGAGTACTTTTAACAGGAATTTTTCCTAACTTGCTTTCAGTGTTTTAATTAAAATGATTCTGTAGCTTTCCACATAGTCTTCTGTGTGACACCAATAATCACTTGACTGATTGCCTGTGTTGACTAATGCAGACGGACACTTGTCAAGATAATCTGAGATCTTTACATGTGTACAAGAGTAAAGACGTCTGGCCATCCAAATTTTTGTCTGTAGCCTATTCATTTTTTACTTGAGGACAGTCAACTCTCATTAGATTGCTGACTCAAAGATGTGAAAATGACCTATTGTGTCGTTTTGATGTAGTTTGAGCTACAGCTTCAAAATACAAATCAGATCATAGAATGCATGGGTTTATGAACACTTCATAACCTTTCATTTCTTGCTTTCAGATTAGCATTAAAACATTAGCCTTGGTCTGGAAAGAAACTGATAAATACCGTATTAACAGCCATGTCAGTCTCATAAATTCATTTTTGTAGCCTTTTAGTCAATTGTTCCTTGGTTTAGGCCATGTGGTTAAGATAATGCACAACATGTAACATTACTCTGCTTGTTCCTCTTTGAACATATATTCTGTAGATTTAATATTCCTTATATATTGTAAATGATATTTGATGGCAGTTCTCATATTTGTTAACATCTAATAGTTTAGTAATTGGAAGTGCAGCTTTTTTAATGGAAATTTTACAGTGAGCATTTTTTTTTTTTGTCTTCTGCTCTCCATTACTCAAATACCTCTGCAGTTGAGTAACACAGATGGGTATTTAGATTGCCTAATTTTAAGCATCTGATTTGTGCTAAAGTTATGCTGATTGTCCTCATGTCTGTACAGCTAGTGGAAGACGACTACACCCTCCAGAGAGCCATTCAGCATCGAGCGCGCTGAATTCCCTGCTGGTATGCAGAGACCAGCTACTCAAAACAAGATTCGAAGACTGATGTCTGAAATTAAGCAATGCTTCTCTAGGAAAAAAAAAAATATTGAAAGATGAAGTTCAGTCATTTTTAATGGTTTAACCTTCAAGTCAATTTGCAAAGTTAAGTGTGCTGCCTGACAGGATCTAAACAGAGCAAGCTAAGCACGTAGAAGACTCTAGTGCACAGGTTGTAGGAAGTATGTCTGGCTCCTGAATAGGTGCCAAGCAATTTGGTACTTGGTGCTCCTTGCTGGCTAGCTGTTCTGCTAGCAGGCTTGCAAAATCCCAGACTTTGGGGTATCAGAAAAACATTTTACAGAATATATGTGAAATGCTACTGCTTTAGGTTTAGCTGGCATTGATAACTGGATCCTGGCAGGAGACTGAAGTGTCTCAGTGAAGCAGTATACCCTGAATATAGTCACAACTTGAATCTTTAAAGCTTGTAGAACCATAGAATCTGATTGGCAGAGACTTTCAGATCATCAAGTCAAATCATTAACTCACACTGCCAGCTCACCACTAAACCATGTCCCTCAGAGGCACAACTATGTGTCTCTTAAATACCTCCAGGGATGGTGACTCCACCACTTCCCTGGGCAGCCTGGTCTAGAGCTTGACAACCCTTTCTGAGGAGAAATGTTTCCTAATATCTAATCTAAACGTCCCCTGAGGCATCTTGAGGTCTTTGCCTCTTGTACTGTTGCTTGTTACGGGGGAGAACAGACCGACCCCCATCTTTCTACAGCCTCTGTTCAGGCAGTTGTAGAGAGTGGTAAGGTCTCCCCTGAGCCTCCTTTTCTCCAGACTAAACAACTCCAGTTTCCTCAGCTGCTTCTTGTAGTACTTGAGGATGTGAAACCTTTTAGTTTGTAACCACCAGTAGTTGGTGCCTGTTGCAGGTAGATGACTTCACACAGAAAGGAAAATTTGATGTATAGTCTCCATTTTCTTATTTGATTAATCAGACCTTGACAAAGAGTTATGAGCAGGAGCTTACTGAGGACCTCCATTTACTACCAGTAGCCTTTGGTCATATGACCTACAGGTAGCCCTCCTGTCTTTCTCCTGCTGCTGCAGTGCCCCTGCTTGCACTGAAGTTGGTCATTTCTTGCCATCTCTCCTTTCTTTGGTTTTGAAGGGAGCACGTGCTGCTGGAATTGGCAAATAAATCACTGCACAGTGGAAGACTGGACACCTTCCTGTGTGATGTCATTTAGGTTCCTGCTCTGGCAGGGGGATTGGACTTGATGATCCTTTGAGGTCCCTTCCAATCCCTAACATTCTGTGATTCTGTGAAGCATGTGAACATCCTGCCCTTCCCCTGAGCAGTCGTGAGGCTCCTGTCTGTTTAAGAAGCCCAGGCCAACAGCTGTGGCCCACTAGTAGACTCTGTGCTGCCTGCTGGCTCCATATTTCAGAGGTGTGTTGTGCCAGCACACCCACTGTATTCGTGCTCAGAAGAGCAATGCAAAACACTAAATTCAGGTCTTAAAAATACTTGTCCTCTTGAGCATGTGGTGCTTCAGCTCTGCAGTGATTCACACCAGGGCCACAGTTTCTCCTCTGAGTTATGAGTAGCTTCACCAGCTGCTCCCTGACTCCAGGCGTTAGGATACTCAAAGAAGGCTCATTACTCAGCCTTGAGTTTTAGGGATGGGAGTGGAGTGGGACCAGCACATAAATAGCCCCAAGTGGAGCTGAAGTTTGCTTGTGGGAGGGAGTGTTGGAAAACCAGTTATGGTGCTCTGTTCTTTTCTCAGAGGATGCTTCACATACCAAAACCTTGATGGGATCTGCCTGGGCATCTTCAGTATACAATTTGCTAAATTAGAACTGAAGGAATATAGCTGGTAACAGACCCAAAATAAACATAAACTAAACTTCCTTCATGCAAGATAACAGATGAGAAACAAAGAGAAATTTGTATAAAGATTGCAGCTTTCTGGCAGCGGTGGGGGAGTGAGGGGGGAGTAGCCGCAGTAGCTTTTTGGGGGGCAGAATTAATTGGCCTCAGAAGATACATCTATCATGCCTGCTCCTCAGCACAAGTCATTCCCTGAATTTCAGCTATAAATTAATGACTGCTAAATCCCACCATGAAGGGGGAGGCCTGCTTTGCATGTGTGGACTCTGAGATGTATCACTATTGTCTTCTTTATGCTGGTAGCGCGTGTGAACGCGAGTCATGTGTTTTAGATCCAGGGCTGCAGCTGCTCTGCAGTCCTTCTGAGCTTGTCCTGAACCTCCCCACGCCTATATCCCGTGGCTGTGAGTCTTCCCTCTTGCCTTGACATCACTGCCTGAGCTGCTGCCTCCTGGTCTCCTCATTACCTTTTAATGCCAGCAATAGACAAGCTTCCAGAGAAGAAACTTCATTACCTGTCCACTGGCTGGTGCATGGGGACACAATACACCTGTGTTTTATACGAAAGCTCACACGCTTCTTCCCTCATGTAAATGCACGTTTGCTTATTTTCCACTCGTCTCTGGTGTTTAGGATGCAATCTTTGAGCAGGCATCTGAAAGCCTGAAGTATCTGTATTGAACAATGCTGAGCTGTCAGTGCCAAACTAGAAATGACACGTGTGATAGATCTTTTTAATCATGTTCTAGTACAGTGTAACTTCTTATTCCCCTCTAGATTGTGGGTTATTTTTCTTTTTTCCCTTTCTATTACACATGAATATGAAGGGATGTCCAAGACAGTCCAGGCGGTGTTTGCCTTGCTGATGAAGGTTAGTTTTGAAAGACATCTGTGTGGCTGGCAGCAAGCATAGGCAGACTGGGCTGGGTGGACACGCAGCCCCTCTTCTCTCTGCCTCTTGGTTTCTCTTTGCTCACTGCCGTTTGCCTCTGCCAGGCTGAAGGAGCATTTCCTTTGGCACGTAAAGAGAGCTGCATTTTTTCCTGTGTAATTTCTGAAGGAATTTAGTAAAATGCCAGTTTGGACTGAGCTTTGACACCCGCATCCATGTGATGCTGTTAGCTGGCGAAAACACCTGTGTGTATCCTGGTACAAGCACAGCAGTGTGACATGTTTACATTTCCTGTTTGCATTTTTAGGCAGTTGCAGAAGTCCACCTCTGAGGAACAATCTCCTTTTCTTCTGCATAAGTTATTCTGGAATTATGTGTAAAACAGAACTATTACATATTTGAAACTTGAGGATTTATCGCTTGGAGTTTTAAGGGACTTAACGTAGGATTTGAACTTCAGATATTCTTGATAAACTAGCAGCATTTGAAATTTTACTTTAGATCGGCTTAAGGGCAATATGCCTTATTAGTGATCTGTAAATGGCATTAGGTACAACTCAAAAAACTTAAAAAGCTTCCTTTTCATCCGTTTTCCACTTCTCACAAGGACTTTCATAATATAATAAGGAGGTCTGTTGCCTAGTCTGCTGTTAACATCAAACAGTAGCAGTCAATCGCTTTCAAATGTGTCTACTCAAAGTTAGATTTAGAAGAGCGTATTTCAGTACCTTGTGGTGGTTTCTGTTTTTATGGAAGATGTTACAGCCATTCTGTGTATCTCAAACTTGGGTCACTTCTGAAGTCGAATCAGTAGTGTTTGGCGTTGTAGGCAGCAAGAAGAACGTGTAAGGAAATGAGAATGAATTTCCTCAGATTATTTTAGTATTTTGAGACTATATACAGTGAAGGCTGGGGGATTCAGCCGGCAGCAAATCAGTGGTGGTGCCGCCTGCCCCCCACTGCCTGGCTGTGCTGCTGTAGATGAAGAACAGGATGATCCATAAGATGCAGATTTATAAACTAGCGGTGTTGGAGTTTCATGATGAGGAGGCTTCTCCCTTCCCCCCCAGCTTCTGGCAGCTGAATTTTGCTGTTACTCTTACTAATCTACTCCATCAGACATACGCACGTCCTACACCTTGCCTCTCCCCGCCTCTGTCACTGCGTGCTTTGCATTTTTATGTTATATCCCTTTTGCTCTGTATTCTCCCCAGGATGTTTGAGTTTCCCATCTCAAAAATTCCTGCCAAGTTGTGATCCCAGCATCTGTTCCTGACATTATGCAGATGCCCTAATTTGGGGGCCTTTAAAGACATCACTTTTCTGATCTCGTGTTTTCCCTGAAACCCAAGTAACCTGAAGCACAGATACGACTGTGAAAGTGTTAATCTAATGTTAAACAATAGTAAAGTCATTCTGGAAATGACACTTTTGACCACAAGAGTTTTTGTAATAGCTGGTATGTGCTGAATGTAAATTAATTCATTCTGCCTGGGATAAAGTTACTTTTGTGGAGCTGTGGCTAGATGGAGCTGTCAGAATGCATAAGGGAGTTTGATTTATGTACAAAGGCTACAGTCGTTAGACTTTCCTGGTATGCGCTATTCATTTTAGCTACTTACAGGGTTCGGTGTCGATGCCCTTGTAGTATTTTAGCAGAGATGATACAGTGTTTGGTAATTATTTTGAAAGTAGAGAAATCATTTGGGATACAACAATTAGGCATAGAGACTGTGAAATAACGTTTGCTTTCAGTAAGAGACAAGATTATCTTAAAGCAAGGACATTTGAAAAAGTAATGAATGCATAAATATTTCTGATTAAATGTGTATTTTTTTTTATTAATGTGGGCAGACTTGTTTTAATAAGTGAATGATCTCCGGTGAGGCAGGTAATTTAAAAGTGGTCTTGCACATCAGGAAAGGTGACCCCTAATGAAAAGCCTAAAAACTATTCTCTTTAGAGTCTATACTCTCTCTGATTTTCAGTCTTTGCCTTTTAATATTAATTACTAGGATGTTTTAATTAAAAACAGATCTTGGAGGTATTATCTGCTTCCTCTGTTTAGTCCTTTTAAATGTTAATCACTTTTGACAGCATAATTTACCCAGCTACCTGTGCTAGTCTTTTGCAATACATTTGTTTTGTGTGGCGCCAGCCTGCAAACTGCACTCCAAAAAGGTTTTCCAAAAGTTCATACAATTGCAAAGATTAAGTCTGGCAGGAGAAATACAAAGAAAGAAGAATTAAATGAAAACTTAATGAGACAGTAAATCAGAAAAGCTATTTCAAGATGACTGGAGCTTTCTGAGAAATGATTCTTACGCTAGAGGTAACCAGACCAAATTTGCTTCTGCTGGAAGACAGTTAGAGAGAAGTGGAAGGTAAGAGATGAGATTGGAAGTAGCCATGGAGCCTACAGAGAGTTTCCACCTAGCAGTATTCTGAAGTGTACCTAGCAGAACATTTAAAAAGAGAGAAAGGACAAAATACAAATCTCAGCACTGCTCCCCTATAAAAAAAAAACAACTAACCTTAACTGCGCCAGTTGCCCTGCTACTCTCCATGATACTGATTTGATACCCTCTTGCCTTCCCACCCTCCGCCCCTGGCTGTTTTCCCCTTCCCTCTAGAGCTGGCTCTGCTTGTCCTTTGTCAGGCAAAACAATGCAAGCTTCCTCAAGCTACCTTGTGGCTGTGGTTATGTTTTGTTTAAGATATTTTTAAGCTAGAAATATTTTAAAGCAAAATAGCAAATTTTTTTAGAAGTCAAAAATCACCAGAGAATCACCAAATCTTACTCAAATGGACATTAACTTAATGAAATATCTGACTATGCCATGAGTGTAGAAGCAGAGCAATTTCCTTTGTATTTTTCTGTGTAATTTACCAAGAAATTAAATTCAGCAACAACGGCCTCCCAAACACATGCTGATTTTCAAGGATTTGGATAACCATGCCTTTCCCAGCTATTGCAAAAGAAAAGCAACTTTTCTTTGTGCTAGGCCCTCCAAGACTTCTTTATTTTTATATTTTTAAGGGTGTTTGAAAGGAAATATTTGGTTCTGAAAGATTTGTTTGGGGGTTGTTTTTTTTTTTTTATATAATAGTAAAAAGGAAAGGGAGCTATAAATGAATCAGAACACTATTAGTTCTGTGAGCAGTACTCAGAATAATTTATCTGTGTGTTTGAAATAAATAATCAAATAACTTGTTGTGTCATGTTTCTGAATGGAGACTTTGGTAATCAGATTCCATACATGCCTTGTGCAAAAATTAATGAAAAATAGAGTTACTACTGAATATGCTGTTTTGCCAGCTCAACAAAAGATGTTAAGTTCTGCATATTTTTGCATAATAAAGATTAGCTTTGACACTGTAATGATCCATTTGGCACAGATAAAATCATGAATGATTCTAATAACCCTACAACAATATTTAAATTCACTATGAAATATAATATAGACATTTCAAACAGACACAGGCCTACTGCCCTGGTATGGAGTGCAGGCTGCTTATAATCTTAATTTTTCTGGGAAAGAAAAGAGGAGAGACAAAGAGGCTAGATCAGCCCACAGGAGACGGAGAGGAATTAGGGCATCTACAGGATGGAAGGGATCTGTTTTGAAGTTTTTCAGTGCAGTGCTTGTCCGCAGGTTGAAGCTGATGGATTTTAGCAATCCTTGTATCTCCTGCCCCAGGCTGGGTCACATTTATATTCCGTGTTGAAAAATGCATTCATGGGATGAGTCAAGGAAAAATGTAAGAATGATAGTGTGTTCCTAAGTTTTGTATCTTGAAATGAGTGTGCAGACAAATGTAATTTCTCTTGTGTTTCTTTTTTTTAAAAAATGTTTTTTGGGTTCATCTAGGTGATGTAGGTGCATTGGTCCCAGTTTCCACAGTGATTTAGGGAATTAATTTTAAAACTGAGTTTTGAAAATAATGCTGGCGTCTTTAAAGTTTTCAGACTAAGCAATTTAGGAGCGTAAGTCTATCAACAGTCCTTTTTTGTGTTCCTGTCTCTGCTTGTAACACCAGAGTGCTGCATCCCTGTGTCTAGAGTGCACCGTGAGGCGGCAGAGGCTTCTGCACTAAGTAGTCAGGAATCACAGATTGGTGCAAATTGTTGTTGGAGCAGTATCGGAGATTGCCTTTGCTATTCATTTCTGCATTTCACAGAAACAAAAGCATTTGACTTCCAGTGAATGTGTTTTGAAGATGGATGCTGTGATGCTAACCAGCTAGTTTCCTTGTGAGGCGGTATCTCCTTACTTTTCTCTTCTTACTGCTGCTTTTTTTTTTTGTGTTCATGTTTGTTTTCATAAGCATTTAGAGATCAGATTTGAAAAGTCACCAGGCAGCTTTTTAAAGTAGAGTTTCTGAGATATTTTGACATCTGATTTCTAATGATTTTATGGGGAGAAAATAAGTGAGATGCCTTTCTTCAACCATATCTGCCAAAATATTGTTGAAAATGTGGTTCCAGATCGTTTTGAAAACAGTTTTGGCATTGGGAGCCTAGGTTTTAGTTAAAGTCCCTGGGGCTCAGTTACTACATTGTTTTGCTTGGTGTTTTGTGGGAAATAACTACATTCTTCCCAGCAGATTATGATGTGTACTAGATGGATATCCATCTGGATGTGGATGTACCAAGCTGTTTTTGCTTCATACAGAGATCACTATAATCCTATCGGTTGTAGAAAACCTAAAGGTGTTTAGGAAGAGCTGTAGTACAGCAGTTTTGGGATCCTCTCCCTTCTTGGACAACCAAATGTTATCTATTGAGTGTCTTTTGCTTAAAACCAGAGCTCCTTATCTGGCATAGCTTCATGTAATAATTTGTAGAGAGTCCACTCCCTGTGCCTGGGGGTTGCTACAGAACGGGACAACCTCCACCGATCTCCTAGTAAGTGTCATTTGTCTTCAGCCTGGCGCTGTTGGACCACTACCTTGTATTCTTTGTTTTGAAAGGATAATCCTAATGGATTGTAAATTAAGTTGCATCTTTTTCACTATTGTTACATTTTAAAATAGCGTAAAATGTTAGTCACAAGGGAACAATCAGTCATTTATATTTAAGATTTTTTTAGAGCCTTATTTAAAGAGGGGGAGGCATGAATTATTGTCTAATGTGCTGATTATTTTTATCATTATGCACAAAATGAAGACTATTGTTATTGTTTTAAAATGCCAGAGGTAAACGTCTCTCTCTGACGGTTTTTAATACTAGATAATGAAGTTAAAACTCAACCCCTATCTTGTTTTTAAGACCTCTAAAAAGTTTCTTGAGGGAGGGGAAAGAAAGCGTTAACACGAAAGGCAAAAGATACAGAGAGTTTTACCTTTTGAACAGACCTTGAAGTTGATTTAAAATAAGCCTAATTTAATAGGTATTGTATTGCACACCGAAGATAATTTAGGCTAATGTCAAGGACAAGTGTTATCTATTCCTTTGTTGTAGTGAGGTATTGAAATAATGAGTGGAACAGAAGGGAATCAGGAAATGTTTGAAGTTTTTCATCTGTGTCTCTAGATGGGTATTTTTAATCACATTCTCCTGGCTTTTGCATGCAAATTACACTGAACAGCACACACTACATAAAATGAAGAGCTGTATTTTACAAAATCTATTTTCTTGAAGTTTAATAAGCTTGCAAAGATTGGCCTGTGCTTTAACTAACTAGGTACCTTTTTGTACCTCAGCTGAAATTAAAATCTTAGATTTCAAATGCTGCTATTTTGGTTCTGCAACACAGGAATGGGAAGCCTGGTCTTTCTCGAGGTTTCTGAAACCATTTTTTTTCTTGGAACTCAAAGACTGCAGCTCCCAATGACAGATGAGACCACTGTTAAGATTTAATACATCTTTATTTCAGCACTATATCTTGCTGGGTGACACCAGCCCCTCTAATAACCTAGTGTCTGGATTACTTACTGCATAGCGTCACTGCTTAACTGCTGACCTCTGTGGCACATATAAAACACCAAGCTCCCGTATGGTCCATGCTCTTGACTTGGAAGTCTGCTGACCTGCAAAGTCATTCCATATCCACAAGCTCAGCTTCGTGGAGAACAATCAGGGTATCTTTTTGAGCCTTGTACTCTTGGAAAAGGAGACAAACTTTTATAGGGCACTCTAGAAATGTAAAATTGCTTCCGAAATAATATTAACAACCTTGTCCTCAGCGTGATTCACATGTATTCGTTGGTGCTGAGGGATCAAAAATGGAGGAGATGAAATTGGCTTATTCATGCAGTCAGATGTGTCTCTGCTACTTTCCAAACCTAGCACTGTCTCTTCTAATACCATCCTTTCTTTATGCACCTCTTTAAAGCCAAGACAGATATATTTTTTTCTTATTTCTTTTCAAACTGACCTAAGGAGATGTCATGATAAATCATATGTTCTAATTTTGCAGAGTATATCCTTAGTCTTGAACAAAGGGGCTGTTTTTGCAAAGTGATTTTGGAAGAAATCTTTTCCTTATAAATTGAGAATTTAAGGAAATAACAGGATAGCATTATACTCTATATGCTTTCCAAGGAAGAGTCGGTGAAGAAACAGCCCATTACAAAAATTCTATGCTAAAAAGCCTATGATTGAAAAACTTTCTCATTTGAGACAGAGATATTTTCCCTAGGTGTTCTCATAGCCCACATGTGCATGAAATTAGGCGTTTTGGTACCTATTGTGCAGAAGGACAGTAACAACTGAGGAACAAACTTCTCTCTAAGTGTAGTATCTTCATTTTTGCTGAGAAGCTGGATTGTTTAAAAGAAATAAGGATGTTCTTCTATATTGGATTCTCATTTTAACAGTAGCTTTGTGTTTAGTTGCAAGGTCTGGAATCTCTTGCCCCATAATCTTAATCAAAGCCGTTCTGCAGTGAGCTGCGTCTGCAGTGTTTCTGCTGTATGGATTTTGCATGGCTGTGCTCATCCTCCTAGAGATCAGAGTGCAGCGATGGCACTGCCCACTGTTTCACCAGGGCTTAGCTTAGCTGCTGTCCATTACATTCTGTCATTATCCCCATTGAGAAGGTGAGGATTAGTAGCTTGTGAAGCTGCCTTAGCATGATTAAAATTAACAGCAGAAAGGCAGGAGTTAACATCATGAAACGTATCCTCTACCTGTTCCTGGCACAGGTGAGGATGCCCTGGGGTAGACACCCACCTACTGGCATTGATGTCCTCCTTCCCATGTCTGCCAACTTCATGAAGCGTAGACTGCTTCTACTTTCTTTCAGCCGGCAATGTCTTCTGGCCACGTAGAACAGTGCTGTTGGGTTGTCTCTCTATAGGAAATAATAAATATAGATGTTTTCTTTGGCCATGGAAGTTAGCTGGTGATAAAAGTCCAAGATCCAGCTCTGGGGTTGGACTTGCTGTGGCTATTTAAGTTCAACTAGGTGACCAGGTCAGAAGGACTTGCAGGATAATCAGTTTGTGCATGCTCTGTATATACTTGTGTCTGTCAGGTCACACATGGGTGGCTCAAGTCTCCTTCAGTATGTTATGTAGAAGTACTGTGTCTGGTATCTTCAAGGTCTGAGGTCACGAGAAAGCAAACCCAGCCAACCTGACAGGCAGCTCAGTGGCAGCTGCCTTTAATAACCCTCATAATATTTTTAACATTGCTCAGTTATTGTCTTCTTTGTCTAAAACTCAGCCTGACTTAACCCATTGAGGCCAAGTAAGAGAAATTCAGACAGAATATACACAAAGCACTTTCCAGGGTGCCATAGTTGTGCTTGCTTTCAGTCTGTTGCTTAGGGAGGAAAAGTCTTTTCAACAGGTGTAATATTAAACCATATAGATTTTAAATATTTAAAAATTTAAAAAATATTTTAAATATATTACAGGATAGTGCCTGAAATTGTGTTTAGTTCCTCCTGGGAGAAGATTAGGTTGCAATTTAATATTGGTTTTAAAATTTCTCAGATCAAAGTGTTATAGGAAATGAATAATCAAAAGCAATGTTTTAATAAAACGCTTGTATATTTGCTTCAGAATCGTTTCTTAGATTTAAGGAATCATGAAAGCAGGATATTTTTAAATTGTGTGTAGAATTAATATGTCCTTTGAATCAATAGATGAGTCCTAATCTTGCAAATATGATTTAACTTGGCATATGATGTTGAGCTTCAAAAGTAAAGGATGTTTGCTTAGCAGATTTGAGAATGACTTTCAGTGAGACCTGTGATGTATTTTCCAGCAATGGTTATTTTATCTCATGGGGTTTTGAGGGGGCAGATTATGTTCAGCGGAGACAAATACAGAGTCCTGCATGTGAGCTGAAATAACCCCACGCAGCGGTATGGATGGGGGTCCACTGCCTGGGTAGGAACAGACCTGGTGGACAACCCTATGAATGTGAGTCATCAGCATGCCTTTGTGATAAAGATGACTAGCTCCATCCAGGGCTATATGAGTAAGCCTGTAGCCAGCAGATTGAGAGAAGTGACCATTTCTCTTTGCTTCTGGAGTATTTTGGCCGCCTCAATACAAGCAAGACATTACCATGTTGGCCCAGCCAGAGGCCACTAGGGTGAGTTAGGGTGCTGCAGACCATCATAGGTCTCCAGCATAGGAAAGGGAGGCCTACAGGGGTGCTGTATGACCATGGAGTTGCCTGAGGCACAGCAGTCTTGATATAGCTGCTTTCTATCAAGTATGGTAAAGGCAGAGCTAGACTTCGAGGTGCACAGGGGTAGTGTGAGGGAGAACAGACACAAGTTGCAACCAGAGAAGCTTCAACTTGATATGGAAAAAAAAAAATCTTAAAACCATGAGTGGTCAAACACTAGGAGAGAGGTTGTAGAGTTTCCATCCTAAGGGTTATTAAAAATACAACTAGACATGGCCCTGAGCAACCTCCTCTCACTGACCTCGATTTGAACAGAGGCTTGGCCTAAATGGTCACCAGAGGTCCCTTCCAACTCAGGTTATTCTGTGATTCTATATGAGTTTATGCTTCTGTATATCCACAGAAAATCTAATACACTGTTAATTTGATTGTAGAATGTGACCCTTAGAACACCTTTCTTATTTTTCCAAAAGCAATAATGCAGTAAATTTATTATGAGAATATCGGTTGTTTGGCTCCCTTCTAGCTACATTTCTTTGAAAAGTTGTTATAAAAGGCTTGTTCTGGCTTTGTGACTGAATTTGATTAATTAGGACGAGTAAAGATTTTCTTGAAATTAGAAAGGTTTGTTGTTTGTGTTACAGTTTGTCTAAAACTGAAACTGCTTGCCCCTATTCTCTTAAAATGTTGCGTGATCTGTAAGTCTGCTGAGGAGACAGGTTACACATACAGTGTAGAATGCCTCTTAGATGCTATTTATCTCTCTTTTTTTTTGTTTTTTTTTTGGGTTTTTTTTTTGTTAGTCTGTGTGCAGTGGTGCATTATTTGTGAAAATACTCTTTTTTTTCCTGTATTTCCTCTTACCAGTTCATTGAAACAGTAGTTATATTTAAATGGGTTTTTAATGAGCCATGTAGAAAAGTGAAGCTCAAAGAATAATAAGAATTTAGGTCTGCCATGGGGCTATTAAAGTCAGTTCAGTTATCAGAAAGCCTACAAATTGATTTCATATTTAGTTTCTTTCATATCTGACTAATAATTGGCTACTCCCCTGCTACTTATTTTTCTGAATTTGTTCCCCCCCCTCCCTTATACTCATCTGTTTATTCACAAGCCACTTGTATTTCAGAGTGTTTTGGAGTCTAAGGTGCCATTAGCTGAAATTTGATTTACTGCTGGGCCTTATTAAACAAGTCCTCTTTAGTTCTGCCTTGTAACATGGACTGAGTAATGCGCAGGTTGCTTTGGGTACTCATGGTTTTCTCCAGCCTTACAGAGTTCCTGTAAAGTCTGCTTGTATTCTCTTGCAGTCTGCTTGGATTGTGCTCATTGCAGATCAAGTCTGTAGTCGGTTCTGTGGTTGCCTTGTGGCTTGACTGTGCAGACTTGCTTAAGACCAGAAAAAGTTTTTGCTGAGGAAAGGATGCCAATGTTGCTCATACTTTAATTTTCTTCCAGCCTCCTCCATGCCCTCTTTCCAGATACTTGCTGCACGTCTGAAAGTGTATGGCAATGCTCGGAGAGGGACTGAAATCTCTCACAGATAAGATGCCTGTGAGAAAGTGTGTGCAGTCAGAGACCTATATATTGGGATTGCAGGACAGGGCTGGGTTCAACCCTCTGGCATTGGATTTTAAAGGAGACAGTCAAAATAGCTATTTTAGATGAAGATACATGGACAAGGCTAATTTAGTTTTTAGGATCTTGTTTGGACCGTCACAATCTCTCTCTTCATTAACTAAAAACTCATGTGAAAAATATATTTAAATATTAAGCATAAACTGAGAACCAGAATCCTTGTCAGCATGGGAGCCTTGCCAGAGATGGGTGTTAAGCTGCTCTGTCACTTGGAGCTGCCTCAGAAGGGCTATGCTCTCTGTTCTACTGGAAGCAGAAAAAGAATCAGTCGTATGAAAGGCAGTTTTGTACACAAATAGCCATCCTGCAGGAGAAGGTGTATAGTATGAATGCCAGAAGACCATAGCAGCTGTGAAAGGGAAGACCACATCTGGGAGTTCTTGTATGGGCTGGGAGGGGAAGTGCATCTTTCAGACAGGGGAATCAAGACACTTCTGGTTGCTCATCAGATCAACTATGGAGCAATTTGTCACTGAACAGCGCAGCAAATTGAGAATGTCCTTGTATGAAATTATCTGATAAGTGTCCTTCTGGTGAAAAGAAACCAGATATTTAAAATGGATCTTAATCATTAGAAAAGATAAGTATTTTCAGTTTCACTCAGTGTTAAAAAGAGTGGGCAAGGAGCACAGAGGATGTGAAAACCAGAAGATCCCTTGCTGTCTTTCTAGCAGGAGAAGAGAACTGTAATCCTACGTGACCTAAAATAAGTCTGAAATCATTACTGGTTTCTGCACATGACCCATTATCAGATTAATCAATAAATATTACAACAGAATTAACAAATTTTGTACAGATATTTAGGAATATGCAAAATTCAAGCTATCTTTTTGACAACCTTATATGTTATAGTGGGGGAAAAATTACAGCAAAAGTTTCTGGCTTTGAAAGTTTCTGTGGAGTGAAGGATTTCTGGTTTTGTGGTTTTATGCTGCAGAGAGATGAGCTGATTTCACCAGTTGATAGTGATGAATTGTTTTGTATGATCTTAGTACTTAATGAAAACGTAAACAACCATTACTGGTGCAAATAGTTTTAAAATCCAGTTAATTAACATTCAAGTAGTTAATCTAGTCTATTAATTAAGGCTGCATATGTGTTTACTAATTTTTAATTACTTTAGAATAAACGGAAATTGTAATAATTAATGTTGGAATGCAGACTGCTGCTGCTGTGTCAATATTAAAATAAATCGGTCTTCTTGCTTTTTATTTATTTAAGTAAATATAACCTGGTTAGTATGATATATTGGGTCCCAGACAGAGCAATAGAGAAGCTAATCCTGCTGTCTCTTTCAGAAAGAACTAAAGGTTGGGGTGTAATTCGTGCCAAGCAACGTGGTGTTGTGGGAAGTCAGTCAGATGGGCCATAGAGGGCTGAATGCAGTGACCACCTGGAATGCCTTCCCATTATCCCAGAGCCAAAGGCATCTCAGTAAAACTTCATTTCGGTATGTCAGGCAGTAGAATAATTTCTTTGTAAGCCATGTGCTTGATGAAGGTAATATACTTAGCAAAAAACCTGTGTTACTCCCTCTTCCTTTTCTCTTTGCCATAGAAAGAGTCTTTATCAGTTGAGCGAGAAGAGCGCCCGGTTAGTAGCTTTTTTTAAAAACTGTACTCCAATTTTTTTTTTTTGGTCAGTGGAGCATGATGGTACCAATACGAAAAAACAAAACACAAACTCTCTTAAAATGTACTAAAGATCACAACTATGCTTTTTACCGCTGGGATAATTGTTAAATTTTACTGCAGTATTTTTCTATTTAAAAAAAATCAAAACATCTGCTGGTGATCAGACACTGAATGTTGTTGCTTTTTAAAAATCATGGCTTTTGTTGATAATTCATATAAGATTACTTGTATGTCTTGCTGTGGAGTATGAAAAACAGGACTATTTTGGTTTATGTAAGTTGACCTTTTGAGGACTTACACCAGTTCCATTGATGAAATGGAGTGACTCTTTCCTTAAGATGTGCTCATTACCAAGCTGCTGTCTTTATATTTGTAGATGCTACCGAACATTTAAAACTTCATTTTTCCTGAAAAACTAGTATATTCTTACACTGGAGACCAAATTCTTATCTTGTTCAAACTGATGATTCTTCCTGTGCCAGTTTACATTGAAGAACAATGTGAATCTATATTGAAACCTTTCCTTTGCATCATTTTTGCTGTATTATAATTAGAAATGTAACTGTGCTAGCCTAAATTAAGCCTATCATTTATTAAATTTCTTTTGGGAAGACAAAGAAGTGATTTGTAGCTACTTGACTTTATTTGCATACCCAGATTTTTAGTTCAGTGATTGAAAAATGCAAATAGTGTGTCCTGTTACCCTGGGTGATTAAAACTGCTGTAACCTATTTAGCCATATTTTCATGTCTTTGAGGCTTTCAAATTCAAGTTTTATGGAATGGGAGATTGATCTAACTTCTGACTACTACTACTAGTATTTGTCATCATTGTTGATAAGACATTTGATCTTTGGCTGTGGTGGTGTCCTTTTTTTAAAAAAAGTATTCAGACAGGACAGATGGCTCAAATTTTCACTGAATTTCACTGTTGGAACTAGTATCGATCTAATATTGAACAGTTATTACCATTTTCAAGTAATGAGATCTAAAACTGAAGGACAGAGAACATGAGGCACAGTTCATGTCAGATACTGGAAGAAATCATAAAATGATTCTGAAAAGGATTATGCAGTTCCTTACATTTGAAAACTGGCACTCTGCATGGTTCTGGTAATTTCATTAGTTTCTTTCTTTTTTTTTTTTTTTTT
>VWZK01004504.1:668985-831962 GCA_013396935.1 Baryphthengus martii
TTTTTTTTTTTTTTAAATTTTTATTTTTAAATTTTTTCTCTTCTTGAAAAAAAAGTCACCATGAAAGCAGTCTCCCTACAGCATAGGTGATGTTTCCAGGAAAGATAGTCATCTTTGTTTTCTGCTCACTTTGTAAATCTGATATTTAAAGCCTAGCAAAATGACATAGATTTACCATTGACTTTAAGGCTGATAAAAGCTGGTCTAATAATCTGTGTTCCATGCTTTGCCAAATTCAGAACATTTCTTTGGCCTCTAAATATGACTGGCATCTCACTGACAGGCTGTTTGTTTCCCTGACATAGAACAGTCTTTATTGCTGTGGATTCCTGCCGCAAAGGATGCTTTGTACGTCCAGTGACCTACTGGTGTGGCTTCCTTCTAAGCACCTGCAAGGTGTCCCTTCAGATGTTTTTTATTTTGTTTGTTATTCCTGCAAAGATGGTAGTCGAGGTCTGATTTCTGGGCCTCCAGAGGTACAGAAGCGTGTAATTCCTTTCCTCGAAGAATTTCCCTTGATTAAAATAAAATGCATTGGAGAAATCGAAATGAATGCTTAATATAACAGTAGAGTGGAAAATGTTTTGGCTGTCCTTATTTCATGTGAGCTCATTACTCTCAGAATGGTGTACCAAGCTCTGGAAGTCAAGACCCAACACTACTACTCATGATAAGTCTTCCAGGCCCAAAGACTTTCTAGCTTACTGTGAGGAACGAGCGTATCTTTCTAACACTGTTTTGCAATGAACTTTCTGACCTACATTCCTAATGCAAATTAGGTTTGGAGAAGACTAACATTGCTTGTGTTTCTTCATGTATTGTATGCAAAAAAGTTACAACTTGGTATGCTTTCTAATGGAACTGAAATCTTTTGAAGTTTTGATGCTGTCAAAATGGCAAATATCTGCAAAAATACGTAAGATCAAAAGCTAAGTTTGAAATGGCAAACATTTGCTTTTAGCTATTCTGAAGTCAGAGGTTGTAGACTGGAATAGGCTAAAAGCTAAAAGCAACTTAGAATAGAACATACGTATGTAGACATTTATATGCACATACCTTTTTACATATATGTAATACATGTAAAATACTTGCAGCAGCAAGCATTGAGAGTATTTTTCAGTCAGCCTGAAAGGAACAGAATGTAATTTGAGTATTTGTCCCGATACATGCCATGCAAAAGGAGACAAAGGTTTGATGTTTCATGACTAGAATTCTTAAATGCATTTATTGTGTTTTATTCTAATACCTGACACACCTTCACTTGTAGATTGATTTATTTTCGATTGCTGGAGACTGGCAATTAACTTTTTATGGTAATAGTGTTAAGAGTAAGATGGGCTTCTTTTGAGAAATATGCTTGAAGTTTTGTAAGCATTGGTATTTCACTGTGTGCTAGAAAATTAAATTTCCAGTACTCTTGAGCTACTGATACTTTATGTGTTGTCACATCTCTTTTGTGTGTAGATTTCTCAAGCATAAAATAATGAATTGCGTGTTAAAAACATACTCTAGCTGTCTGCAGCTGCAGCCTTCCTTCTGCTCCCTACCTTTCACATAGCACTGGAGAGAGCATGGAATTTTTATCCGTTACCAATTGTTTTCTGTTTTGTGCGTGCCAGGGCCTAATTTTGCATTAGATGTGGAATTATTGGCAGAAGTTTGCTACTCTCTGCAATTTTGAAACTACTTGTTAAAAAAAGTTAATGCCTTAAAAGTACTTTCAGCAGCTGAATTCCCAAATGGTTTTCACTTGGGCTTACAGCTGTGGTTTTAATTTTTTTTACTGATGTTTGTATAAGTTAGATTTGAGTAATAATTTTGTCGTATAAATTTTAATATGTCAAATTCACTTAAAAAAAAAAAAAGAAAAAAGATGACGACCTCTTTAGGTTATATGAAGCATTAAATGTTGTTCTAACAAAATAAGCAATTTGCAGAGATCAGCATAGGTTTAAGTTGATTTATTCCATTTACCCTGCCGATTTGGACAGAAGAATTTAATACTTTCCTGAAAATGTCTTTTCAAATATTACATTATACATTAATTTATAGGCTGCAGAATGCTGTTATCCATAAAACTTTTTTACCCCTCTTCAAAATTAAATTCTAAAATGAAATGTGTTTAAGAGCTGGCCTTTTCTCTTTCAGCAGGCCACCAAAGATAAATTGGGATAAATTATTTGTTTCAAATAAAACCATTCATTTCCAGTTGAAGAAATATCTCAGATTACCAAAAAACACCATGATGGTTTTCCTATTTGCCTTGCAACAGTGAACACAGATTTAGTAAATCTTTATTAAATTAGTGACTTGGCTAAGTTTCAAATTGGGCTGGAGTTCTTAGGCTTGTCTTGGAGAAGTTGATTGCAAACAAATACAGAAGTATCTCGGTAAATTTGTTGAAAGGGATTTTGCAAGGGAAGCCCACAACTTAAATCACATTAATAGACAATAGATGAGTAGGTGGCAGATTAACAGATGGTAACTTGTGGTGTTTATAACACTTCCAAGTGGCTTTGTATTTGTCTGTACCTTTCAATGTGTAATTAACATAATTTTTTCCTGTACGTTTTTATTCCATAAAAATGTGATTTTACTCATGATTTGACTTTGTAGTAACGATGCATATAGAGGTATCAAAACACAGCTGATAAATTCCTGGGCACAGACATTAAGGGGCACTCAGATAGTTTTCTGCATTTCTGAGTAAGATGAGGAAGGTGAGACCCTTCCTTTCCTGACTTGGTGCCAGTAATTCTGTGGCTAGATGAGGTTGAGGTCCCATCAGAGCTGTTGACCCTTTGTACTATCCAATTAAGGGCTGCCTTTCCTTGGTCTGATGATGTTGTGATCTAGGCATTGATCTGAGTCTTTGCTGATTGATGTTTCGTGCTCTTTGGTGGGAAGAAACGATGAAACGCTGATCTACAATGGCACTTCGATGTTCCTGAAAGTTTTTTTTTTAACAGTAGATTAAATTGTCATTTGCAGCTTGTAGCTGTGTTTGATGAGCAAGATCCACACCATGGCGGTGATGGCACCAGCGCCAGCTCAACAGGCACGCAAAGCCCAGAGATTTTTGGCAGTGAGCTTGGCTCCAATGCGGCATCAGCCTTTCAGCCTTATCAATCAACAAGTGAAATTGAGGTCACCCCTTCAGTCCTTCGTGCAAGTAAGTAAATGTTCTCAGTATCTTGATGTGTTTCATCTTAATTTATGAGGATGCCAAACGCTGTTACCCATTCATGGTGTAGGGAAAATGATTCATTATCTATCCTTGTCGAATGCCGATCAGAATTGAGAAACTGCGGAAGTGCTTGTTGCATGCAAGTAAACAAACCTTTCTGTTTTAATAAATTATTTATGAACTGCTTTTACGAGCAATGAGCTCCTTCTGGGCTGCCAGTTTAAAATTATCCTCACACCAAAAATCATGGCAAAATTTCCGAATGTAGTTGCTTCACATTGTCACTTTCAGTTTAGCCGTTTTATACTCTTTAATTAAGAAAAGGGTAAAAAGAAGCGAAAGATAGGAGGGCATTCTACTGAACCTGTCAATGTTGCTAGGTTATGCTTGTCACCTCTCTATAAAAACACCTGCTGATACTGCATTGCAAAAATGCACTTCTTGAAAAATAGAAACCAGAGCTAGGAACATCCCTTTGTTTTGTCTCTTTTAACTTCGGAAACATTCATTGCCAAATCATGAAGCAGCAGTTAATTTTCTCACATTTTTTACTCTTCGAATATTTCAGCTTGTGAAGAAGAAAAATGACGCAATGAAATTTACTGTGTAATTTTCATCGTCGTTAAAAGTACCATGCAAACAAGACAGTGATGGATAAATCATTGTGCCTTTTGATGTGTAGCATCTGTCATTTTGTTCACTGAACTTCTGAAGTGGTGGCTCTACTCCAAAAAACTCTTAGCAGAAGTTAGTATTAGTTCTTTGATATTCTTACAGATACAATGTTTTAAACAACTATTTATTATTCCTGAGAGATTACTTTTCTGTAGGTGTTCTTTCATTGGGTAAAATCTGTCTTTATGTAATCAGGTAAATCACAAATGGAAAAGTTACCACTCTAATAAGTTTGAGGGGTTTTGTACTACAGAGTTTTCTGTAAAATTAGAGGAACAATATTTAGCCATTAGCTTACATAGACTTGAACATGTATCTTTTCAATCTATAACTATGCTTCATTGCAACACAGAATTAAATTAGGAAAAGGATTAATGGCAGAATAAAGAAGTATCCTGGAATCTCAGGACCCTTCCATTTTACTGTCACTAGGATATGCCACTGCTAAATGCATATCTCATTTCTATGCATAAACCTAACAGCTGTCTTCCTGGTTTCTCAGCTTAGGGGGGGAGCTAACGCAGGCAAATACATACACACTTTCTCCTTAGGGTGATTGTCTGGTGTATTATACAATACATTGATGTTAGTGCATCAAAATCGTAACAGCACAGATCAAATTCGGTGATGTATTGGACAGCTCAATTATCTTCAGTGTCGTTCTGGAAAATACATGGAATACGTAGCTAGTTCACTGGTTGCTAAAATGACCGAAAAGTACTTTGAGACCCTACAATACAAAGGTCTGTAGAAATGCAGAAAACTTTAAAAAACATGGGTACGAATTATAACACTTTTTTGACACTTTTTATAAAAGCATGCATAAATAAAATGGGTGAAACAATTTGCCGTGAATATGCTATCACAAATCAGAGATGTTCACTTACCTAGCTAATTACTTTTTTTTTTTATGATGACAGATTTTTTTGGTTTTAAATTTTCCAAAGTCACAGGCTTAGAATCCCCATTCAGTAATATTATCCCATATTAAACATACCTATTTCAAGAATTTCATTTAAATATACATTGAAAATGGGAATAATATCCCTATTGTATTTTCTTTATAACTTGTGAAGTGAAGCATAGCATACAAATGGTATTCTCAGTATTTCAAATAATTATCTTCTTACTGTGTAAGTTCTATTCAGCAAATAAAACCCATCCAGTTTTGTGGTAGATGCAGATCCTGATTATTACATGTTGACAAGGTCATATATCTATTAATTGGATTGGAGATGGGATACAAAATTGCTGTAATTATTGTAATTTTCTAGCTAATTGCAGGGTTGGCAGTGAATATTTTACTTCTAACAAATGAAAAACAGTATTCCGTCTGAAATTGGTTTATGGCATTTTAGACATTGTGTTTTACATCTCTGGTGCTTTTTGCTCGTGAGCCGGGCTCTGTTTCTCAGCAGTTTGCTCGCAGAAGCGTCGCTTTGTGCCATTCTGCTACCACTCACCTGCACCCGAGGGGTACGGAGCGGTTTCTGTTCGCAGGCAGCATCTAAGCGCGCTAGGCTGGGGCTTAAGGGCCTGCTGAGATTTTCATCTCTTTGTTCTGGTTGCCATGCTACCCCTTTTGTTTGTTTATAGATCACGCCATCGCTCCTCTCTCAGCAAGAGAAAGGTTAGCTAGATCAGGTCCAGCTGGAAAAGTAATATTCATCTGGATTCCTTCTTTTCCCATGCACAAACACAGCCTGTACTTTGCACATGGGGAGGTTGTGTCAAATTGAATCTTCCCGTTTAAATCTGGAAACCAAAACGAGGCTGGCCCATAACCCCTGTGTTGTTTTGCAATGGGAAAACACAATTCATCGATAGAACCAGTTGATTTTTTTATGGTTCTTATCTAGTTCTTTGTCTTTTACTGCTTTTCTATTGCCTGTTAAAACTTCTTCTTGTTGTATTTCATCAGTTGAGCTGCATTTATTTTTGAAGCATACAGTACACAAGGTGTTTTTTGTGCGTGCCTGCGTGCTTTCTGAGAAGAGGTTGGAAGCTCACTGCAGAAGATTGTTAAAGCAGACTGATGTTTATTCCCTGCTGAAATATAAACTGGAGGCGCAGGTGAAAATTGCCAAACCTAATGAGCAATTTGGCAGATAAGGCAGGATGTCAGGCAGTGACAGTTCAGCAGCGGGTGCATTGCCTGTGAACTAAGTTGTTTGTTTCACAGTACTGCATTTAAATACTGGAAATGAAATCCCTTTCTGGCTGCATGAGATATTATGAAAAGGGTCATCTCTTCCTTTTGAGTTATTTAGCTTTGTAAATAACTGTGGGTGGTCTTCGTTCTTGCTCTTGGTGTTATTATGTTACAAGTCTCTCTGAATGTTTCATCAGTTAAAGTTAAAAAGCATTTTTAATATATAATACTATTTGCAAAATAGAGAGGTTTAGAGGACTGGTGGTTTTTTTTGATTGGTTTGTTTGTTTGTGGGTTGTGTGAGTTTTTGTTGTTTTTTTTTTCCTGACCCAAGGTAGAGAAGAGTAAAGGGGCTAGGAGATCTTTCTCTCTTCAACTCTTTAATGGCAGGATATCACGAAGATGAAACCAATCTCTTCTCACATGGGCACGTTATTGCTGGAGGCAACAAACACAAGGAAACAGCCAGTTATACATTAGGAAAACAATTTTTACCTCGAGAGCAAAACAGACTGCTCAGAGAAGTTGTGATATCTCCATCCTTGGAGATGGACAGAACGCGACTGAACACGGCCCTGGGCAACCTGATCTAGCTAGTGCTGTTTTATGTGGAGAGGTTGGACCAAATGACCTCCAGAAATCTCATCCAACTGCTGAAGTTACTGTGTAATTCTGTGACTCCAAATATAATTAATGAAATTAAAAAGTTTGCTTCTTGAAGCTGTTATTTGTAAAAGCAAATTATGTTATAGTGAAATATTAGCAGACATTTGTGCAAGTATATTGTGCACGTACAGCTTCCCAGCACGGTTTAGTATCGTACTAGTTTTTGTCAATGTGACACAGATCAGCTGACTGTGACTTTTACAAGACTTTGGCTTTTCTTTTCAGGACGTCTATTGTAGGTGCATCAGTTCCTTAAAAATGAATTGTGGGGTAATTGTAAGATTCTCCTAAAGGCTGGAGGGTGAGCATCTCCCCGAAATGCTGGCCAGAGGAGTCTGAGGAATTCCTAAGAGCTCACTGGAAATGGTGCACTCCAGTCATGTATTTGCATCCGTATCTTGTATTTTAGTAGGACTCTTAGCATCGGTTTTGTGTTCTGGTCACAGAAGCAGACTATGGGAGGAGAATTCTAGGTGAGAATATTCTGAAGCAAGTGCACAGCTGGCTATGAAGATACACCAAGAGTGCAGAGGAGCAAAGAACCTTCTGCAGCTTCACATCATTCACCCAGCAGCATGTTTGTCACTCTAAGGTTCCCGGTGTGCATGCCTGTTCTTACCCTGCAATGAGCAGAAGTTTATTCCTCACAGGTAGGAGCATGCATGCAGACTCCCTGGGATTTCATTGAGAGATTAAACTTCATGACCTTTCTTGCCTTTGAATTTGTGGATCTCTCTCTGCTTTCTGAGTAGTTTTGGGTAGCGCACTGACAAATTAGTAGGACATATCAAGTATAGTCCCTGAGGGCTCTCTTAGTTGAAGGACTGTTTGGTATTTTAATAAGTCTGAACTGGAATATAGAGTATTGCATAAAAAAAACTAAGATGGAGTTTCAAGCACTTTGGATGTCAAGGTTTTAGTTTAGTATTCACTTCATACATTTATAAACTCTTTTTAACAGTGAAATGTGCACAAACTGCATCTAGAAAGAAAAAAGTAATTTGCAAGGCAATACTAGTGAACAGATAAGTACACAGTGCTGTGAGAAGGATCTGGGCATTACAAGGCATCTGGGCATTATGCTCTTCCATTAAAGGATCAAAGGCAAATGCTGTTATGGGCTTACTGGAATAGTTGGGAGCGGGAAAACTTAAGCTCAAGTGACCAGTGGTGCCAGACTTAGAGAAATCATAAACAAGTTGGAGGAAGCTGAAAGAGAGCAGCAAGAGAAAGATGCTTTGGAGACTGACCAACATTGGAAGGACTGGTTTATTTAGTTAAGAAAAGATGAAAACTGGCAGAATACAAGTCTTCAAATGTGTTGGGTTTTTTATTTTTTCTTTCTTTTCTTCTTTTTTTTTTTTTTTTCCTTCCACATTCTCCATGTTTGCTAAGAGAAGGGCAGTTGATGTTTCCTGGGAACAAGCCATTTTTTGTAATCTATAGGCCTAAAAAAATATTTTTTTACACCTCATATAACAAGTAAGTTTTTGTGGGAATGGCTGAAGCATGTTCTGCATACTGCTGAGCGCTGTGCTGTGCTGTAAGGGAGACAGGCAGTCTGGTGGTGGCAGGTCTGTCCTATTCCTGACTAAGCCTTGGGGTTGTTCGGTAACCACGTGTGAGCCACTACTTGTGTCCGTTGTAAATATCTGTGTATGTTTTCTTAGCATCTCACAATTTAAGTGTTCAAAAATTTCGATACTAAGCACATCATTTAAAGGTGTGTGTGCATAAACGTGTGGATTTCAAGTACTGTAAAATTGCTGTTTTAAGTACAGCACTTCACTAGTTTGGTGCAAGTATTTATCTAGAGTCCCAAATGCATATTCTGAGAACTAATTTGGTAATATTTCTAAGTGCTTTTGTTTAAAAGTTTGGAGTGTTGCATGCTAATATGTTGGTAAAGAACTGCAGAGGTGAGTTCGCATTTGTTCTGGTTTCAAAAATGATGATTATTTGAGCGCCCTTTCCCACGTATGGCTGTTACACAAACAAGAATGAAGAAGTTTCTCTCTTAGATTCCATATTCAGCTGTGAGTCAGATTTATATATGGAAATAAAGTCATTTTAAAATATTGAAGAACTAAGGAAGCAAGAGATTAGAAGAGAGAGAAAGAGAAAGATGAGTTCATCAAGGAGCAGATGTTCGGAGCTTATCAGATGGAGTTAATAGCTGCTTACAAAATACAGAGAAAGCCATCCACATTTATAATGACACATTATGCCTTTACAGGCAATGCTGAGTAAAGTCAATGGGAGTTTTTCCACTAGCTCCACTGAGCTTTGGGTCACGTCAGCTTTCTACAGTGAGTCTCCTTGGTCAGGAACCTTCATCAGTGACCAGAGTGACTTCATGTGCCCGTCGTTCCATGAATGAATTCCAAAAGATTTCCTAACCAGTCTTCCCATTTTTACTTCCTTGACAGATTCTCAGATGTTTCCTTTACTGTGTCAGATAATACGAAAAGAACCTGGAATTGAGGCTTGCACCAAGCCGTTGGCAGCTGAATAAGGAAGGGTTTTCATGCATTGGAGTTTGAGGAGAAGATTTAGCAAAGTCTGTTTCCTCACCTTCTGGTGCTCTTGGCGTTCAGGAATTCTTATCGCATTTATCCCTGTATCAAGGATATGATTGTTTGAAAGACAGAGTTATTGAATCAAAAAATCAGTACCAGGTGCTGCTTTCTTCTGTGAGGCTAAATTTGTTCTTTCTACAGCACAGTTCTGACTTGAGTGATATCCAGTTGGTGTTTTCTCCAAGTGTAGTGCTCTGCTGTTAATTTGGGATTGTTGAGCAGTTTAAAAACCATGTGTTTTTAATGAGGCCGTGACACATTTGTGGAAACAAAGGGATTTTAAACTGCTTAAGTTTCTAAATTAACCTTTAATATCTTCAGTCTTTTCAGTAAATCATCAAGCAAAATACTGTAGCTTCAAGGAGGAGTAAAAAATCCCTGAAACCAATAAAGAAAAGAATTTTAGAACTTACTGGGTTGCCTAGAAGAAACCCAAGTAATTGTGGGGCATTTCAAGTTGTTATTCCATATGGTGAGGGTTTCTATCTTTGGGTACTGATAATGGACTGTAATAAAAATATGGTATTCTATCTGATACCTGGTGATATTTTGTACCATAGCTATAGAATGTAGTACAAGAGAGATAATAAGGAAGGGTTATGAAGATGTGAAGTGTTGAATTTGAATACATTTAGAAGTCAGGTTTGGATATTAGTCTAAATTTGACATCTTAAATGGATTTAATGATCACTTGAACAAGAAGCTATTATGAAAATCACAGATGTATTCTGAGAATGCTTCATTATGTGTGTGTAGTGGTGATGTTGCTGGGTTTTATTTTCCCCATCTTCAAATGTAACTTTCTCCTTTTGGAAACTGTATGTGTATGTTTACAAAAATATTATGCCATTTTATCCAATTAAACATCACGGTTTAGCTGCTCAAGTCCCTTCTATTGTGATAAAGTTTATTGACAGAGTTTGTTACCACACATGTATCAGTAAGTGTAATAGCTCTTTCTATAGATAATTTCTTGATTATTCTTCTATTACTTGTTATTTTGTTGTAAGAAACAAGGAGCGCAGTGAAAGCAAAGGAACATGAATGTGAAATGAGTAGGGAATGTTTTTTTCATGGTACAGACAACCACCCTGAAATATTTTTTACTTTATGGAGACGTGTACTACACTTTTAATCCAACAGTTTCTAAAAGTCTCATGCAGTATTTATAGATACCTATTCTGAAATGGGATAAAACAGTATGCTTCAAGGTATCCTTAATATCCTGAATCACCAGCCTGCGAGAGTAACTGGTATCCCACTCGTATTTTGCTTTTCTTTGAGGCAACAGCATTGGTCTCTGGAGGGGCTGACTGCTAGCATAAATTACTTGCAGACAGTTTGCCAACAAGAGAGAATGCGGAGTTTGCCAAATGTACTTAATTATTCACTTGGCCCTAAGTGAGATGATCTAATGGGAAGGATGTTGTAGGGCTAGTAAGAGTGTTGTGAAGCTGGGGGCTCTGTGCTGTCTGCGGGGTTATTCTGTCTTCAGTGCAACAACTAGTGCATGTCCCACCCTGCTGAGCAAGCATGTAGATAGTTTTGACCACAAGCCCAAGGCTATAAGGTAGTATACTCAAAGTATATCCTTAATTAGGCTAAACTTGTACTTCAGTGAGAGCAGTGTTGCTTGCTTTTGTTCTTAGTTCACAAGTGATTGTCTTCATCCCTTCTTTATTGAATTGCAGGACGTGAATTCAAGAACTGTTTTTTCACACAGGGATGTGTTTGGAGCTAGACCATCTCTTTTGGTTATTACTGTGAAGAAATTGCTTTAAATTCTGTATCTTTTGACATGCTCTTTTGAGGGGAATGAAACAGGGACAGATGGCTGCTAGTTGAATAGGCTTGGGCTTTAATTTTTTATTTACTCTCGCATCACTGAAAAGGACTGAAAGATGATAGAGAAGTAAAGGAGTGGATGAGAAATGACTTTCCATTAATTTATTGCCTTATTTCCTACTTTTAAAAAGACAAAATTTGTTCTTTCTCCCACCCATCTTGTGTTGTAAATCTTAAATGAATTGTGTAAGTAAGATGAGCTCCAGCTTCAGAAGTGTTGTGGGTTCATGTTAGGGGCATATGAAAAACTTAGGGTGAGAATCAAGCACATTTGTTTAGAAGAACTTTTCTCCAGAGGTTTTAGCCCTCAGTAGCACCCGGCTGAGCCCACAAACCCAGTCTGAGCTGGGATGAGGCACAAGCCCACTACCTCCTCTCCTGCCAGCACAGCTGTGTCCCTAAACAGCCTGCAGGCACAGACCCCTCTTCTACCCCTTAGGATACCTGTGGGGGCAGATGAGGTCCCCCTTTGTGACAGCAGTCACCTCACTGGACGGGGCGGGGGCGGTATGTGGAGCCCTCACTGCTTGGGCTGATGCCAGAGCTCAGCTGATTTGGGTTGGAGGTGGATGTGAACTCAGGCTGTGTTCCAAGGCTGTGTTTTTTGTCTCTGTTATGGATTTAGGTAATTAGTTCTGTCAACATTTTTGGATTTATAGAAATTGGAAGTGATTGTGTATGTGAGAAGGTAGGTGGAGACCTTGTGGGTTTACAAACAAAAGCAAAGAGTGGTGCTTAGGTTAAGATAAAATATTTATACTACTACTTGCATGCATGCAGTAGAGGGCTGTACAAAGACAGCAGTACCAAGCTATTGTGCTAGTATTTGAAGATTGTGTCTATGAGTCAGGGACGAGGCTTCTCAAAGCAAACTTTGATCAACCGTTAAATCTTATCCTGAGGGGTCAGATTTGATTCAGCTCTCTACAGCACTGTTCACAGATGAAGTAAAATTGGGACTCTTGGCAATTGCTGGGCAACAGCTGATTCAAAGCAGACACAATGGATGAGGTTAATATCAGCAGACTTCAGGTTCTGTATCTGAGTTAAGTACTCAGGACAGCCCAGTTTCTTGTTCCTGGAGAGGAATGGACACCTTTGGGGTGAATTTATCTGACCGGTTTTACAGTTTATTTCAGAATAAAATGGGCTGTGGCCTAGACTGGCTGCACTCACTAATCTCCGTTGATGGGAGAAAAAAAGAGTTGACCAGTTCTGAAATAGATGTCTATGGATCCCATTCTGCACGTGATTTAACTCAGACCATAAAAGTAAATTTCTATAGTAAAGATTTTTTTTCTTTATGAAGTAGGGTGTTGCCTTTGTTGCCTTCAAAGTGGTCATTTGTATATTTGGAAGAGAAAGGCTAAATGACATTTACGAAGGCAATGGCTTCTCAGTAACAGGTCATGCCATGTAGCACTGAAAAGCTAGCCTAAATCTGGGGGAACAGGAATGGCAGGGAGTTAATGAGCACTCGAGAACCTGAACTGTCTTTACTGCTCTGCGCGGTTGAGGCCTCTGTACTCCAGTCCCTCCCATACCATGCAGCAGTACCTGGGTGTTATGGCCGCCCTGCCCTTACTCCTGTTCAGGGTACCTCGGCTCCCCGGGGGCTTGAGAGAGGAAAGCTCTCTCTATATTCATGCTCTGTACGTGAATGGGTGGCTGTGGGGAGGAGCCACCCCTCAAATACAGGCTTTTAAAGTAAATGTCTTTGCAGGTTTGCAGACAGAATAATGGTGAACAACTGATGAGGCTGTTTCAAATGAAATAGCATTTGAAGTTCATTTTTAGTAGATTATAAAAGAATAAAATTATGTTCACCAGTTTTTGACAAATTAGAGAATGGACACACATGCCCTGTTAACCAGCCCTATACAATATATAAATTAGTCTTTCAGTGATTTTTGGTAAGTCCTTTCTTGCTTTTGGGTATGTTGGAACCAAAGCCTCAGAAATGTTTTCTACATGTGAAAACTTTCTTCTATTCCAACCTGTTTTAAGCTCTGACGTTTAAGACCTTCATTAGATAGCAGAGGGATTTTAGGTCAAGCACTGCCTGAGTTTCATAATGATTTCCATCTGAAGGGTCTTTCATAGTTGAAGTCTCTTCATGTTTTATTTAAAATTTTAGTTGGGCTCTTGACTCATGCAAAAATAAATAAAAATGAAGGGCTTACTAGGAGTGCTGTAGTGAAAAAATTATGGAACTGCTTTTTCAGATGAACTGTGTGACATTTATCCATGAGAAATATCCATTAAGTGAGTGAATAAAGTTACTGCTCTGGTTTGACATGGGCAATATTTCTGCGAGTTATACATGTAGATGATTTACCTCTACCTCTGTTTTAAATTCACCTTTAAAGTAATAAAACATAAGTGGACAAAGTCTTCCCGTAATCCTGCTTTCCCATAGCTCTTTGCTGTGTTGCTTAAAATGTAAGATTACAGTGAAATAAGTGGATTCACTCCATCCACCTATCAGGGTAGGAAGAAATTTGTTTGCAGTTACTGCTGGTACTGAGATAGTATTTCTAGTTTGCACTTTGGCAGTGACTGGGAGTGCGGGGACATGGAGCTGAAGGTGCCGGGAGAGGGTCTCTGCCAGAGAGAGGACTGGCTTTGTGCGGAGCAGGGCTGTCTCCAGGAGCTGAGGAAGGAAGAGGAGGAGGAGAAGCCACGTGTAAACAGTAATAGAGGAACAGAGGAGAAAATTGAACTGTTAAAAAACCTAGCCCCCCAAAAGTGAAGCATGAGAAATCTTCAGTGAAACTGCAGCTGTGAATATGCAGTGGGTTTGCTGCGTGGCTGTGGAGCAGCTGTGCCACGGAATGTGGTCCAGGACAGGGCAGGAGAGCGGTGCTCAGAGCAGTGGGCACTTTGCCAGGGTCAGACCCCCCACTCTTCTTGTTGCAGCATGTGGCTGCCCGGGTATGGGGCCAGTGGGACGAGCTTGCAGAGGAGCACGGCACATGCCTGTGTAAACTCATTTACATTTTTATATTAGTGTTTCCTTAAAGTTCTCAATGGCTGCATACTCAAGGTACTGTTGTAGTACCGATATTTATGTGCTGTTTGCCTGGCATGACTGCTGGTGTACAAGCAGACTTCTGGGAGTCGTACTTCATTTTGATTTTTACCAGAATAATTTTGTAGATGTGATTTCTTTGCATGGAATTCCTATTGCAGGCTGAATTGAAGATTGTATGACTCTTCAAAGCCTAAAGGCAGTACATCAGCTTCACTCATAGCAATTTGTGCGGTGCTCTGTGTGCCATATACTGGCTTCAGATTCTGAACTCTCCCAGGGCTAGGATTTTGCTCTGTTCATTTTAATTTTTCTTTTACAAAGCCATAATGTTTTACTAAGGGTGAAAAATATTTTTAATGAAGTATTTTAATTTGTTCTTGCGTTATGGGCTTATATTCCCCCCTCCCCTCATCCAGGTTTCACCAGCTGTTTTAATATTTTCTGAGTGCATGTGCTTTCAAGGTTTTTCTGCAAATCCAATTGTGTTTAACAGGCACTGAGTCCTTGTGAATCAATGATCTGTTTTTCTCTACTCTGTGCCTCCCAGATCTGGCAGATGTTTTGAGTTCTACGGCAAGAGATTTTTCAGCATTTTCTGTATGAAAGCAGATAAGATTGGTACATAGTTAAAATTTCCTTGGAAAGGAACAGAGTTTCAGACCTCTGTGGGAGGAAGGCATTTCACTGACCACATGTTTTGTAAAATTTAGTACATTTAGTAAGTAATTAAATCCAATAATGCATCTTACGGATGGTAATTTTCACTCACAGATACATGTGCTTAATTCAGAGTTTAATTTTCGCCTTGACCAGCCAAATTAAATGTATTTGTTTCACTTCAGCCATAACTATTTTCTTATTTGTTTTTTTCTTTTTTTTTTTTTTTTTTTTTTTTTCTTTTATTTTAAATTTTTTTTNTTTCACTGCAGTATAAATTGTTCTGTTTCCTTACTGGATTTTTTTCCCTACTATTTTTTCTGTCATTTGCTCTAAGACACCTGAAGGGTCATTTTTAACAATAAGAAGGTGAGGAAATGTCAAAGGTAAGACTGCTGATTAAGGCTCCTTGTGTGCTCTGTGCTTTCTGCCTGTAGTTATCAAGCTGCGCCATGTGAGATGCTCAGCATGTGTGGCGGGGACAAGGCTTTAACCCGAGAGAAGGTTAGCTGGAGACTTGATGCTCCTTCCTTCTCTTACCATTTGCTGACTTCCAGATTGAGAACCCGGTGCAGCTGGATTAACTTGATGCCTCATGGAAATTTTAGGAGAGAACCACTTTGCATCAGCCCATGATCAGAAACAGAGGGAGAAAGGAAAAGAGAAGGCATGAAGAACTAAAGAATACAGCATGAATCAGGAAGGACCTAAAAAAAAAAAAAAGCAGGATAAAGAGGAGCTAGTGGCAGGGAATGCTTATCTCCCTGGGGATAAATAAAAATACCTAACTGTTTCCTTGATGTTACTTTGCAATATAAACAATTACCCAAGGAGCCATGTAAATGAAGTCTGATTATGAGAGAGAAGTGAGTGGGCTTCCGCTGCCCTTCCTCTCTTTCTTTCTCTTTGCAAAAAAACTAGCTGTAGAATCTGAGACCTGGTCCATGCCAGAAACTGCAGAAAAAAAGGTAAAAGATGTGGAAAAGAGGGATAATCCCACATGATTACACTTTTGTTATTTCTCAAGTGTTAATCACAAAATGAAAAATGGTATTGTGTGTAATCTTAGATTTGTGTAAGTGCATGATGACATTTTGAATTACCTTTCCTGAAATACTAAACTGTGGATGTCTCAGACATAGAAGACATTCACTGAATTGCAAAGCTTTAAAAATGACAGTCCTGGGGCTTTGATGGATTCTCTGTCTCCTGAAGTCTTAAAATTAAAGTCAATATTTTTCTGTATTTCCAACAGAAGTTAAAAGACTAAATGCAGACATTATTGCACAGTGTACCTGGGCTTGTATAGGTGTTTGACAGGATGATCACAGGGTGTCTTCAGGATTTGAGTTATGAGGCTTGTTTGGAGTCCCGCTGTGGTGCTGCAGTGTGTGTAGCAAATGATTCTTTGCATATGTGGACTTGTGCTTTTATTATTTAACATTCTTCTCTATTTGTTTTTTTTAACATTTCCTTTCTCGGTGTGTCTTTTCCAGCTGCACTCTGTCTCCATGTTGATGGTGTCCATTCCAGCTGGTTCTGTAGTCTTTCCACCCAATCTGCCACAGCCTTTTTCTATACTGCTGTAACATCCTTTACTCCTGCAAAGCCTCCAGCAACCTGGTTTCTCTTCCATCCATACCCTGTTTAGTTTGTAGATGGCGAGTGTATTTTCTATGTATTCTTTTGTTTTGTTTTGGTTTTAGTAGAGAAAGAAGATGAGCTTCCAAGGTTTTTTGCGTTTTTGTTTTGATTCAGCCCCTCCTCAGTGCAGACTAAGGAGGATGGACAGCATCTGATTCCATCACCATATCTTGGGCTGGTCTTGTTCTGCAGGACTGGCAGCTGAGCTGCTACCCAGGAAACTGAGGGTGATGAAAATTCTATGTTAACTTTTTACTCAGTCCTGGCCCTTCAACAGAAACTGCTGTTTTGCTTCAGCTGAAAAATGGACATCTTGAGCCCTTTCCTTGTCAAAGTATTATTCTCTTTACTGTAATTCATGGCTAACCGCTGGTGTAGCTGTACCAAAAAAAAAATCCCAAGATTGTATTTTACAACAATTGCTTCAAGACTGGTCTGACTTAATTAGTAGAAAAAAAACAGCTTAAATCTCTGGCTGTATTAAGGGGCTTCAGTCTTTTGTGGTGTGACTGCTTATTGTTGAACCTTCAGTGCAGAAAACGGTTTACCTTACAGATTCTTTCTTTTCTCTTTTTTAAAAAAAGAATAGATTAAAGATGTAAGCCACCACAAAAATACTAAGTACGATTACAAAATGCAAAAATAATGCTGATACAAAATTCTGTGAGGAAAGCCATGTAAGACTGCCTGTGGGCCTAGGTTTTTATTCCTTTGTTTTTACAGCAAGAGACTAAAAATGCTTATGCAATATTAATTCAGGATATACAGCAAATTGGCGTTTGGAAGCATTCAATTTTCTTCATAATTGTTCTCCATTCACTTGGCCGATTATCAGTAATTTCAGGGAATTAGAGATGCTCCTTTTAGAAGTTTCTAGTGAACTCTTTAGAATTGTGAAACAATAACAAACCTGCCACTTAGGCAGCAATTTTCTCTCTCACTGTCCTCACACTTATGTTAGATCGCTGTTTGGAAGAGCTAGACAAGAAAACTGCCATGTAGTAAATCAGTAGGAGATTTTTTTTTCAGCCTCATGCTGCCGAGTGAATTTTGATCCAAGAATTTTTGTGTTTGTTTTGTTCATGCAAAGCCTTTTATTCTCTAGTTTGCGTCCTAAGAGATGTTTTTTTTCTTGACAGCAAGATCTGCAAAAGTGTATTTTTAAAAAAATAACTTAATATTATATTTTTTTATGGATTAAAGTTGTATTTCTGTAGTCATCCCCAGATGAGTCCCAACAAGAATGTAATTCAAAGTGTGTCTTCCCTTTTCCTCTGCTGTAAAATGAAAAAGGAAACAAAATTATCAAATGCCCTCAGAAATGGAGTTATGAAGCACCATTTATGGAAAAGGTGTCTTTCTGTCCTCTCTGGCTGTGTCGCAGGACTTCCTATAGCACAAGGTGTGCTCAGGGACAAGAGCTTCAAATGTTTTGTGGTCAGCAAGGCGTGTTGGGAGGGACTGTTGGATGAGGATGTCTGCTACAGCGTGTTTCAGTGACCCGGTGGGGTATGTTATGTGTCTGCTTGTAGACTATGAACGTCTTGAGCATCATCACCTCTCTGTCACTTGATCCCTGTCTCTCTGTGTCTCCTGGAGTTATCAGGCCCAAGGGACCAACATCCCAGCACTGTCCCTGCACCCATTAGCAGTGAGAAATGTGAGCATATGAATGAGTGTGGGCTTAGGTGGTTTTGGTTCCTATTCCTCTCAGTGTAGCTGCTTCCCAGCGCTGCTGAGGTGCTGCAAAGCTCTCAGAGGTTAACTGCTTTTCTTTCCAGCTCTCTGGAATCAACAAAAATGATTACACTTGATTGGTGTTTCTAGTCCAGTAGTTGTATTTGAGATAACCCAACTGCTTCTGAGGAACATGAGAGCAATCTTGCTTAACATAAATGGCTTTGGTAATCTCAGGGAAAGCAAATACACCTGTCTGGTTTATTTTAATCTGCCTTTCGTTAGAATGGCCCTAGTAAGCGCACAAAAAGTACAGTGATGTTTGTATTCCAAGAAGCAATAAAAACTGGGGAAGATGAGTGAAGGGTACTTGATGCTCAGCCTGGAACAGGGAGCAGCCCAACCTGTCCTCCTGTCCAGCAGCAACGTCTTTTATAGTACCTGTGTCCAAGAGTCATTCCTCTCCAAGCAGCCTCTCCTCTTGCGGGCTTTTTCAGTTATGAAGTGGAGCCCCTCTCTTAGAAATGTTGTTTTGTGGAGAGGAGAGGACACCCTCCTTTACTAAGATCTCAGACTAGCTTTTTCACCTATGCTTAGTCTTGGCTCCCTTTTTAAACTTTTTGAAGAGGTTTGCATTTTGCATATGTGTTGCATGACCAGTGGATGAGTTTTCTCTGCTCCTAACTTTGAGCTTGAGTCTAAGAGAAGCATGGTAAACCTTTGGAAGTATTTTCAAATGCTTTGAAAAAACATAGATCCAAATCTCATCTGAGACATAGAACTATGAAATGAGTTGTTAATTTTTTAAGTAATTTTACAAATTCCATAGAAGAAACACAAAGTAATGAACTTGTTTTCAGAAAGCTATTTAGTTTTAGAACACCTAAGAAATATTTTTAGTGCTTATGTGAATGATAGGGAAGGTAATGTTTCAGTTGTCGTACAGACAAGATCCCAACTGAAATTATGTGCATGTCTCTATGAATACAGATTTACTTGTGTTCTGGGATGACCTTAAAAAACATCTACATAAGGATTGTCCGTTTTAAATAGCCTTTTTGTTTGTAGTAATGTTAGGTGTTATTTAATGCAGTAGATTTTTGACACCTCATATGAAATATTAAGTACACTAGCTCTCATACAGTTGTTCAAATACTCTGCCTTCAGAGATTGCATAGGTATAAATAACAGAACAATAATAAATTATTTTTCTGCTCTCATGTAAAATTCAACAGGGATACTTTTATTATACAGTAAAGTAATTTTTAGTTACAAGCACCATGCTTAATGTGAAAGATAGCGTAGTTTGGCAAAATATATGTGAACAGTTTCTTAGAGTTAACTTCCAGATTTTAAGTGAAGCACTTCAAAAAACAGAGACAGTTTCCTGCTTATAAGCATGCTGACTGCTTGACGCACGCTGCAGAGAAGTTGATAATCTGCCTATGGATGTTCTTCTTGCAGTCGTTTGTACACCTTCCTCTTGTTTGTTCTGTGAATGTCCAGGTGCTGTGTACAAACCTCATAAGAATGCATGGATTGAAAAATCAATATGCTCGGGAGGTCCTAATACCAGAAAGCTTTCTAAATTCCAATGTAGGATAAAAAATGATGATAATAAGAATTGTTCCCTAAAATCCATTGCTCTCAGGTGGGTTAAAGAAATAACTCCATCAGTACAGGAGATGGCTCTCTTCTCCTGTGACTTTCTTTTACTGATTATGCAAGATATCTTTCTTCCTTTTGAGGAGGGAACATATCTGAATTGTATTTCACAGAGCCTTTGTGGAGAACTTAAGTTAAAAAAAAAGTATTATTACGGTAAATTTTAATTTTGCTTGTAGCAGCAGCTTCTTACAGATACGCAACTACAAGCTGGGCAGGGGAGGTCTATGGATGCTGAGGATTGATTGCCATAGTGCTCTTACAGGTGTCCCTTACTAACTGTGGCATCAGAGTGCCGCTCAGGCACTCATCCAAAAAGGTAGCTTCTCCTTTGCATCTCCATGTTGACAGTTGGGTGGTTAGTGACCCTTCCATGTTCCCATTTTACTCCTGGATTTAGTTTCTCATTCACTGAGGCAGTTAACTGCAGGAGCTGTGTCTGAACGCGTGGCACTTGGGGAAATGATTACTCTGTCCATCAGCTCACATATAGACAGCTCTGGCCATGCGTCCATGTGAACTAGAGGAACTGTAGTTCCTTTGTTTCCCTAATTTCTCTTCTTTCTTTCCTCAGTAGAGGTTTTGTCAACTTGCTATCTTTCTGCAGGGAGACCTTGAAGAGAGCCAGATCTGTATAGTAGCAGCGCAAGGCACTTAACTGGGTTCAGGTGCAGAAAGAGGCATTCAGTTGCCAAAATAGTCGTAAAAGTATTTTTCTTCTGCTCTGTGGAAAATGCAGTGTGTTTGAGAGGTTTTGCAGACTACCCATGTCCAACTGACTGCGTGCAGGGCATTTCCTGGATAACCTGTTCTGGGCTATTGATTTGACTTGGAATCTGTTGGGATTCCTCATATTCAAGCAACAGCCTTCAATTATTCATGCTGATAGAAGAGGACCAAGTAGTATGTGTTGTCTGTCTCCTTTTCTTGTTTCAGTGTATCAATATATTTTGAGCTGCAGAATAATAAATACCTTATTAATCTCCTTTGAAAAATGAAACAGAATGAAAACTCCTTAATAATGTAAAATGAATAATAATCACTATAATTTTAAAAATATGTCCACTTCATGTTCCCTTTCTCTATGGAGATACTTGAAATTGTAGCACGTTCTAGAATGAGACAAGGAAGGAAACTTGGTATGGAGACAGCTTGGAAAAGTTAGCTGCCCGGAACCTGACAAATTCTGGCATGAAATATATACCACAGTATTTCAGTAAATATCTTCTGTTAGTTCTGGCTAAAGCTGTTTCTTCGCTAAGGAAGATGATCTTCATCTCTGGGCTAGAACCAATCACAAATTATAGTGAAAATTGGCAACTGCAAGCATGAAAAGTCATTGATCCAAAAATTCATGAACTGTCTTTCATGTAGTGAGATTTCTTTTTAAATTTCATCTGAGACGATTTCTATTTGCTTATTCTTGGTTTTGAACTTTTAGAAATAATTTTTGACTCTCTTCAGCCTTGGCAATGTGAAATAAAAAAAAAAAAAGTGAGAGATACTTAATTAAGCATTCAGTGTAACCACATGTTTCCAGGGTTGTGAAAGGGAAGAGAGAAAAATAGGAAAGGGGGGGAGGAAGTAAGGAGGAAAAAAAAAATAAAGCTAAAGTTTCTGTTTCTTAAAGGTGCTGAAAATTTTCTGCATTTCCAAAAGAGAACAATTCAAACTCCCTGTTGTTGTGAGGGACTCTGTAAAGTGCATGTAAAGATAGACAGAAATGGTCAACTTTGCACGTGCTTCCAGCAGCAGCTAGTTTCCTACTGCTCTTTACGCAGGGTTTTAAAATAGGTAGGGTATAGGTTATTCTCATAGTATGTTTCTAGTAAAGAAGAAGAAATAAAAATGTTTGTTAGTCTCACCCCTTGATTTTATTGTCCCATTGTGGGCGTTATGTGAACAATTTAGCAACTTCCAGTGTAGTCTGAATTGCCTTACTCCCTGTTTGGCTACTGGGTACAGCAGAGTTTTATGCACTTCATGGAGTGATCTTTAACCTCGAGGGTTAATGAGAAGAGTTCAGCATGTTGTGGTGGTAGCTGGAGTTTCTTGTTCTCCACTCATATAATTGGAAAGAGTTTGTTTGGCTGCTGTTAGGTTTGCGTAGTCCCCAAACTTCACAGCTTCCCGGACCATTCTCTGAGCTGCCCTCAATGAAAGGTCAGGCGCAGCATCATATCTTCTTGCAGAGAGCCTCACGATCTGGCCTCCCGTGTGGTGGGCATGGCAGCTCCGCTGCTGTGTATCCCCTCTGGATGAGGAGGGTTGGTGGCATTTCATCTCATTACTTAAGCACGCAAATACTTGATTTGTCTTCAGGGATTCAGCTTGGTGCTTGTAGCTGAATGACAGAAAATAATATTCTTGAGATCTTTATGCTCTGTGCTTTGCCTTTAGGCTGTATTAGTCCCTGCGTGCGGAAGAGACTTCTGCTAAAAATTGTGTATCCGAGTACATGGGGTGGTATTGACATGGCCTTTTCCTAGTTCTGCTTGAGATCTTGTACTCTTCTTGGTCATCAGGGGCAGATGAGAACTCAGTGAAAGTCACAGAGATTTGATAACACTTTAAATGAGAGTGTGTTCCGTGAATGTACCAGCATCTTTCTAATAATCCTAGTAAATGTTTCCGTCATGGAAACAAGAACAAGTGCCATTAAAATTACAGAAGCTGTTAGTAATTTTTAATAGTTGTTCAAGACTATGTTCACTCTATCTTATTACAGATGTTCTAATTTATTTATTTATTTATTTTCTGTGCTGGAAACTTGGTAGTGTGCATAGAGACTGTTCCTTCCTACGTGTTGTTTTTCTTTCAGTTTTTTATATACAGCTGTGATAATGCATGCACAGATCATTTCTGACAAAAAGAAGCCCAAACCTTTACATGATTGTAGTCAACTTTTCTGGGTTGTCATAACTGTTATTCTTCAGTTTAAAATCTGTCTAAATAATTTCTGTAATGAAGCTACGTGGAATTTGGGTAATGCAGGTTCAGATCCACCTCCAGGTGTTGATATCCCCAAATCGTTGCCTTGTCCATCCTGACAGTGGCCTGTGAGTTGGATACAGGTAAATAATTTTTAAATTTAAAAAAAATCCCGGCTGAATTTTTGATGATTCCTGTACCTCTCTGCAGTGGAGTGAGGCTGGAGCTGGCCATACTCTCCCCAGCTTGTGATGAGGAGAGGCCAGGTTCCCAGTGCCCACTCAAAGGCAAGGAGAGTGCCAGATTAACAACCAAACACTTTCAAAATATTCATCTGATGACTGACCAAGAAATACCTATTCTCTCAATGTTTCCGAGATAAATGAGATAAACAAGCATCATAGGTAACTTGTTCCCTGTTCACATAGTTAAGATACCAGTAGCATCCCACTGTCACCTGTTGTTTACCATACCCTGTGTACACACGCTAATCAGTGGTGATCCCATTGTGATGTCTTTAGTAATCCAGATGGTTTTCTTTTCTTCCTCTTCTAAACACCAGTAGAAGTGTTTTATATTTTCATTTCCTCGTTGTTTGTCAAGGTAACGGCCAATGGGTGGGGTTTTCTTCACTGGGCAGGAGCTGCAGAGGTGATGCTGATGGGCAATACGGAGGCGCCACAGCCTGCTGGGCAGTGCAAACCTTACCTTCTGGAAAAGCCAATTAGTGCTGTAATTCACGAGCCAGTGGGTGTGGCATCAGGTTCTGATGCAGAGTAGGGAAGGAGAGAGATTCCCGTATCAGCTTTGTAAGGACTGTGTAACTATAGATCCCTTGCTAATTGCGCACATGCCAGCTGAATTGTAATTAAGCGTCATTAACTCTTTGGCACCTGCATATGACCACATAGAATTCCCACCTCACATGTGAAGTGATGTAGTGGTGTACAAGGCTGTGTCGGCAATGGATTTTGAAAGAAAGTTTATTCTAGGATAAGTTAGAAATGAATATAGTCAGTCAAGTAGTTCTGACCCCCTAATATCTGGTACTGCAGAGTAATGACACTGCTACCCACCCCTTTGCCTCCTTGTGTAAAGTCACAGTGGTGACCTGGGGACCGTAGCAGGCTTTCTCCAACCGAAACTCACTGATGGAAAAGCTGTAACATGTAACATGTAACACTTTATGTTGTTTCTGGTTCTTCCCAACTGAGCTCTTCAAGTTCCAATCTAAATCCTGTCGTTGCCTCTATATTTCTTCCCTTCTGTCCTAGAAAAAGTTGCAAACTTATATGAATAAGTTATTCTTTCTGAGTCTAACCAAAGCATTTAGACAATAAACAATACATAATTTTCACATCACTGCATTATGCTCACTAACAGGAGCAATTTTACCATTCAATTTTAGGGGATTTTTCAAAGTTATGGTAAGAACAATACCTGCCAACTTTCTTCCTGTGTCTCAGAGCAGCGAAGCATTATCAACGCAGAGCAGCTAGAAATTTGCTTCTATCACTGCAAACCCTTCCCTGCACTGAAAATGACTTGTGAATGAAGATACAAAATACAGTGACTTCATTATAACATAACTAAATACCAGTCTTATTAGCAAGGCATGATCTTTGATGTGAGCAGAAAAACTGCAGCAGCAGCAAAGTTGATGATGCTTCTACTGTCATACAACTGTTTGAAGAAGTAAGGAGCAAAGTTTGCAAAAAATGTTAACACCTGGGGGACTAGAAGTGCCTTTTTCCTACATTTATAGGAGTAGCGTGAAAACAGGTAACGAATTAATCCAGCATGTTTTAAGGAAATCCATGAAGAGTATACCCTAAAAACTGAGATTGCAGCTCATTAAAATATACTGAAACATAATTTTTTGACAGAGATGAGTAGAACATTTGTAAGATCTGACATTTTTGTCTTTTCTTTTGGCATACAAAGATATTTGCATTTTAGAAAAAAGCCCAGAGAAAAGATACAGCAAGGGTGTAGATAATTAAATTTTAATTTTGATTTTAAAGATCTTTCTCTAATTAGCTTTAAAAGTCACTATCTAAGTAAATTGAGTTTCAAGGTGAAATCATCTTTTTCCTCCTGGATCTCAGTATTCAAAAGTAAGAAGAACAAATATTGCAGAAAGAGAAGATTGTTATTTTAAAGGCCTTTCAAGATAAGGATTTAACATTACCTCATTATTAAAATATGACTGTGGCAGGTTGATGTTTTCTTATTTCTGGATTTCAAAGTCACTGAGCAGTCATGATTAGGAAAATGGAAAACTTAGATTCTATTAAAAGAAATTGAAGATGATACTAAGAAGGTAAGACTCGTCTTGTTTCTTTTACTTTCTAGTAAGACTTTGTTGGTGTCTTAGTTACTTTATTTTCATTATTGTCCACTCTTCCAGAGATGAGCTTACTTTTCTCCGAGTTTTTTTGATCACAGGGATGCTAATGTAGTGTCCTGTGTTTCTTGAAGGAATGCTCCTGTGCAATGGGGTTTTGTTTGTACGTTTTATGTGGCTGAATGTACTTTCTCTACATTTAGGTGATGGTTGGGGACACAGGCACACCTGTCAGATTTTGCAGGCTGGGTGTAATGGTCCCACAACCTGCCTCATTCATCTGCTAGACCACGTTGTGCGTTTTTAGCGCCATGGTGCGGCCTCTGCCCTGCCCCTGGTGTGGCTGCCGGCCAGATCTCCTACTGCGTGGGGCAGTGGTGTAACAGAGTAATTGTGATTTGTCATAATTTTAATGTGTGAATGCTTATAACTGTGCCATTTTCAAGCTAAAGAAATAAGAAAACAGAGAACAATATTTTATAACATTGAAAATATGTCTGTGAGGAAGTACATAAGCTGTTGTTTGAAGATGAATAGCCAGAAGAGTAACTGAAAACAGTTGGGTTTGTACATGAATTAGTTAGAAATATCTGGAATGGTGTGAAGTTAACAATGATTTTTTTTTCTCTATTCAGTTTAAAAGTTGATGTTTTCAACATAAACAAGAAGAGAAATCTAGACTATGTCATCTTAAGCTTTCTTGCAATTCTGAAAGAGAGAGCCATGAATACTAGATAGCTGGTATTGGTAGGTGAGTGGTGCACAATTGTTACAATATTTGCAAATGTTAAAGTACTTGATAGAAATGCGTCTTGAAAATTCCAGGTTAATGTGAGCGTGAACACTTCAGTGTGCTTTGAAAATGGACATAGAAATGTTAGAAGTTGGAAGAAATCTTAGTCTAGAGATTATTGTCCAGCAGGGTGTCATGAGGATTCCTCTTTGTTTTGGTTTTATTTAGCATCTTGAGATCCAAGAGAAACAATACTGTAAATAATATGTTAATTAAATTTCCAGATGTTGATAACCTGGGAAAAGAGAATAATATGAACGAAAGAAAGATAGATAACCCAATAGAGATGTAATACATGTATGGGAAAAATACGATGTGATTCAGCCTAAATAAATAGAAGCTAACCTGTAAGAATATTGATCTAAACTGATACTTTAGTTAACGAGACAAAGATGCTGAAGTGAGACTATTGAAAAACTTTCAGGATTTCTATGGATGTTCTGGATTGATACTATGACAATTAAATACTCAAATGAGATTGTTGTTAACTATATATCAGTGCCAAAATTCAAAAAAAGGCAGGGAGGAGGCTACTCCTTTTAGGACAGCACTGAGGGTGTGAGAGAAATACACTATTCTGAGTGTCTTCTGAAAAAAGACCAGAATAATAATTACAAAAATAAACAGCAATAGAGAATTAAGAGAGGTGGAGGTGAAATTATGTGCTGCGTAGCACGATTTAGGGGAGAAATGCTGTAATTGTCTGTGACACATGAAAGGAAAAGATAGTTTTGTGAGTGAAAGAGGAGATAACTCATAACAGGAGAATAAACTTGGTGAAAATAATAGAAGTTTAGAAAAAAATAATCCTGAAGCTCTTGACCAAGTAAAGAATATTCACTTTGAGAAGTGCTGCAAATTCTTATTAAATAATCATTACTTAAAAGGGAAATGGGTTCTAGGGGAGAGAAAAATGCTATTCTGGGCCTTCAAGAGAGAGTTGTTGGTGTATATATACTGTCTTCCTTTGCTGTCATGTCCAAAAGTCTGTTTCTGAAAAGATCTGCAACTGGTGGTAGCTTTGCAGTGCTACTGTCTCACACTCCTCACAGCAGCCACCTCTGTGTAGCATGCTTGAGTTTACTTCTAAACCACAGATGATGGCATTTATCCAAGGAATATGGTTCTTCACCTTTTGGAACAGCTTATGTTATTTTTGCTTTCCTAGTTTGATGCCTACATTTGATTTGCAGTGTTTTGTTAATCTTATAGAGAAGTGCAGACTTAAGTTAGCTGCTGCTAGGGTTTAACGTGGTTTGTAGATAAGTTCACAAACAGCTGTTTTTTGATTCCAATTGTTTTTCTTCTATCTGTAGTCCAGTTTACAACAGCCTCAGTGGTCTTGTCTCTAGTGATTTTGAAGAATGAAAGTTGAACCGATTTGGGGATTTGAGCTTTTGAAGGTCCTAAAGGCTATTTGGCTCTTGCTGTGTCCAGCTGAGTGGAACAAGGAGCTGAACTGAATGTACTGAAATTGGAGCCAGAGCTCGGGGAGCTGTTCTGGAGTGTGAAACTTAAATCTAATCTAAATATTTTTTAAGAGATGTTTCAGTCAAATATAGACAAAGTCTTAACTTGTAGTTTCAAGTACTTCAGGCTGAAAGAAACAGTCCTGCTTTCCTTAGCTCTGGGATAACCCTATTTCATCCTTTTTGTTGGACTTCAGACAAGGATTTGAGTGGTATGATGAGCTGGATGGGCAACACAGGCAATAAAGCTTTCCAATCTCTACTGCCCATCTGCAGACCAGTTTCCTGATGCTGAGGTAGGATTTATGTCTTGTGTATACAGCACACCTGGACATATGTAGATTTCTATGGGTTCACTTTCAGGAACTGTCTAGCCTAAGCAGCTTCCTTGGTGAAGGCTACTCTTCCTCACAAAGATTTTTGGTTTTACTGAATCAGCATTTTCCCAGAAAACTCTGGAGTGTGGGGGAAAAAAAAAAAAAGTCCTGTTCAGGTCCACTCATCAGTCATGGGTCTGATGGTCTGTGTGAGGTGGCCCGAATTGACCATAAGATCATTTTTCACTTCTGTGCCCTAAATTCATTGCACAGCAAATTGTGCAAGCTGCCAGTGGCACTGAGGAGCTGAAGCATCAGTTGAAATCTTCACAGAGTAAAATTATCTTGGCTATGCTATGTAAATATACCTATGTATTTTTCTAGTCCCACTCTCCAAACTGACATCTGAGAGGAAATTGGTATGGGAAGGTATATATTAGCTATGCTCTGAGAGACCTCCATCCTTTGTGCTGAATGCCTGCGTGCAGGACGACATATTCAGCTTTATGGATGAAATTTGCCAGATCCTCAAATGCTTTTGTCTCGTGAGCATATTTGAAAATCAGAGAAGGTGATGACCCTTTTAAAATAAAAATGGAATTGCTGGCAGGAAGGGAAGGTACAACTCTGTGTTCTTAACATTTAAAGATGGTTATAAAATGTGTATTGGCTGGTTTTATAATTTATAGTGAAACTGCTGTTGCTTTTAATAAAATGAGATTTCCAGTCAGAATTTCATGATTATGAATGTGAGCATTTTGTTATCCAGCTTGGATTTATCCTACAAATAACCATTTTCTAGCAGAACTGTGGCTATATACATAACTTAATGGAATTCTCTGTCACACATAATTCTTTCTGAAGTTATAGTTTTGGACTTGTGGTTGAATACTTCAAGTCTTTGAACGTGGCTCAAGAACCGAGTTAGTGGTAGCTTTCATGATTTTTAATTTAATTTTTCCCTTAATTTTTAGACTTTTAAAACTTCCTGTAATTTGTTATTAGATTTACTGTTTCAAGTGCTTATTTAAAAGGCACCTTAGCTACAGAAGCAAATCAATATTTACAGTGCATTAGTGCCACAGAGAATTTGAAGCCTTGTGATTAGAGTTCATTGCTGTTTTATCCACTCTTCAAAGAAACCACAGACTTCAAACAGTATCAGCCATCATCCTGGAATCGGTGACATTGCATCGGTCCCATGCGTACTTCATCTTGTGATTTAATTATTAAGTTCCTTTCCTTTGATTCTTCTTTTCATATTTCAAAGTATATCCTCTTCAAATCTATAAATTCAAGTAAACCAGAAGATTGTAAACAACAAAATATTTGTAGAAAAATCAATTCAATATATTTTTTTATGTTGTTGTTTTAATGGAGAGTATCAAACCTGGGTTATAATGGCCTCTCAGAATAGGAGAGAGCAATGCAGGAGCTTATGTTTACAACTTGCGGTCAACATAGTGTGAGTAAGATTTAATTCTTGGATTAATACCCGGAGCAGTATTGACCATTGCCAAGCAGCATACACTAGCTCTGTATACTTATTCTATTCCAGCAATAAAAGAAATAATTACCATATGTTTAAATTTCTGGTTTAAATGGGAAATACATAGATCCGGCACACCCAAATTATTGTCTTTTATAATTCATTTTATTGTGAAGTTTAGTTAGTAATACAAGTTGCTTTTTCTTCTCTGTGGGACTATTATCATATGGAGAGACTAGAATTAATTATGTATCTTTATACTGACAGAATACCTTTTTCTTACAAAGAAAAAAAAGTTGATTTTAAGAAGTGTTCAGTAAATGTCTGAACATATCTCAATAATAAATTTTGCTAAGATAAAATTGATCATATTAAATATGGCTCATCAGTGAATCGACTTTGTAGAGAAACTTCTCATGTTAATGTTTTCTCTGGAGTTTAATATTATTTGGAAATTCCATTGCATAATTAACTTCCTGTATTGTGAAAAGTCTCTGCTGCTCACCATGGTGCAAACCATCAGGTTTTCGCTACAAAGCAAAATGCGAGGCAGTGATAATCACTTGCTTCTCTCCGGAAGTGCTGACTTGAGTTCCAATCTCTTCCTTTTCTTTCTTTGTTGGCAATTCAACTTCTCTTCTTACAGAAGTTCATCCAACTGAACTTTTGTTTTGTCAAGCAATTTGAAGAAAAAGTGTAAAATACAAGAACATTTTGCTACCACGGTGCTTATATATAGATGTACGAGCATAAGGAGCAAGTGAACTCATGTTTGAAAATTGTAGTTCTCTGTTGTAGGGTGGGTAGCCGAGGCAAACAGGATAATATGCATGGGCAGCTGCTTGGAACAAATATAGATTGGTATTTTTCTTCAGTGACACTACATACTACAGAGCCTCTTGCTTGCCCAGTCTAATCTAATAAATGAATGTATGTTGAGGGCTGTGCTGGCAGCACAGGCACTGCTCTAATGGGTCACTTCAGTACGTGCTGTGGGGCCGTTGCTGGAAGTACAGCTGGGCCACCTTTGTGACAGAGCTTGTCACGGTTTGTCCTTTTCTTCTGCTGGCCATCGAGGGGGAAATGAGAGGCTTTACCTTCAGCTGCTTCATGAAACTTCAAGTGGTTGAAGATGAGGCAATCAAAGAAAACCCCTCTGTTATGAGTTGATGAGTATATACTGAGGAATCAAAATTGAAGTACAGTTGGTGCAGACCGTAAATACTCTTTGTAATTAGTTATATTTCCTGAAATGTTATTTGAGTTACTTACAGTTCTGTTATAAACATAAATAATATAAATATGTGTGTACATATTTATAAAAGAAAACATTTTTTTTTTCCTAGAAATTCACTCTCATGAATATCTTTGTTATAAAAATGGGAAAATTTTTTTTTTTTTTCTTGTTTACCTGAATGAACATTAAATAGAGTGACTGTTTCACTGTTTGGTCATGCAACACTTGAGCATATCTCAGCAGCATGAGTCCTAGTTGATAAAAAAATATAATTCTCACACATTTTTTGTGGCATGACTTACTGTATTTCTCAGTGTCTTTATAAGGCGATGCAAAATAAGATCCTTTATTTTAATATGATTATATGTAGCATTAATATAAAGATCTTGTTAAGCTTAAGACCAGTCATTTAACAAACTCCTGATGTTGTGTTTTCCTGCCTAGTATTGTGAGACCTAAACCTTTGGCTTCTCTGGGAACTCTTTCATCAAAGCATTAAAACATAGTCCTGGTTTTCATTCTCAGCTGTTGCCCAGTGTGCTTTTCCCACTGATTCTGCTGCTTACATGCCATAGCTTTCACCTTTTCTTTTTCCACTTTGCATTCAAGGTTCCCAGTGCAGCAGTAAAGAGGAATACAACTGATAAATCACGTCCCCTCCATTCGGATGCTGAGTGGGAGAGTGCTCAGGGGTCACAAATACAGACAATGAAACTTTTGTTTGGGCAAGGAGATGATAGATGTGTGGATATTTGTTGTAGGATAATAAATGAAATTGGAAAAAAAGAAGTTGTATTTCAAGAGAAAGTAACTTTCATGTGCCATCAAAGTTTCCAGAAAGGATTTGACCTCTACTTATATTAAAAAAAACCCTTATCTCTTTCCTATCAATCTACCTACCTGCTGCATTGTTTATTACTAATGAAATTTTCTCATCAGTCATGCCAGCTGGAAGGGTAAGAGAAACAGGATCAGTCAGCACAGATCTTGTTTCAGCTGTCAGGAAGAGGCAACGGAAGAATGCAGAATAGAAAACAGTCACTTCCCTAAATTTTAAGAAAGAAATGGGGAGTGTGTTTTCGAAGGCGAGGAGGCTGCCTTTCACTGCACAGAGGCTGGTGTGCAGCTTCTGGCAAGCATGTTGTGCTGGCAGTGCCCATGCAGCAGCCGTGGCAGCGAGCTTGGGGACACTTCATCCCAGTCCACCCCTTACTTTGTCATCAGGCTGTTGAATTTAGGCCTTTGCCTGCTTGCTTGCTACCTGCAAATCACCTTAGCCTTGTAGCTGTTCAAGCTTATGCTGTTTCATTTTTTATTTTACACAACAACAAACAGATAGTAGGATGTTATGTTTGTACTTGTAAAGCCAACAGGCTGTGCTAAGTTCAAAGAGTTTGATTTTGCCCTCGAAGCGGCAAGGCTGTGGTTTTGAGGAAACAGACCTTGTCCTTGTGAGCTATGCTGAGGTCAATAACTCCTTACTCTGTGAAACCACATTTGGTCAAAAACACCCATGCAGAGCTTGAAAAAATATTTTTCCTATGTGAAAAAGATTTTAAATCTAGTCAGTGTTTATTTACTTGTCTGTTTTATTCTTCAGATATGCCTCTTCATGTCCGACGTAGTAGTGACCCTGCATTGATTGGCCTCTCAACCTCTGTAAGTGACACGAATTTTTCCTCAGAAGAGCCCTCGCGAAAAAACCCTACAAGGTGGTCCACAACTGCAGGCTTTCTAAAGCAGAACACCCCTGGGGTACCGAGTGCTCATGAAAGAAAGGTATATTTCTTTCCCCTTTTTAACTCAATAAATAATAAATGCATATGAATCTCGAATTGTTGTTTTATCCTTCTCTCACCTGCTTCTGGTTTAAACTTATGTTTTCTAACTTTGTCCACCTTGTCCACCAAACCCCATCAGCAACAGAGGAGCGTCTGAGTTGCTTGCGTATCCAGCCCTTTGGAGACTCTTGGTGATGCCCACAGCAAGGGCTATAAAAACTTAATTTTTGCCATTAACTGTAGTTGAAGCTCTGATTACTCATTACTCTGCAAAGCAGGACCTGAATTCTGTGATGCGTTTTCTTTGAATGCAAATAGGCTAAGTCTGTAACAATTTTTACTGATCTCCATAGAAGTCCTCATGTCAATCAATAACCTGCATGCCCATAGCTGGTCTGGTCTGTCTTTCTAACACAGCATTGCTAGTTTTTATCTTATGTTAAGTCAAGTAATGCAAAACATGAATTGCAAATGCTGTTTCTCCTTGATGACATTCTTAAAATTAAAACTAGTGAAATGCAGAGTGAGTTTTTCCTTTTTTTCAATATGATTTCAGTATCTCTACATGAATTGCATTATTCCTAGGCAGGAAGCTCTCTTCTCAGTGATTATTGAAAAAAAGTTGGAAGGAATATTCGCTTTTGTACAGCTGCTGACACTGCCCGTAATTGTGATGGTAAACTTGCAGACAAAGTCAAAAGGAAAACATAGCATATTTTCTCATAAAAGTGAGTCATTTTGAAAGAAAGTTGCACTTTCAGTTATCATTCTGACTGCACAGCAAAAAGTCTTATTGCAAAATATGCAACTTGTAATGGATCTTTATTTATTTTCCTCTATTATTATTAATTCTGTATAGTATAAATGCAGATAAATACTCTGCAACCAGTATTCCCATACTCCAAATAAAGAAGTCTTTATATGCTGCTGATGAACTGAATATTCTTTGGTGAGACTTTTGGTTATTTCAAAAACATCTATTAAAGTACAGTGCTCGTAGGCATTGAGGTCCACATTCTTACAGAGTTGTTACCATGGTATCATTAGGTCTGTCCTTGCTCGGGACTTCAGGCAGGTAATGGTGTATTTTCTGTCACTTGTGGTGATGTGGCACAGAAGTGCGTGTTGTTTTGAAAAATATCTGTTGTACTGTTCTAATTTGGAGAAGAAAAAATCATAATCTAATCCATTTCAAGTGTTAATATTTTCAGGTGATTTCTCTGCAATGCTAATGAGACTGCACTTTCTTACTCCAGAAGTGTAGATATGGAGGGCCGTACAGTCAGATCTTTTTGAGTGTCTGAAGTGAGCAGAAATTGGGAAGGACTGAACAGCATCTAATCTTTCATGCTAGTCTCCTTGCATTATTAATTGTTCAGCACGTACTTACTCTTGATTTTTGTGACAATACTTCATGTTTATTGGAGCACGGTGACCAAACTGGAAAGGAGTGCGTGTGATCTCATGTAGTGATGGGAAGCGTGGCACAAAGAAATTTTAAATCAAGAAGGTTGGAAAAAACTAATATAATTTGGTTAGTTAGTATAATAGATACTGCAAATTTCTTTTACTTTTATTGCACACCCTATATATCAATCCTTTGAATGGAGCAGATCACTGAGTGCTCTATTTTTAACAGATAAGGTGCAGTAAACAACTGGAAGTAAATAATAACTACTTGTGCAATATGTAATGAATTAATCTTGAGTTCCATTGTGCTGGACTGTCTTTTTTTTCAGCATCTTGATTTCTTCATGTGAGTCAAAATTTTATAGTGAGTCCATTTTCTTAGGAATGGATATTAAGAATTCTTGTTTTCTTTCCCAGTACAATTTCATTTGTAGTATTATTCTACACAGTGTATTTTTGAAGCCTCTGTCACCAATCACTTAGCAAAGTACTAACACTGAATTTTTACCAGTGTATTTTGGTTATTTGAACTGTAACAAGTCCTCACTGCTTTTCTTATATTAGATTATTTTCTTTGGCTACTCAGATAACAAAAAGAGATGGCTGTGCTTTGTTCCAGACTGTTTCATTGATTATAGATGACACAGGTACTTTGAGCAAAGCAATGAGAACAATCTTAATTTTCTGCTCAGTGCATTGGGCTTGATCACCCATATATTTTTTTGTGGGCGGTTGGCACTACGTAATGTTTTCACTGCAGTTCTCTCTCTTGACAGCACAAGAACATATGTTCTTGGGCTGAGATTTGCAGCACAGTTGTAGATTAGCAACTTTGCCCCAGCAGTATCTCGCAGAAACAAGAAAAGCGTTTCTGGGAGAGTTGCCAAAAGCTTCATCCACCTACTGACTCTAAGAAGTGACATTACTTTCAGCCCGTCACCTCTAAAGAGAAATAATTGACAGGTAGAAGCCCTGTCCAATTTTTTGGAGGAATTAGCAGAGGGAAACTGCATGTATCTGGCAGAAGGGATTTATTTCTTGAGGGCAATCGAGGGAAGACTCCTTATTAATGTTTGTTTCATTTTGGGTAAGAATTATTTGGAATGGCAGGAAAATGGGCAGATGCCCAATTTGAGATGAAATGAAGGGGTAGGAGTGCTGCCATGCACTGAAGGCTGTGAGGAGCCAGGACATATGCCAGTAGTTCCAGGCAAACAGAATTGAAAAGGGCACTGGGGAAGAGGAAAAACATGGAATGTTTGAAGGATTCTGCAGAATAAGTTGTAGTGCTACCTGTAGTTATTAAGGTAGATGAAACAGGACATCAGGCTCTCCTGTGTCTTGAGAGACAGGAGAGCATGACCAAAGAGGGACAGTTTGGTGTGGAGGGACCTGAGTAGATCCTGCAAAGATGTGGAAGTATGTTGAACTTGAGATACGTTTCTACTGCAGTAAGTAGAATGTTGTGATATGAAACCTTTGCACTAAACTGGATGTGCTCTCTTATCTGTTTTTCATATCATCTCATTATAAAGCTATGACAATACACTCTGTGTTTCTTTAGAGTTGGGAATCTTGACCATTTCAGGTTTGTGTTGTTCACCTGTAAAAGCAACTTGAAACCAGACGTTCTGTATCCCAGAGTACTTAATTATTTGAAGAATTATTGACTATTTACAGGTTACTGAAGTGTTGGTAACTGTACTCAGCTAGGTATTTCCTGACTTCAACCTCCTATGAATCTTTCTATGAGTGATCTTAACCAAATGATTAGGTCTTCTCATCTATGCAAGCATTCATAAAATTGACTCATGATTATGAGCAGCTTTAGTAGGTAAATTTGCTTGGGATTTTTTTTAAACTGAATATTAAAATAATTTTCAGTTACTTTTTTTGTGAGAGACAGATCTGTATTACCTAGCGACTTGTGGCTTGACTTAATCCTGTCTCTTGCTTCCTTGAGCCATTCTAATGAAACGAGAAGAAATCTCTTAGTAAAAATATCTTGAGAGGCCTGCAGAAATACCTGATTTGCAAGCTGTAATTTTGTTTCAATTGTGTTGAATCACAGAATATTAGGGGCTGGAAGGGACCTCGGAAGATCATCAAGTCCAACCCCACTGCCAGAACAGGAGGCTAGAGTAGATCACGCAGGAACGCATCCAGACGGGTTTTGCATGCCTCCAGAGAAGGAGACTCCACAACCTCTCTGGGCAACCTGGTCCAGTGCTCTGTCACCCTCACTGTGAAAAAGTGTTTCCTTATGTTTACAGGGAACCTCCTATGCTCGAGTTTGCACCCATTGCCCCTTGTCCTGTCATTGGGTGCCACCGAGAAGAGCCTGGCTCCGTCCTCCTGACACTTGCCCTTTCCATATTTATAAACATTCCTGAGATCACCCCTCGGTCTTCTCTTTTCCAAGCTAAAGAGACCCAGCTCCCTCAGCCTCTCCTCAGCAGGGAGCTGCTCCACTCCCTTCATAAGCTCAGTGGCTCTGCACTGGACTCTCTCCAGTAGTTCCCTGTCCTTCTTGAACTGGGGTGCCCAGAACTGGATCTAGTACTCCAGGTGGGGCCTCACCAGCGCAGAGTAGAGGGGGAGGAGAACCTCCCTCGACCTGCTGGCCATGCTCTTTCTAATGCATCCCAGGATGCCATTGGCCTTCCTGGCTGCAAGGGCACATTGTTGGCTCGTGGTCATCCTCTTGTCCACCAGGACTCCCAGGTCTTTTTCCCCAGAGCTGCTCTCCAACAGCTCAGCCCCCAACCTGTACTGATACGTGGGGTTGTTCTTCCCCAGATGTAGAACTCTACACTTGCCCTTCTTGAATTGCATTGAATTTCTCCCTGCCCAGCTCTGCAGCCTGTCAAGGTCACGCTGGATGGCAGCACAGCCCTTCAGCGTGTCAGCCACTCCTCCCAGTTTTGTATCATCAGCGAACTTGCTGAGGGTACACTCCATCCCCTCGTTTAGGCCATTGATGAAAATATAAAACAGCATTGGACAACTGAACAGATTGTATGCAACTGGAGCATATAATGTGTGCTTTTTTCTACTGCAGTAAAATGGTTTTTGATATTGTTATTTTCTGTTAATTTGAATCACATTCTTAGTAACTCAGTAACAAAGCCTGTTGGCTTAACTAGCTGCCCATAATAGGTATGAGCTGCATTAATGAAAATCACCTTTCCTTCCCTTAGATGTTTGTGCTACTGTATTGGAAGAATATAAATGCAACAAACAGATATGTGGCATCTTACAACGATTGTGAATTAACTATCAGTATGGTTTTTTAAATTTGCATCTCCTTTTGTGGTGAGAAATTGCGTATCATCACAAATTAGTTATCTGCTTTGATCCTGCCTCTCTGAAAGATTCAAGGTATATCTAGTTAACCTGCCTTGCTTAATGCAGGGCTCCACCATGGCTAACTGACATATGAAAAATTTCCCACTGTGACTTTGATTCGTATATTGTTGTATCAGAGATAACAGCACTGATATAACAAAAAGAGGTAAAAATGTACAATAAGGAGAGCTCAAGAGAGAACAGTGAGTGAGAAAAATGATTGTGCATGGGCTTCTGTGCCCCTCTCGCTCCTGGGTTCACCCACCTGGAGCAAAGGAAATGCCATGCAACATGCTCTGCAGGGTGGATAAGCAACAGCAGACATGTAGCAGAGTCTACTTGGCACAGAATTTTTCATTTTTTTTTTCCTTCTCTTTTTGCTTTTGCCGCTTAGTCATCAGACAGATTTTTTTTGCTTGTATGTTTTTAAGTGGATTTGCCCATATATGTATTTTGAGGTTGAAAATAGCCATGCCTTGAAGGAATAGTTATTTTTAGGATGCACTTTCTTTCTACTTGGAAACCTAATTTTTGGGGGTCTGTATACTGCAGAGGAAGAATTTGATACTGTATGGGAGTGATACAAGTCTCATCTAGTGTCAAATCCTTTTTGTGTAAATCATTGTGTTTGCCACATCTCTTCTGGCAGGTATTTTTGCTGTTCCTATGGGTTGAGACTGCTGAGTACAAATTTTCAGATTGTAGGTTTTTATTTAGATGAAAGATGCAATGGTTTCTAATCCTCTTTGTAAACAGAATAAATAAAAATCATTTCTTTAATGAACTATGTCAAGATAGGAGAAATGCATTATATGAAAAGCTTGAATACAAATGGTATGTCAGTGTCAAAATCAGATTTAAAGTGAAAATTATTTTAACTTAGCTTTGAGTCTTTTTAAACAGCTTAGTGGAATTGACTTTATCCCTGTCACCAAAGACACGGTGTTTCAATAGATTTTAACTATAATTCAGAGGATTGAAGAGCCCTGTTTTGGAATTGTCTGCGTTAGCATCATTTTATAGCTAGGGAGTTTGAACTGGTGAGTGTAAATTGAGTACATTAACTAGGAAAGACTGTGGACTAGAAGACTGGATGTCATTCTAGAAAGAAGAGAACAAAGTGTTGCTGATGCTTCCTGGAAACTTTCATCTCTGGTTTGTACTCCCGCAGAAGGGGAGGTGGCTGAATAATGTTGGTGAAGTGCTGTAATGCAAGAGCATCAGCCTAAGAGAAGAACAGTGTAAATGCAAAGAGCCTGTCATCTCTGTCATGATAGACTTTAAACCCCTGCAAGATGAATATAGCCTTCTGCTTTCACAAGAAAAATGCAGTGCTTTAAACAGAAGTTCTGAAGGATTCAGTAGCTGTCAATATTTCTTCATCCAGGTTTATCTGAGCAGAGCTTTTCTCTTTCCAGTGAGACAGTCACAGTTTTTGTTGTTTCAGATGTGAATTCACATAGACTCAGGGGATGGGAGAATGAGAGGGAGTTATCCTCACATGACGAAACAGTGTTTTAATGCAGAAAATGTTGTTACAGGAGAGAGATTAATTAAAAAAAAACCAAAAGTTACGTGCATCAGTTTTATTTCTTTGTGATAGTAACTCATTACTGGCAGCTTGTCATGTGATGATGAAATAGTTTAGAGAAATTTACCCTGAGTGCAATATAAAATAAACATCTATTGTGGTAGTTTTGGCCTGGGTAGTGTGTGAAATTCGTGACTTTCACAGAATCACAGAGCAGCTGAGTTTGGAAGGTACCTCTGGAGATTGTCTAGTTTTTGACCTTTCTGGTCAAATCAAGGTCAGCTAGAGCAGGTTACTCAGGTCTGTGTCCAGTCGAGTTTTGAGTATATGCATCTCCAAGGATGGAGTCTGCACCACCTCTCTGAGTAACCTCTTCCAGTGTTTGATCACCCTTGTAGTAAGAAAGTTGTTTCTTATGTTTTGATAGAGTAACTTCTGTTTCTTTATGTGCCCTTTGCCTCTTGTGCTTTCACTGAATAATACCATGAAGAGGAGTCTGACTTTCTTTAGTAGAGCAGCTAGTGATATTTTGGTGCAACAAAAAATAAAATCTCTGTGAAAGGGCTCAAAATTCCTTACTTTCAAAATGTGAAGGCAAAGACGGTATGTTTTATCATCATCATCAGATTGGAAATGAGACACACAAAAGTGAAAAATCCTTGCCTAGTGCACAGAGAAGTAACAGCCAATGTTCGTCACTTGATGCTGTGTTATTCTGTTCGCTGAATACTGTGTACGCAAACACGGCTCAACTGTTCACATCCAAAAGTCAATCATGATCAAATGTGTTAAGAAGCAGGGAAAAAGCCAATGGCAAATCCAAGGTGAAGGTGTGATTTTTCTCAATTTCTTTTGTTGTTTTACCTCTTTTTGTGGAAATCTATCAAATTTCCTCTCTGTCCCCTAAAAGAGACAGATTGCTAGTAGAGACATCTGAGAGCTGGTGAGTTTTTTCACTTCTGCTCTGAGTCTGAGCAAGTCTGTTGATCACTCTCAGTCTTTGTTCTTCATCAGTATCATTGGAAGAATGTGTATTTTTCTCCCAGTACTGTGCTATCCCATCTCTCTTTCTGTGAGATGGGTGAACAATGTCTTGGATGAGCAATGCCTGGTCCATAGGTGAGGAGACACGGTGCTGCATCACAGGCTGGGAGTGCCAAGGAGGGACTGGGTGAGCGAGTCTCTTACTGATGATGAAGGAGTGGTGGAATGTGCACAGGTTGTTTGTCTTTGCACTTCAGTAAATGGGGTACAGCGTCTCTCTGTGAGAGACAATGAAAGCTCTGCTGAAAATACAAAGACCTCAAGTACATGGTATAGAATAACTGAAGTTGTAATCAGTGGCTGACTTTTCCTCTGCCGTTATTCTAAGTGAATGTGTACTTTACAAATTCCTATGTTTAAATGTTCATTGCTATTTTAGTTTTTTATGTTCTTACAGATCATCCTGGGTTTGAGGATGAAAACTCTGAGCCTGAAGGAGTAGGTTGATAAACTATTGAGTAATTTTTTACAAAAAAAATCAATAAAAAAAAGTAGTTTGGACGTTCAGGGTTAGTGATTTCACTTTTTTTTTTTTAACGCACAGCCATGTGTGTACAGAATACGCTTGTGGTTTGAGAGTTTCTGAATTTTCATGTATTTGTCTGTCTTGTTTTTGTATTATCGAGGTTGTGTATTGGTGCAAAGCAGGTTTGGATTTTGGCTGAATGTGTAGCTAACAAGAAAAAGCAGTTTAAAGTACAATCCAGGTTGCAGGCTGTTCTTCCCTGCAGTGTTCTGTCATGAGCCTGCACCGTTTAGTGATTATTTCAGTCTTTTTTGCTGTATTTGTTATATTTTTTAATGAACTTATGTCATCTTGCACTGAATACTAATCACCCAAAAGACAAGGAAAGACAACCAGCCAAAGTAGTCTCTGAATAAAATTCAAACTTATAGGTAGAACTAATCTGTATAAAGTAGTAGTATGGCTGAGGAGAAGATGGTAAGCTTTAGTTAGTGAGGAAATTCAGCTTCAGCAAATACAGGATTTGAAAACAGGAACACCTCGTCACCTTCTGGGCTTATTTCTGTTATGACCAAATTTAGGACCAAAGCAGATGTCAGTTTGTTGTTTTTTTTTTTTTCATGGCCTGACAAAGAGAGCATGATCATTTTGTACTAGCACCCAGCTTTATTGTTTCTCTGTAAACAAGGTCTTCAGCTCCTGTATAAAGATGTCCAACTTGAGCATTTCCTGCTGAGCACAGGAAGTAAAAGAAATGTGGACCGAAGATAAAACCGTAAGATGGAGAATGATAGGAAACTGTTCACTCTGAGAAAGGCCTGTGAGACTGTAAGGAGCTGAAGGTGATGGTGCTACTGCAAACGCTGATAAAAGAGAAACACGCTGCTATGAGCCACCCACCTGGTACCCATTTGAGCCTTCCACTGCAGACTGCAGGAGAGATTCTGGCTAAGATCTGAAGTGAATTTGCAGGTTGGATGAGGTGATGGCTGCTTTGCTGGGAGCCTTGCGGAGTCCTCTGTTGCTATTGTTAAATACAGAGGAGGGTGTTGGTGGAGCAAAGGGGAGGAGCAGCTGCCTGACAGCCTGCAAAGACACAACTGCTTGCCACGGGCTTGGGGCATTGCCTTTGTGCGTCTGATCTTAAATCACTGCTGCTCTTCACACTTGTCAATATAATAAAGAACAAGGGGGGAAAAAAGTTTAGTTATTCTGAGGAGACAGAATGGTTACCTCATACCCTGGCGTCCTTTTTTTTCATTTCAGGGCAGCAAATGCAAGTTTCTAAACTTACAAACAGCAAGTTGCACCATGATGAAGATAAGGCCTCTTGAAAGCATCTACCTGATACTTACAGGGTACTACTGATGCTTTATAAGATATTCTTCATTTCAAGATTCAAATATAAGATTCGTGTGAAATTTCCTGTAACCCATAGTTTCTTGTTTTCCTTAGCTCCCCGAATATATTTAATATTAGCATTCTGGTTTTTAAACCTTATCTTCAGAGCACGCTTTTGAAATTAAGTATCAGCTTTTTTCCCCTCCTGCAATTTAATTTCTTGGCGCTTCCAATGAATCAAATGAAAGGATGTTGACATTTGAAATAAACAAACAACTTTACAAATACTCTTTCATCTAAATCCAAATTGACATAAAGCATTGGATAAATCTGAGTATAAAAGCAAATATCTACTGAAAATGGCAGCATTGTGTTTAATTATATCATTGCACTTAAACAGCCATACAGCTTCATAGGTAGCTGGATGTACATAGAAACTCTTTAGAGACCTTTAAAGTGACACGGCAAAAGAGCCTATTTTCACTTTAGTGAAAAATAGTAAAGGGGAAACTGGTTGCCAAGTGTAATATATAGAGGAATCAGAACTGTAGCTTCATGACATGTTAACTGGCTCATTTATTTTTCTTTAAAATGAAACTATGGTAAGCCATGCCTTTTTAGTTAAGAAGCTTACAGAAATAAAATCCAACTTCTGAATTATAATTGCAGAATATCAACTGCCGTATGTTATTTGAGTTGTTTTGCATTATCTCTTATGAGGTTTTATTGTGAGAGTATTAAGTAAAGAGTGAATGGAAGAAGCAGCTTCTTTGCTGTTCCTCAGTCTGAGAAATAACAATATACACTGCCTGGTAACTTCTAGCTTTATGTGTATATGTGAGGAGATCATGACATTTTTGATTTTTCCATTGTAAACAAGTGAGATCAACAGAATGTTTTGGATGGGCAGTCTCATGTGTTTTAGTTTACTCTTAATTCAGCCCATATTCTTCGACACTAAATATTTACATATAACACTGTATGCACAGCAAACTGTCTGTTCATCATGGTCCCTAGTTATTGCTGTTTTTTTGTTGTTTTTTTTCTTAAGATCAAGCTTTGGGTGTCAATCAAAGGATAACATGGAATATATGAATTGGAATTGGACAACTCTGGAAATTTCTAAGCATAAGATGATAGAGAACTTAAACAGAACACTGACTTTTCAATTTCCTTTTTCCTCATTGGCATCTAATGAGCTGTTGTTGATGCATAATACATTGATTTAATTCATGAAGAGTCATTTCTGAAGAGTCTTCCTGCAAACATTAGAATGACTACAGGATGGTCATTTTTCTCATCTCCTTTTATCACAAATAGAGCATGCATGTTCTTCATTACACTATTGGGTTTGCACCTTTTGCATCCTAAGACAGTTCTACTTGTTGCTATAAGTAACCCATGTTCCAGGTCAGAGCTGAGAGGAGGCACGAAGCTGCGATTAATTCTTTAACGTGGGAGTCCTCTTTTACTTTACTCCTTGGAGAATGGCCTAAGATCAGAGGTTCCTGATATTGGATGACTGGAACTACTTCCTTCTTCTATGCTTTAGATGACTGAGCTGTATCTGGATTATTGCAGCTTCTGAGGTCATGTTCTTCCATATACCTTAAAAAAAGGCAAACTTTGAAATAAAACTGTGAAAAGATAAACTGAATCCACAGAGAGGGAAAGGTAGCTTGCCTAAGCCGTAGAATCAATTTCTTAAGATATGTGGTTATTTATAAAGATGGAGTGGCACAATTCATTTTGAGGTAAACTGTTGAAATTTGGTACAATTTGTTCTCAAAAAGCTGCTGATGCATAGAGAGAGCAGTTCCAAATCTGACCTCTATGTAAGATTTTTTTTTTTTAAAAGGGAATTTCTATTCATTCAGTACATATATTGAGTTAGTTAATTTCTCATATGTAATACATTTTTCCCTGTGAAATAGGGATTATTTGTGCAGCGTTCTGGTTTTTTTCTTTCATCCCTCATTTACTTGTCTAAAGTCCAATTAAAACAAAACAAAAAACTCCGGGAATGTGTTTACTAGACCTTCAGACAGCATGAAAAATGTATATGTGTATATGTATTTATAAACAGATATCTGCATCAGAGACCTAGTTACATAAACTATATTAATGTTTTGTTAATTACAGCTTTTAGCATCCTGTCTCAGAGTGACATCAAACTGTTCAGGGTCTAGCAGATACAGTGGAACATAAAAATAAAGAGCAGCTTTTATAGTGATTCAACAACAATAAATACACTTGTAGACATGAATTTGCCTGAAGTCTGTCAAGTGAAGTTACAATCTCAAAAAGGTTAAACAAAGTTTCATCTCTCATCAACTTGGACAAATCCTATCTCAATCTGAGGGCATCACAAGGAATCAAACCCAAGCAAGTGAGAAGCCTTTCCCAAAGTACACAGAATACAAGAAAAAAGAATGAATAGCAAAAAAAAAAGTCTGTGCCTAAAATGGTCTCTCTTGATGAGGATCCTAAATGAGAGGTGGGTTATTTGCTGTAGGAATAATTACAGTGAAAGCTTGGATTACATTTTTGGATCTCCTTCCGGAGAATTAAATTGAATCAATGGGTTTTACTGCTATTGTATTGCTTTCTAGTGTTAAAAAAAACCCCAAACACACCAAGATTTGCCACCCTGGTTTAGCCATACGGAAGGTCAAAACAAAGGGAAGACCCAGCTTCTTCACTATTTGATTAGCGGCCTAGTGGCAAATGAGGTAACAGATGTGGAACTGTCACTGTACTGTGTGGTGGATGTTCTGGTTGGGTTAGTGATGCTGGGAGTCTGTAGGGCTACAACTGTGGGTTAAAACCACTGACAGCTAGTAATTGAAGTACATATTTCATGCTAATGCATCATTTAATCTACAGGCTGCAGAGTCTTTGATGAGGAGCTTGTTATATATTGCAACTCATCTGAAATTAAAAGTATAGCAAAATTGCTTCATTTTCCCTGTCCCCTTTCACCCAACCCTCCAGCAAAGTTCCGCAGGGAAACCACATTGAACTAATTCCTAAGGTGTAAGATTGTGTCCTCATTAAAAATACTACAAATTGCTGTTGGTAACTGTAGTGGTAATATTGTGACTTGGCAGTTTTAGTGCTATATTCATCCATTTCCATTTCAAACATGATAAAGCTGACATGGCCCGTGGTCCCCAAAGATACTTGAGAGAGAAACTTTTTTTTTTAAAAAATAGAGCATTTAATTGTAACTGATGATGCATGTCAGCCCTGGTCCCAGGAGGACTTACAGCTGCAGCTCTAGAAGAAATGAGAATTCCCTGCATGACCCTGGTGACTTCTGTACCATGAAATCTTTTTTTGTTGTGGTATTGAATTTAAAAGCAATGCACACCTTTTCCAGTCAGATATTGGAAGCATGTATGCTAATACTGGATCACGCTGAGTAGAAGTAAAGCTTTCTGGGTTAACATTTGCATATTTAAAAAAAACAAACCAACAACCCACCCTATATATATATGTTTTAAATAGCGAGAAACATTGCAGCTGGTTCAGTAAATTGCAGTGTCTAAAGCTGCAGCAATGTGTTTTTCACCTCCCCCTCTACAGTTTATCACAATTGCTGGCTTTGATTTAGATCTGGCAGTAGCAGTAGTGGAGATCCCTGCATAGCTGGGCTTCCAGGTAGCCAGCAGCATCTTACGGTTTTGGTGTGTAGCTGTCTGCAAGAGGGACCACCTGTGGCAATGCTGAAAGTGTTTGTCTCTGCTTCTGTTCTAGCTTAGTCCTTGCCCCAGTGCTGGCACCTGTGGGATACAGGGATAGCTGTTTGCCAAAAAGCAATGTCAAAGAAAAGAGTGAAGGACTTGTCTATGGCTGGTTGTTTTTCTCACGTTTCAGTAAGGTATTTTATTCCACTCTGATAATAGCACTATTTTGAGCCTCTAAGCAATGCTGAGAAGCACAAGAAGTTACAGAAACCACATCTCTCTACCATTCCATCCTTTACTTCTGCTGTCAGAAAAATTACTGAGTGACTTTGATGCCTTCTGCATAAAATCAGCTGGTGTAGGTCTTAGCAGGACCTCTACAGAGGTGTCTTGCAGCAGAAATATCTCAGTAGCTGGGATGAATATACTGTTCTGGTCAGTACAGATAATATTATATAGGAGTAAACTCCTTGCAGTATTATTATTAGTGTAGATGCACTAAATGGAGACCTCATATAACTCTCTTAGGTAATTTCACTTCTATTGTCTGCTGTGATGTTTAAGACTTGTTACAGCTCAAAGTTCCAACATAAAGACTGTCCAAGTCTTTATATGTCCAAGTTCCAAACATAAGACTGTCCTGCATGACTCAGATCAGAGGTGTAGTGTTTGAGTGATTGAAGAACAACACATCCTTTGATGAATGGTTTTTTCCTTCTCTCTTGTTGAAAAAAAACTCCTTTTCATGGGCAAAAGATACTGTGCAGAAAGAAATTTTTGTGTACCGCAGATAAAAATGTCTTTTTAAAAAGTTTGTATTAAACATTGTAAACATGAATCAATGAAAAATGGCATTATCTATAAAGTGCAGAAATACTGAAAATACCTTATTACATAGGAGGAGATCTTTATTCATTCAGACTAGGCAATGGTCTGTCAGTTAGCGAGTTATTGTTAGATGACAATAACTCATGCACCAAACATATGGGGTTTTTGTGCATAAAATGATCTTCTGTTATTTCTTTGTCAGATTTTGATTTTGTTGTTATACTTTCCCATCACTTTGAACAAGAGAAATTGCTGGTTTGGCTTATAGGAACTGTGACACCTCTGTCACCAGAAGAGAAGAATTAAATAAGAGAAGCAACAGGAAAAAATCAATTTGTACACACCGTTCCCTGGCTTTTACGGTTCTGCTAAGGGACAGTTGTGCAAAGCAGCAAGTGCCTTCCACTGTGCCTTTAAAAGCAAGAGACTGAGCAAGTTTCTAGTTTGCTGTGTGATTAACCACAGGGGAAAATTGGATTTTTTAGTTGCTGAAAGATGCAAAGTTCTTTTTTTGTGGCAGAGTAAACTACTTCACGGTGGTGATTTGTTAGGCGGGTTACTTGTGCAGGCATATTTTTACAAGGTTATCTGGTGCTAGTTGAATTTGAGCTTTAACATCTTGAAATGGAAGACATGTTTTCTACTATGAAGTCTCTTCCAAGAAAAGAGGTTGTCATCAGTTAAGAAAGCTGAAGTTTGATATGTCTGGGAAAAGCCTGCTCTTGCACAGGAAGCGCTTGAAAACTGTGCTACATATCATAGTTATACTGAGACCTGAATTTCCTATCAAAGCCTGTCATACATTTACAAGTAATAAAGTTGTGAAGGGCAATTGTAAGGGGATTGATGCTACTCTTTGTATTTTAGAATATTGGATTAATACTGTGCCAGGCCAAAGAAATATTAGTACAGTAAATAGGGAAAGGAAATACTCGTGCTGATGGAATGAAGTATTGATTTAAGAAAGGGTCAAAAATCTGCTGGGTGTTACAAATAAAAAGTAGTTTTTAGCTGTGAGTGTACATTGGTGTTTGTTTATTTTTTTAGAGATTTTTGAGATTCCTCAAAGTGGTAGCATTGCAAAATATTTAAGACTACAGTCCTATTTTAAAAACAGATGCTTTCTCTAAACTATCCATTTTGGCACAAAGATAGATCAACAGTGACTGGACAAAATACTTTGCTTCTGGAGGAAAATACTTGCAATATATTTATAATCCTCTTTTGAAAACCTAAGTAGGGCTTCAGTTCCATGTGTTATTTCAGTTGGAGGCAACTAACCTATGTAATTTATCCGTAATTCATAGACTTTAGGCTAAGGGTAACTCCCATCCTTAAGGATCTTCCTCTGTGTTTTTATTGTATTTTAGTGATCAGACTGTGTAAGGACTAATCATCTTTAGAAGCTGAAGAATTTGTACAGCTTGTGGGAAAGATGTGCAGACAAATTCATCAATTAAAAAAAAAAATAATTTTTTTTATCGGTCTCAGTGGGGTAAATATGTCTCCATCAGCACAATCTCCATCTGCTGCTGTTTTACAAATGTGACTGTATTTGTATACCTTCAGGCAAACCAAGCAAAGCTTTATTATATGAAATAATAAATTCAGGTTTTGAACTCTATAGCATGCTATTCTGGTGTAAAGGGCAGTACTTGGAGCAGTAAGACAGTTTTTAATGTAAAATTGATTACATACAGAGACTTGGGAAAATTATATAGTGGCCTTAGCTGTCACTGGATGGACCGTTGTATGTTATATTTGTGTTTGATGAGAATGAAATTAAGGGTCATGGTGCTCTAAAGCGTTGCTGAGTATGTACTTGGGAAGTCTGTGCACTAGAGGTTTGAGGTTGGAAAAGAGAGATAGCGAAGCACGAATAGGTACAGGAGCTACCGATCCCCGCAAGGCTTTAGTTGGGCTTCGCTGGCATTAAGGAAGGGGAGCTTTTGCAATTGAATGGCCGGGCAGTTGTATCGTCCTTGGGTCCAACTGGACCTATATTCTCCTTTGTCCGTCTTCCTTTTGTATTCATTTAATAACCAGCTGCATTGTTAATGTGCAAAGACTGGTTGTTTTTTATAAGACACTTTTTTGTTTCTTTTAAACTAGAAAGATGAAAACTACAGAAGCCTACCACGAGATACTAGTAGCTGGTCTAACCAGTTTCAGAGAGACAGTGCTCGTTCATCGTTAAGTGCCAGTCATCCCATGGTGGACAAGTGGCTGGAGAGGCAAGAACAGGTAATATATATGCATATATATATATTACTTTATCAGTCTAATCTTTATGCTACTCCAAGCTATAACAAAGAAGTGTATTCTTGTGTGATACAGGGTCTCTAAGCATGATACAAGCGTCAGTATAATACTGACTAAATACGTACGGGATTCTTTCTGCTCTCAAAAGCACTGCTTTAAGACTGAAATGAACAGCTGCAAATTATTTTATTTTTGAGTCATAAACATTTTTTCATAGTATGTGGAGTGCTGCTGTTCTTCACCACTGATACTAATAGGGCTCTTTTAATTTGGGATTGATTATTTTGATAAACATTTTGGCACTGAAAGCTAATAACGTTACTACAGAATAGCCAAATGTGGGTCAGTTTTGACATTGCACTTTTTAAATGCTTGTTATTGTTCACATTGTAAAATACATTAATTATAAATTTGAAGACAGCGTTATCATACTTATTTAGTGCACATTTATATGATTTTCTTCTTGGGCTTTTTTGAGAAACTAAGTAATTTCAACTTGTGGTTTTTTTATTAATGAGCTAGTGGTCACAGATGTTTAAAGGTCTTAAATTAAAATTACCTGGCAGTTACTTTATGTATTTGTGTGTTTCCAAGAAGTATCTCTAAATGCATAATGAAATGCATCTTTACTGTGGAGACTGAAAATGTAACAGGAAGTCTACATAGAGGATATGGCATATGTGGGATTATTATCTCATTTTTCTTCTTAATACAGTGTGACATGAAAACGATGAGTTTTTGCTTTGAACGTAAATGTACAAATTTTTAATTTTACAGTCATAGGGCATAAAACCAGAATTCACTTTATACAGAGAAGCCTCAAAATGAAATTTGTGATTTGACACAGCCCAAGCTTCTTACACTGTGCCTTGTGAGTGGAGGGGAAGGTTTAGAGTCCGACACTGATCTAGTATCCTGGGACTGGTCTCCTTCTCCCACAAATCTCATACTGGTATTTAGAATCATCATATTGTTTTGGTTGGAGGAGACCTTTAAGATCAGCAAGTCCAACTGTTAACCCAGCACTGCCAGGTCACCATTACACTATGTCCCTTAGCACCACATCTACATGTCTTTTAAATACTCCAGGAATGATGACTCTACCATATCTCTGGGCAGCTTGTTCCAGTGCTTTTGAACACTTTCTGTGAAGAATTTTTCAGCTAGTCTTGTCCACACTATTTCTAGTACAAGTCAGGATGCGTTTGGCCTCCTTGGCTACCTGGGCACACTGCTGGCTCATATTCAGCCAGCTGTTGACCAACACCCCCAGGTCCTTTTCCACCCTGCAGCTTTCCAGCCACTCTTCCCCAGGCCTGTAGCATTTGCACAAGGTTGTTGTGACCCAAGTGCAGGACACAACCCTTGGCCTTGTCGAACCTCATACCACTGGCCTCGACCCATCAATCCAACCTGTCCAGATCCCTCTGTAGAGCCTCTCTACCTTCAAGCAGATCAACACACTCACCCAACTTGGTGTCATCTGCAAACTTACTGAGGGTGCCCTCGATCCCCTCATCTGGATCATTGGTAAAGATATTAAAGAGAACAGGCCTCAGTACTGAGTGCTGGGAAACTTGCGACTGGCCATCAACTGGATTTAACTCCATTCACGACCACTCTTTGAGCCCAGTCATCCAGCCAGTTTTTAATCCAGTGAAGTTTATGCCCATCCAAGTCGTGAACAGCCAGTTTCTTCAGAAGAATGCTGCAGGAAGCAGTGTCAAAAGATTTACTAAAGTCTANGACCACTCTTTGAGCCCAGTCATCCAGCCAGTTTTTAATCCAGTGAAGTTTATGCCCATCCAAGTCGTGAACAGCCAGTTTCTTCAGAAGAATGCTGCAGGAAGCAGTGTCAAAAGATTTACTAAAGTCTAGGTAGACTACATCCATAGCCTTTCCCTCATCCACTAAGCAGTTAGTAGTCAAGAAGGCCCTGCCTTTCATAAACCCATACTGTGTAGGCCTGATGAACTGGTTGTCCTGTACGTGCTGCATGATGGCTCTCAAGATGATCTGCTCCATAACCTTCCCTGCCACTGAGGTCAGACTGACAGGCCTGTAATTCCTTGGATCCTTCTTCTGGCCCTTCTTGTAGATGGCCATCATGTTTGCTAACCTCCAGTCAACTGGGACCTCCTTGGTTCACCAGGATTGCTGATAATTGATGGAAGTCCAGCATTGCCAAATCCTAGGATATTCCAAACATTCTCTTTTTTTCCTCATTTTTAGTTAAAAAGGAGCTTAAGTAATATCATAGTATATAAAAGCCTGAAAAATCCCAAATGCAAGCTATTAACTATTTTTGTATCTTGTAATTAGCTGCAGATTCATTTAAAATTACATGCTTTATGAAAAACAACTCTTTGTTCCTTTTTCCTTGGCACATTTAATGGTAGTGATAGTTCCATTACTCTATTCCTCTCAAAAGATGTAGTTAGTGCGGATGAGTTTAGCTGCTGTCTCTGTATATGCCTGTGTTGAAATGAAAATTTGGTGCTCAGATTCAAAGGCATCTCCTGTGACAGTTCATGTTTTCATGCTTGTTTCATGTTTTTAAGGCATATTTCCATGCATCATTAGATTTTCTCCATGGCAGTTAATTAAATTGTCTCAGCAAAATAAGTTGGAGTAGGAATCTTAATAGTTATCATCTTATAAAATGTTTGGTACATGAATATTTTAATATGTGATGTTTTATATTAATTTTTTGTGCTGATATTTATTTCTGAACAGCTTAACTAGTTCAATTTATTCACCAATCAGTTAAATAATTGGACACTAGTGGTAATCTGGATGCATATTTGTTACCTGAGTTAATTGACTGAAATCTGAAATTGTCAATATCATGTTTCTTCTAAGCATGTTTTCTGCTTTTTGGTTTTGCTTCTTTGTGGTGGTGGTGTTTTGTTTTTTTTTTTGTGGTGTTTTTTTTTGTTTGTTTTTTGTTTTTTTGAGAAGGTTCATTCTCTAAATGTGTTAATGAATCTGTGCATACCTAGAAGACTAGGATCATTTTGCGATTTCATATCAGCAGGATAATTAATTAGACTGAAACCTGTTTAATAGGAGAAGAAAGCCCATTGTGAGAGTGGGATGCAGCACAGCTCTGCAGAGGGAGGTCAGGAAGGGCTTAGGGGAGGGGATGGAGTAGCTGCAGACAGAGATACTCTTTCACTGTTTTTTACGTTTTAAACTCTAATATCTTTTTTTCAGTGTTCTCTGTGGGCTTTTTATTTCCCACTGGTTAAGCCTTCCACTTCTGTGAAGAAGAAACTCAAGCGATGAGGTTGCTATCTGGCATAAATCAATTAATTTACTGACTTCCTGTCCTGTTCCTATGGGCTCAGCAAAGCTGTGGAGGGGTTGGAGTGGTCTGTGCACCCTGCCAGTGTGTGCGTATAAAGTGGCAGACTGCAGGTCTGGCACCAAGGGTGAGGCAGTGACAGTGCCAAGAAATGTCTAGGACAGAACCCATTACAGATACCGGGGATAATAATAGTTCCGGTCTAACCTGCCTTTATGGCTCTTTAGAGAAGATAGTAGTAAACACTGGATTCATCTTGTGGACTCCAGAGGCTTGTTGTTAGATGAAGGCTTTTGAATTACTTCTCTCAAGGCTTCCTTCATCCATTTGAATATAAGACGAAAAAAAATTCCGAGATAGTCTTTGTCAGCTTCTAACATACATGAGCGTTCGCTGGAATTGCACTTGGCACTTCTGCCAAAGAAGTGCAATTATTTTTGTGTGGACAGCACCTCATTTCCTATCAACAGAACTATGGAGCAAACTGTATTTCTTCAGCTCACAACCTATTCTGCAGATGAAACGGCAAAAAGCCTTATTTCTAGGATATCATTATAAGCTACTGTAGCAAGGGACTAATAAGGGTACAGGATTGGATATGTTCGAGTAGTTAGAGAAATAGTTCAGTAAACTTGTCTAGATTTTAGTGCCCAAAAATGGAGGAATGCATGAAGCTTATTAAAATTCCTGGAATTAATTGCTTTTGCTCCTATCTGTTGTGCTTTACTAGGGCTCTGCTAAATTAGAGTGATACATCAAAGAAATGGAAAAGATTAATTCTGCTTTCTGAGTCCTTCCAGGTATTCTCGTATATGCTAGTTAGCTGTATCTGCCTAAGGATTGTTCCCGTTTAGTTCCAGAGCCCTCTGGTTGTCCACAGGGCAAACAATCCGTGTATTTCTCGAAAAGTTTTAGTATTTCTTAAGCCCATGAATAATGTGAAACTGCTTTTACCAAAGAAGCATTTCACCACTATAAAATCAAAAATCCAAATGCAGTTTTAGAATATAGTTAGAAAGTTAAGGATTGTGTTTTTTGCTCTTTCTGTCAGTTATTTTATAAGGTCTCTCTTACACATTGTCAAGTACTAGGCAAGAATTTGAAATCTCTAATTTAATTCTGAAATATCTTAAAAAAAGAAAAAGTTGGGTTTTGTTCTTCACCTTTCCCTCCATAGCACTTTCTTTCCCCCTACAGCAATCAAACCTTGAGGAATAGTTGAAAAATCTTATTTCCTCTGAAATTTATTCATATATATGGTAATGTCACTTTTATTTGAGAAATCTTTTTTTCCCCTCAGTTCACCTCAAGACTTGCTCAGGCCCTGATCAAATCCAGACTCATGCTGTTTCATGCCATGGAGACATGAAAAGGCAAAGCATGAAAGAGTTAAACTTTTCTCCAATTCCTTAAGTTTTAAGTATACAGAAAGCTTCTCTTGTGTGGTCATTTTAGTTTCATTAGTCAAATATTGGAACTGGCAGCAATCAAGACACCTTGGATGGAAACAATATATTCCTTGCCATGCTGGCGAGGCCTGTTTTGCAGAAGGGCTAAGAGCATCCAGCTGGGCTGTATGTTGGGAAGGGCTATGAGAGCAGCAGGAGAGGGGAAATCCTAGCGCTGAATTATGAAGTGATGGATCAGATTTGCAAATACAGTGAAATTGGTTCAATTAAAACTAGATGTAAATCTAAATACCTATATATATGTGGTATGTATCTGTATTTGTTAGTGCATGAAAACAAGGTAGGAGATGGAGTATAATGTCATTGTTGTTACTGAAGAACAGGTCTGATTCCTAAAATTGCAGTAGCTTTCTAGTATCTAGGAAAAGCCAGAGATTAGAGCAAATCAAATGTATTCTGAAATGGAAGGAGAAGTCGGTAACTACTGCTGTCTTCTTGAGCAGAAATGTGCTGTACGCAGCACTTCCCCTAAGTTATCCTTGTTCATGACATCTGTCCATAGTAATCTGGTACAGTTTCTCTGGTTCCTTTTTCAACAAGATCAGATGTGCAAGTAGCATGTGGTCTTGTGTCTCTAGCTGTAGAGTACCTGCCTTCAGCTTGTGTTTTCAGCAAAATAAGGCTTGCTTCTAACATGATGGAATATACTCTCTTAAAACATGTGGATGCTATAAATTAGTGTGTTTCAGCACTGTCAGTTGAAAAAAACATAATCAGAGCTATAGAGGTAGTTTGGTGAATATGTTCTGTTTAGTTCTGAGTATTTCATAGTGATATAGCTAGTGTATCCCTTGTGTTTCTTCTTGTCTGATAGGTGTATGTTAGCTTTTGTTTCAAAGTTTTATTGTGATTGTAAGTAGAGTGAAAAGGTCTGCAACTTCTGTGTTTCATGGCCTGCAGATGGGGTGGAGGCTCTTCTGATCTCAAACTCCTCACATGTAGAGGTTGAAACTGCAGTAAAAATTACTGTCAGTAGTAAGGAGTTGTGCTTTTAGCTTTCAGAAAAGGATTAGCGAGGCTTCAGCTGGAGAAATAATTTTTAACTGGTTATCCATTACTCTGTAGAATGCCAAGATAGTTTCATGGCTTTTCTCTCTCTGTGAGTATATACACTTTATAATTTGCCTCTTGTGCTAACAACCTTAATGAACATAGAACCGTATCAGTGTATAAATTCTAAGATAGAAGGATGTTTTTAAAGCTTGTCATATTATAAAGGATTTCTATCACAAAGATAGAGAAACACATATGTTTGAAGCTCTAGGCCTAATACAAAGACCTGTCTTGTCTCTGGGATCTCTTGGGGAGTCTTCAGTGGATGGTCCTGTGCAAAAGGCCAGGGGTGTATGGGTGTAACCAGAAGTCTATCGTGGATTTGTGAAACCAGGCAGGACTACTCTCAGACAGATCATGGAGGGAAAAAAGTGTTACCAGCTAGTCAACAAGGCCATGGTACCTGTGGTTTGCTTGTTTCTGCATGTACAACTGTAGGACAGAGCTGAAAAAGGCATGGCTTGGCACCTGATGTAGTATTAAAAAATTGACCATAGCTGTAACGATGTGTAGGTAGAAGCAATGACGAGTGCATTGGTAGAGGATTGACTTAAGATTTATGCTAGTCAAAGAGCTAATTAGAAGACCTCAAGGTGCCCCTGCAGGAGTTCAAAGTCTTCCCAGTCCCATTTCTACTGGGAAATTCAGCTTTTTCACTACTTGAGATGGGTTCTTGGCCATGTGATCACACTGGCTTCCACCTGATGGAGTTGTCAACACCCCAGGTGCTACAGCAACTGTTTCTTCTTGGTTTTATACTATGAAGAAGGTGAAAAGCTTGATTTAGTCCACAAATATTTTGTCTCAGCCACTGCTACTACAGGTAATTAGGTATTGACTGCTCTTAAAAAAGTGATATCACACATTATTGGCAAGATGTTAACTCCTTCACCTCAGGAACTCAAATGCTCAGACGAAATGTTAGCTATGAAGTGCTGGCTTGACCCTTCATTCAGCAGGTGGGCAGTGGTTGCATCTTAGCCTTAGCAAGGGCAGGGGTTGCATCTCAGCAAGGGCAGTGGTTGCATCTGGCTTTGAGTGAACTCAATGCCCTGTCTGGCTGCCAGAAGAGCTCTTTGACACCCTGGAACCATTACTAAACACAGATGTAATAATATTTTCTTTCCCCTTCCCCTTTCTTTGCATCCTGGTTTGAGTTAGAACAGAACTAATTCTCTTCAGTGATTTTACTTTTTAGCTAAGTCTCTTCTGAGAAACTGCGGTTTCTGAAGTTAACAGCATATTTTTTGCAGGCAGTGTCTGCTTCTAGCAGTGATAATGCTTGATGTTTAGAATTACTACCAAGGATTGGTGTGCAGAAGGGCTCTTGCCTATACTTGCTCTTGTGCAGATCAAGGTTTCTGTTAAATCTTATACCACGTTGGGGGTGCAGAAAGTAAAAGGCCACACCTGCAGGGAGGAGCGGACAGGACAGGTGACCCTAAACTGACCAACAAGCTATTCCATCCCACATACATCATATTCAGTATAAAGCTGAGGGATCACGAGGGTCAAGATCACTTCTTCAGTGGCTCACATCTGAGGAGCTCTCTGTCTGTTCTGTCTTTGATCCCAATCTGTGTGTTCCTGAATCCAGTTCCAGAATCCAGCCCCTGAATCTGGCCCCCATCTGCTGTTGGGCCCAATCTGGGATTCCCCAATGCCTGCCCACATCATCAGTGGTGACGTTGACATAATTACCATCAGGGGAGGCTGAGTTCTATATTGGCTTTGTATGTATTTGTATATATTTCATTTTATTGTCAATATTTTCCTTAAAGCTGTTCCGGTTTTCTTTTCCCATGCATAAGTTTCTCTCCCTTATTCCCTTTCTCTTCCCCTTTGAGAAGGGAGAAGGGTTGATAGCATCTGTCATTCGTTTAGTGGCTAAACCAGCCCTAATCCTTGGTACTTTGACTAAACACTCCTATGAAATATTTTTGTGTAAGTAATATGGTCAAAAATGTTACATAAATTTGAACAGCCTCTGGCTTCCCATACAAATGTGATGTTGTTTGGGTATCACTGATGTGTACATAATCACAATGAAGTGATTTTTCTGTAGACTTGTTTCAGTGTTCTCCCTGTGTTGCATTTATTATTATATTAGAAAAAATACTATGCATAGTGAGCCCAAAATGAGAAACTTGTATTTAGGTATTTCTAATGTGAGTACTTACTTAAAAATATCTAAACTTCTGTAGTGTAGTACTGGAGTCTAGATCTGCATCGAGTCAAGATATGCGTGAGCTCACCTCAATCTGATGATACTGAATTACCCAGTTCCCACAGACACATCTTTCTATGGGAGACTGCTGGAACGGGTTCTTTATTGTGTTTCAGAATTCTTTAAAGGGGCATGGAAGGGTAAGACAAACTCTTATGATGGGCATAAAAGTTCCCTGTTTCTGTTTATGATTTCTACTTTTAAGGTTAAATTTTTTTACCACATTTTTTTGTAGTGAGAATCAGAATCACAGGTCTGTTCTAGGTTTAAATAAGACTTTGAATGTAACTGGTTTCAGATCCAGTTTTCTAAATCTAAATTTGACTTCTATATTTAAAAGCCACTTGCTTTTTTGGTCCTAAATTGATCTATTTCTGATTTTTATGTAGACTCTAATTCCTGCTCCCTAGAATAGTTGTCATGTTCTGAATTCAGAAAAATCTTTGTGTACCTCTGTATAAAGCTCGGGAAGATATTCTTGTCATTTGTCTTGGAGTCATGAACAGATTTGAAGCTGTTTTTGAGTGCTGAGGGTTTCAGTTTGTATGAGATAGGAGGTTGGAATAAACAGCTTTATTGCTTGGGGACAGCTGTAGTGGTGATGCTTTTATAAACAGCGTTTCATGCTGGCATCTGTCTTGTTCTCCTTTGAAAAATAATCTGTCATTTCATACTGTGTATTAAATAGGTGAGACAGTTTAGGGGCTACAGTCTCCTTTGAGTTATATACTGCTGTGTACATATGAATTCAGTGGCAGAATTTACCTCTGTATGTGTCCACAATTAAAAAAAAAAAATCCAAACCGAAACCAGAGAATATGATTTTACAAAAATATTCACAGATTTTAATTATTATAGGAAAAACATTATGTTGAGGTGTATATCCTCATACTCAAACACTCTCATAGATGTATGTACACGTATACCTAAGTAGGTGAACTGGACTGAAATTGAAAGAATCATACAGGTTGGAAGAGAACTGGTCATCCGGTTCAATCTCTTGAGAGAAAGAGAGCCTGGAAGAGACTACCTAGCACTCTGTCCAGTCCAATCCTGAAAACCTCCACTCAAGAGGTCTCTGCCAAGTCCCTGGGAAGGTTGCTCCAGAGGTTAATTGTTCTCATAAAAAAAACCAAACCAAAACAACAACTCTTTTTACATCAAGATATAACCTGTCCTGGTTCAGCTTGTAGTCCTTTGTCTTCTCCATGTGACTCCTTCTGAAAAGAAAATCTCCATCTTCTTTGTAACCACCCTTTAAGTATTAGAATATTGTGATGAGATCCCCCCTGAGCCTTTTCATCTCCAGGAGAAAAGACCTAACTCCATCAGTCTCTCCTCACAAAGCAGGTTCTTGAACCCTTTAATCATCTTCACAGCCCTTCTTTGGACACTCTCCAATCTGTCAGTGTCTTTCATGAATTGTGGTGTCCAGAACTGGACACAGTACTCCAGGTACAGCCTGACAAGCACTGAGTAGAGAGAGATTCACAACTCTGTCTCTGTCTACTATCTGCTAGAAGACCAGTTCTGTTCTGTGGAAAATTTCTGAAAAGCTTTGACACACATGAAGGGCATTTTCAGACTTGCTGGTAACCATACACTGCTATTTTCCTGCCCTTTTGGACCAAAGTATTTAAATAATCCTGTTGTTATGGTAGTTAGAGGTGATAAACTTACAATCCCAGAGATATGAGTAATACCCTTTTAAATTACATGAAGATACTATAATAAGCTTTAAATAAAATAATTTCTTTTTTTTTTTTTTGACTATTTTCTAAATATTTTGTAGAACGGTATTATCTCTAGCTTTTTTGCTGTCTGTCCATGATACCAGGTCAGATAAGGACATCTAAAAATCCCTTACTGGGACTAGAAAAGTGTTTCATCTAAAGGATGTCTCAGGTCTTCCTTTTCTTCTTTTAAAAACTTACTTTCTTCATGCTATCAAAGAGGTTTATCTTCTCGTATGTTTACTTTTTAGTCCAGGCGTATATAATGTGTCCCAAGTAGTTGTTTATTATAGGAACTCTCTTGCCATTTTCATAATGTGCTTGTAGCTGCTACCATGCTGTGTCCTCAAAAGCCTTGGTGGGAACGTGGTATGATTAGCACTGTGAAGCCCTGCTCAGGATACAGAGGGTCGGTGGTGCCGCAGCTTCCCTGTGCGGGTCCCAAGGGCTCTGGACAGCTCTGCCTGAGTGGGCGAGCGCAGGGACAAGGTGGCCCTGTGATGGCAGAGCCAGCAATACCGAGCAGGAGCTGCAATTACGGCGTGCCGAAGTAATACGGAAGTGAAATACATTAGTAAAATTAAAATTTGTCCTCATCCCCTCAGTGAGTAATACAGTTAATGAAAATAGATCTAGCCAAATTAAGATAATTTATTTCATTAGTTTACGGCACTGTAAAACTTTTCAGGGCAGTACAGCCTTTCTGTACAAACCTGAAATAGATGCAGTACCCCGTGTCACTTCAAAGACCACAAAGGTTAAAAGTTTTAAGTGTATTAAAGTAATTTTGTTAATTGTGTCTATAGAGGATTCTCTCTTGCCCTTGGTAAAGTATTCTTAATTTAAAATTCACATTATGCACATTCTGCATTCTAGCCTTTTAACCAAAGTGCAAATATGTAAGTGATTACTTGTGTCTTTGAGACTTAAATTCTATTTTTTTTGTTTTGTTTCAGAAGGTGGTACTGGTAGTACATAGTATTGATATTTTACCTTTCTTTCTCTTCTGTTTCATGCTCTTCTCATTTTCTCTGCTCTCCTTTCTCTTCTTCCTGCCTACCTTCTTTGTGGTTTACAGTACAGGTTTCTACAGGACAGCAATCAATTCCTTGGAGAGAAAGAGGTTCCACCTCTAAACCGCATCTCCCCAAAATCCCCTCTCTGTTTTATTTTCTGGAGTCTCGATGTTGTCCTTTTTTATGTTCGATCAGAAAGACGCTATTCAAAACTGGAAAGTTTCCCAAATACTGTAATTTGTTTTTCCCTTGTTCCTTTCAAATTATAAGAAAACTCAAGATTGATAATCAGCTTGGTTTTGTTGCCAAGCCAAGCTTTTTATAACTCTGCATTATAAGTCAATCTGGCCTTAGTCTAGCTTCACTGTGACTTCATTTTTACTTTTTTTTTTAAATCTGCTTTTCTTCCTGGTAAAATTTCTCTTCTAAATGGCTTATATTACTTATTTTAAGGAAATATTTATAATAATAATTTGTAGTGGAAGTTGTAGTCCTTCCTACAATAAAACAGAATAACTTATCTAAACAGAAACATGGACGTGAGGGCTATTCATTTCTCACTGTAATTTTCAGATGAGATTCAGATAAATCACTTCTGAGTCATGCAAGTCAGTTAATTCCAAACAGAACAGAAATAAAGTCAGAGTGGTTATTTTGGCCAAGGGAAAAACATTATATGAGAATGGGAAACTTATCTTTATCTAATCTATTAAGTAATAGCAGGTTTTTAATACTTTTTTTCATTCTAGGAATCATTAATTCAGAGAAAGATGCTTTCAGAAAAGGGCCAATGTTTTCCTTTCTTCTGTAGAAACGATAGTTAATTTAGCTGTCATTGATGGGAATATGACAGGTGCTTATTCTTTAAAATCCTCTGTGGGCAGGTCATCTTAATGATGTGGTTTCTCTTTGCTGTAAAGAGGAATGGTACTGTGTAACTTACAGTTAATAATTGAGTAATGTGGAAGTAATTCGTCTGACTTTTTGTTTTATTTTGGATTTTAAATTTAATCTGAATATTATTGCTGAAATATGAGCATTTCGTTATTGAATGTAGTACTCTTCAGTTATATTAAGTGGTTACTGAAATTTATAGGATTCTTTGAGAAATGTTGTGGTTCCTCATCAAGTGACACAGCAAGATTTAGTGAGTGTAGCAACTGATTGAGTGGAATGACATAGTATGACCTAGTTGATATACCATATGATTTAACTTACTTCATCAGTATAACTAGATGAGAAAAGAAGATAATAGACCAGCCTTGCCAATTCATTCACTGACTGATTTGAAAATAAGTCCATACTAAATTTATCTCAAAACTACTTGGAGTTGCATGTGAAATGGTCAGCCTAGATACTTTCCAGGGCTGGGGAGGGGCCGAGTAGGGAGAATAAAAATGTGATTGGTTAGGACATCAGGATGTATGAAAAAGTTGTTTTCTTATGTATCTGTCATACAAACTAGAAGAAACAATAATCCCTCTCATGTTTCTCCCTCTTTCCTTTTTTTTTTTTCAAAAAAATTTATTAATTTTTGTTTGATCTGATTTAATAAATAATTAAAAGTGCTTTCATAAGACCTAACAACTAACTGCCAACTACCTTGTGGCACTGAAAACGGGTTTTGCTGAATCCCTGTGCCAAAGAAAGAAAACTGATTTGTAACTGATGAAGTTACTCTGTTGAAGGAGTTTCCACACTCAGGATACACAGAAATAAATATAGCAAGCCTAGTGTTTCCATGAAGAAGCAATTGATTGGAAACATGTGAAGTAAGTGGTACTATAAATATTAATGAACTAAAGATTTTCTGTAATATACTGCTGTAAAGATTTTACTTTTGAAATAAATGCTACTTTTAAGTTTTGATCTTTTGTATGTGATATTTTAAGAATAAAAATGGTTGCCCAGATTTCATATTAAGGTATCACTCACTTTCATGCCAGCTGCATGTGATTATTTTAACTTCATTTGGACTGAAATTTTTATGCTTTTTTTCTGCCCAGAGATATCTATTTATGAATTTGAGCAAAATCAGTTGGCTATTATTATTTTAACACATTTACTATTTAAAATATTATTTGTTTTCACAGTTTAAAAATTAACGTTAAGGGCAACATGCATACACAAGTATTTCCAAAATGAAGGGAAAAAAAAATATCCTTTAGACTGTATATTGCAAACTTTTTTACACGCTGTGGAATAAGCACCCAAGGAATGAGGCATCCAGGAGTATGAGTAAAACCTCTGATCCTCTTAGTATTTCTTTAGAACAGTAGGTAGGAAACCAGTCCTCAATCACTTTGAATCAGAGCTTAATTTCCTCTTCCTTTTGGACACCCTCATCTGTCTTCAAAAATCTTTACTTTCCTAGTGTGTAGGAATTCACGATTGCTTATAATTTCAACCCATTTATTCAAAGCACAAACTAAATTAAATATCCCAAAAGAAAACAGTCATATCTGTGAGCATCTCTATTTAAAATTATTGAAAGTTCCATTCAGTATTCCATCATATAATTTTTATTTATCTTGATTTTTCTAGGCAATAATTGTTATAACAAAGCACAGATTTCATAAAGCAAGCCCATTAGTATTTCTTCCTTGTAGTTACACTTTGTCACTATAAATAGCTTTCTCTTCATGAAGACTCTTTTAACTCATCCTCTCATCAGAAATGATGGATTTTGCTGGTGATTTGAAGGTCAGTAAAATTGGTCTCTGTGCTAAAGAAGCATCTTATAATATTATATACTTAAGTAGGATAGTTTGTGTCACAGCATTCTGGGTAGGTGAAATTAATGGGGCTCAAGGATTCTGGCATTTTTTCTCTAAATTAACAAATGTCAGTCTTGCTGAAAAGCTGAAGATTGGTACAAGGCACTTCAACTCCATACTGGTGTGTTAGTACTGTCGGAAAATACTGGGATGTAGACTGGGAAATTCGTAGAAAAAAACCCCAAATACACTATTATATCTGAATATACGTGAGCCCATATTCCTACATCATTGCAACACAGTTTCCTGATGACTTTTTCTTTATTTTACAGCTACATTTATTTGATGCTTTTCATGCATGCAAGTATAAAGGGAGACACAGTTGAAGAGAAGTTGTGCCCTCTCACACTGGGCCCCCAGGGGTTTGAACATGCTGGTGTCAGGCATGCTTTGACTTGGATTACTCTAAAGCCAAACATCAGAAACTTGGGTGAATTGGGTGAATTCAGTGCTCGTGTCTGCAGTGTGCAGCTGGGACTCTGGTCAGGATGGTGGAAGTCAGTTTGAAACTGTCCTTGGGGCTGTTTCAGAAGCTGCTGAAGCTCTGCTGGCTTGTGCTAGCTGGAAGCTGACAGGGGTCCTGGTGAGAAGTGCTACCTTTCTGCATCATCTGAGTTTGGAGCCTCAACAAAAGAGACAATTTATTTGATTCATAAAAGTGTCTTTCTGTTTGCCAGTTAACATACAGCAAAATTTCCTGTTCAGTTTTATCATTCAGCATTCTTAGTGATCATCCATATGTATGTTAAATGAAGGACGCGTCCGTACTTGTTTATGTACTAGAAATATAGAAGACTTCATTAACCACTCACTTTTAGGAGCAGTATTTAAATTGCTGTCATTGACGACCCATACACATATATGTATGTTTAAATGTATCCATATATAACTTGGAAAAGTTACTTTATGGCAAATATTTTTTCTTGTAACTGTGTTTTTAAATACATTCATGTTGTGGAGTTATCAGTCACCTTCCTGATATTCTGATTATCTTGATAAAGTCAGTAATTGTTTTAGAGGAGAAAGTGCCCAGTTTAAACTTCTTCATACTAACAGAGATAGTAAAGAAATATTTTGTTTTATTTGAATTTGGTTTTGCTTTTTTTAGCCCCAAAACCGGTAGTCTTTATGCTTATATATCTACAGAGAGCCTGAAATTACGATGATGGCATAAGATGCTGGGTTTGTTCAATCATGCATAGCAGTATCAATTTAATTCATTTAACAAACTGGAAAACTAGTCTTAAGTAATACGTTTTAAAAGTGCTACTAATAATTATTAATTTCAAGTTCTGATTTTAACAAGATCTTTTAGGAATGGCCAACCTTCAAGCATGTAGGTACTGCAAATCAGTTTCTCAGTTTCTAAATTTAGATTATTTTTCTTTCTCTGTTTTAATATTAGCAGTCTGAACTGGGATAACTTTTCAGTAATTGTGGTGATTGAAATCAAGGAGACCTAAATAAGATTGAAGGTCAGCAAAGCTATTAGTGTGGCAAAGGTTAACAATATGGAATCTGGGAAGCACAGTCTCACTTCCATTCGGAATGAGACACTTGAATATCATTTCAAGGAGTGTTTCAGAAATGCTCAAATAACCAGTTCATGCTCAGTCCTATAAGAATTATAAACCTGTAAATGGATTCTGTGAGTCACCTCTCATCACATTTAAACCGTTTTTTTTTTTTATATATATTTTTCTTGTTGCTGTTGCTGAAGATGTTAATTTCACAATTTTGGATAGTTTAATTTTCTTCTCTTTTATTTTAGTAGACTGGCAATCAATGCAGGTATCACAGTCTCTGACATGTTGTTTATTCTCTATACAGTACAGCGTATTTTGTGGCTCTAGTGCAGCAGTAGACTGGCCCAGGAATCACAATCTGGGATTATTTTCTTTGTGTGTCCTCCAGGAGTGATATTTTAAAGTCCTTGCATCTGTTGGTACTTAGGAGCATGATTTTTACTTTTTATTTTTGCCAGTTTTTACCATCTGTTTGTCTGTTTTTTGGCTCTTTGATTCATTTTTTCAGTTTAATTTCTCAGTTGCACTGGGAATTCTTTCTCACACATGCTCTTTTTGACTTACCCACAAACTTACATTACAAAAAGAGAAATTGTTTATGACAGTTGCAAAGTAAAATTCTTGGATTTTTTAAAATAATATCTTTTTTATCAAGTCTTTTCTAGTAAATGCACATTATTTTTGTAAGTAAAAAAGACTTATTAGAATTTGTTTAAGTTCTAAAAAAAATTAGTTTGGATTAAATTGAAGCATTTTGGCGGGAAAAGCTAGCTTGGTCACATTAAACACATTCTAGCCTTTAATACTCATTTAGTTTTTAATGGCCAAGAGGGAATATTTTTTCAGAGAAACCTGTGTTATAATCATAAACAGACACAATTCAGTAATTTTCTCACGAAACATTGGCTGAAGTTTTGGCACTAAGAACAACTTGAAACTCACACAAGGAGGAATATTTTTGTTTAAATTCCAAGAAAAATACTAATGAAATATATTAAAATAGAAACAAAATATACATACAGTATGTTACAGACTGTTTCCAATAAAAAGGATGTATCTTCATCAGTTGCATAAGTATCTCATGAATTCAGACATGCTCTAGTACTTCAAGAATCTTCAGATAGTTCTTGAGTCATTTTCTCTGCTTATGCCTGACAAGTTTTTCACAAAAAAAATTACATTATGTAAATGCAATTTTAATGTACGAAGGTAACTTTCTATCACACCTACTAAATATTTTGCTTCTACGTGTGTTTGTGAATACGGAAATCTCCACTGAAGCTTTGATCTTTGCCTTCACATATATATTTTCCTTCTCACTTAAAATATAATACATTCCTTAAGGTGGAATTTAATGGCTTTTTAAGAAACAAGCTGGTTTATTTTTAGCCACTTTCACATGTTTTGTAACTGAGGATTTTAAAATTTATTTCTACTTTCTGATGTAATTGCTTGCTCATAGTTGATTTTCAAACCAGAATATAGACCTACTTCCTTTCTGATATTTTTTCTCTGTTTTCGAATGAATGTTTTGCATAGTACTGAACAAAACAGTGAGTAAGAAAGAGTTACATTAAAATACCAACACTAGCACGTAAGAACATGTTTCTTTTGGAATACATGGCTCCTGTAATCTGTGGTACCCTTTCTGTTTGTGTGGGCTGCTTTGTTCACTTGAGAAAGTGTTTTTTGAAAGGAAGCATTGCTGTGAAATTCCAAGGGCTGGAATTAGTTGTCTTCTGCCCACATATGCATATAGTTTTTTTCCTAAATATATTCTGTAACCATTTTTTACTATGTTTCAAAATTGGGAGAGCCTGGTGTTTTTTCCCCAAGTGATTTAAGTTTTTGTTCCCACTCGATTCCCATTGTGTTTTTCTGCAGACTTTTTAGTTTTGGGAAAAGAGGAGTGTTAGTACCTTATTTTAAATTCTCAGTTGTCATTAAAAAAAAACTTAGTAGGATTTTCAAGTTTTACTAATAGAGATTCAAACAGACCTTGTTTGAGTGGTACCAGGAGTGATTTTAACTCATTTTTTCAAAATGCGAGTTTAAAAATTTTTCTTGGCTCTAAGAATTTTATTGCTGCCAGATTTAACTTCCTGATTTCCTGACAAATATTCTGATACTGTAAGTAAAGGGGAAAGCTGAGTGAATAAACCAACATGCACTTTCCAGTGTATTGTGAGATGTGCGCTTCATTACGCTGTAATAACATCCGTGCAGGAGTGGAATTGATTTAGAGTTCATAATACGGAATCAAGAGACTGCTGATCACTTGTTTTTCTGTGGCTTGAATCTTAAAAAGTTGTATATTTTCATTTGGGAGTATAAATTAAGAATAAAAAGAAGGATGCTTTCACTACTACAGTTTGTTGTCCATAGGGCTATTTAGAAAGTGCCTGTGAAAATGGCTGCCTCTTGTCTTTTTTTCTTGCCTTCCACGTTGAAAACAAGTTGGTCTGATATTCTCACGAGATGGAGCTGTAGTAGCATGTTGAGCAGAAGCGTGCATGTGTTGTTCTTTCCATAGGGTTGGTTTACTTGAGACTGAGAGAACTCAAACAGTATTAAGAGAAGGAGATTTGAAGTGTAATGATGAGAGCAATCCATTTCCAGGAGCATCCCTTCTAAGCTGGAACCTTGCTCCTACTTTGAATCTGAACTGACTGTTTAAGGATAACCCATATTTGAATGCCAGACACTCAGTTGTGCTTTACTGTGTATTTAAAAAGGCTTGAGGGAAGCTAAATGTAAACTTTCACGTTAGATAGTTTCCCAGCTGACTGGTACATTGAATTCATTGAGAATAGGAAGGGCTGGTTCAATTCATTTCCATCCCTTGTATTTCAGTCATTTTCTGCAAGGGTGCATAAGGATTCATTACCATAGCAACACCATTTTAGCTTGTACTGCTGTGAGTGTGGTTAATGATAATAGAATTATCTAGTCATTTTAAATCCTGTTATATTATTAGGTCATCTGAACCATCCTCTTGCTATGTATTGAGTTATTCCCTGTAGCCTATCTTGTAGTTCTTTGTCCACGCTACTTTTACATGTGTTGAGCAGTGGAGATTCTGCTTCTTCCCTTGGGAGACTTTAGCAATCTGATATATCACCCCATTAAGGATTTGCTTCTGATATTTAGCCTCATTTCACCTCCTGTCTCCCAGCTACATGGATTTGTACGACGTGGAAGTTCTGTTCTGATCATCTTCTTCTTTATCCAGCTTTTGCAAATAATCCTTATTCTTCACCTGCAGCAGAATGTAACAGCTCAGTATTTGTATGTTTCGGGATTTTCTTACAAGGAAAAGCAGGTTTCTAAACCCATCATCTCTTCTTCCTGACTGTCTCATTTTGGTAGAAAAGTGCTTAGTACTCAAATACTATTTAAATGACCTGAACTGCATAGACAAAGAGCTTCCAACTTTCTAGTGCTTAAATGTGTTCACTTCAGCTTACGCACCACTAAATCGTCAGTTCTTATGTGTGCATCTGTGCTTCCCTCCCTCTGTTGTAGTGCGTGGTGAGTGGGAAGATGTTTTTTTTCTTAAAGTTCAAGAGATGCTCCTTAACCCATGCCACAAGTCAGCAGAAGTCACCTCTTCTTATATGACCAGTTTGAATGTGGATAGGCATAGATATCTCTGTTCTCCATATGCTCAGATTGCACACTTTATCCTCTCTTGTGATTTACTGATTCTAAATCCTTTTTACCTACATTCTACTTATTTTCCACCCTGAATAGAAATAATTTCCAGTCATGTCCAAAGAAAAATACAAGTAGAAATGCATTTGTCCCTTTCTTCTTATGGCATTACACAGTCTGTGCTACATGTAGGTTGGCTAGAATTAGTTTAAAACAAGAAAAATAAAGTACTTCACTATATAGTGAAACCATGAGTTACCTGCAGATACATTACATCATCATATTTTGTGTTTGCTGTCTCAAAAGTCATTGTGGATTTGGTAAATAAGACAGAAGAGTATTGACATCTTTCCGGTAATTTGTTCTTCTCAGTGCTACTTAGGCTTCTTGACTAATTTTCCTCGTTAATATTTGATGACCTACAGTTGCCCATTTCTTTGGTTGTTACTTGTCTACAGTATAAATCTGTGCATATTACATTAATATTCATCCATACTACCCAAAGAGGGCAGAAGGCTGGGAATTTCTACTCGAAATAACTTCTAGAGCTAAATTTGCTGCAAAAATACTTGATGCTGCAGTAAAATCCAGGTATATTAAACCTGCTTTGGTATTATCATTGACTAATTCTTTAATTTGTGGTGATTCTTGCTAGGGGTTTTTTTGAGATCTTTTACCAAGATTCTTCCCTTTGAGGCTTAGACTAGATTGCGTTTCTCAGAATGCATTATCTTACATTTATTCGGGTTTCAATTTTCTCAGTTACCAGGCTTCTCGGTCCGCCAGTGTGATAAATATATCTCAAAAGTCTTGCAAAGCTCATTGATCATGTTTTAAAAGATTATTTAAAACCTAATTTGTATTTCACTCGCAAAATTCATCTCTTTATTTTTAACTTTCTCATCCAGATTATTAATTCTTTAGGTAACATTATCTTCCTGTCAGTCCCTTAGAAAAGTATTAGTTTTTCTATTTTAAAGGTTATTTTAATGTTCTTTTGTGTCTGTGTGTATGTACACTCTCGTTCTTTTTCTCTGTTCATTATTGCCTTCAACCTGGTTATATGTAAAGAGAGAAAGTGCATTTTATTAAGCCTTCCTGTTGCCTACACTGTCTAGAGTAAATGTGTGCAAGATATTTTTTAAGGCTTTTTTTAATCTTTTTTTTTTTTAATTATTATTTTTTTTTTATTAAATCGGACTGCACAAATTTTATAACTATTAACATTAAGGAATTATTCTGAGCCTGTCAGTAGCTGAGGCTAGACCAGAAAAAAAGAATGGAAAACCTGCTGATTTTTGTAAATGAAAATTCACAGTTTTTAAACCAATCTGTTTCTCCCCATATTTTATTCAAATCATATCACTCTGTGAGAGCACCGTGAGCTTTATTAATTTCAGTGAGAAACCACAGCCTTTATTGCAGAATTTTCTATGTGTTTTTTTTTTTTTTTTAATCTGGCCTCACCTTTATGCTGAATCGCTCTTAGTTATAAGATATAGAAGTATGTTGTAGAAAATTGTTTCTGTGATTCTGTCCCAGTGAAACCCAGTCAGTAGGCCAGTACTGTCCTTTCTAAAATTTGGTGGTGTTTGAGGAAGTACAAAGTACACTCCAGACGTAACTTCCCAAGGACTAGAGAAAAGCCTGCTGGCAAATTACTTATCTATTATAGTGGCTCTTGCACTGTCCTTTGAAATAGCTAAAGGTGGCCATAACAAAGTACTAGAATAGTGTAGTTAGTTAGTCTGAGACTTGATTTATTCTGTGAAACTAGAAAGTGGAAATACCCAAAGATCCTGCCCAGGGATGCAGCAGAAACAGCACCCAGTACAGTTTGATTTCTAAAGTTGCTACTTACTGAAACCCCAGCACTTGGTTGTTCTTACAGTTTCTTCAAGCTTTCTTTCATGGTTTAAAGAAATAAGCTTCAGACTGATAGAATAATAGTGCTTGCTTTCCCCTGGTTTCCTAAAAGTTCTTTTCCACTTTCAGAAAATGCGTGTGAAGAGTTAAAGCAAAATAAACATTTCTGCAGGGAGTCTTTAGACTTGACTAGCTTTGTTGACTGGCTCATGTGGGATTCCAGTGTGGTTTATGGAAATTGATAAGAAGTTTCTGTACACTTCAAAACCTTCAACTTGGCTTTAGCTAGTTTATAACTGATGAAGTGACAACTAAAAAAAAATAAATCAGAGTATTTAAATGTGGGGTTTAACAGTGTCTACCTCCTTCTAATCCTAATTCACACAAGTTATTCTGATTCCTTATCAAATTTTGTTCCTTAATCTTAAAAGGGTGTTTTTGTAGACTTCTATATATGAAATGGTATGAGTTTTTGGTGAAGAGAAGCACTTGGGCACTTGCCTCTCTAGTGTATTTACAACTTCCATGCTTTCAAACTTTTTTTTTTTTTTTTGGAGGGGGGGTGATGTGTGTGCGTGCGCTGTGAAACGAATTTAGAGGAGTTCCACCACAAAATGTGTGGGTTTTTTTTTTCCTTTTGTTTATGAATCTCAGCTTTTACTGAACTCAGGAAATAGCACTTAAAAGCATTGTTGTGCTTCTGTCTTAATTTCATCTCCTTGAAGGAAGATGGTGGAATTTGAGTAATTTGTATGAAGTTGTTTAGGTAACTACTTATGTGGTGACAAATAAAGTTCTGTTGTAGGTGAGAAGCGTGCAGGAAGAAAAACAAATTATAGAAAATAGGTCAGCAAAAGGGATTTATTTCAGGAAAGCATGCTTGTTTTCAAAGAGGTGAGTGCTGAGATGGCAACTTCAGTGAATAAGACACAATTATTTAGATTAGTTGAAAATAGGTAGGATTTTGAAGGAGGCAATAAATGAGGGATAAGATTGACTGTACAGCAGTGCAAGTTACTGAACGTTGACATGAATGCCTTGAGCTGTATGCAAAACTGCAGATGATAGATATCCTTTCAAACAATGAGCTGAGGCCACAGTGTTAGAGATATTTTAAGTCATCTCTGCTGCTGAAAGAAGCTATTTTGGCCATGCTTTGCTTCTTCCCTTGTGCCTCCTTAAGCTTTTATGAGACTGTTAATCAGACTGAACTGGACCAGCCTGGGAAACATAAACAATTAAAATTGAGTTTATTAAACATTAATTTTAATTTAGATCTTTTGTGTAATGATACAAATACTTGAATGAGCAGAAAGGAGAAGGTGGACAGAGTGATGAACATGACCATCTGAGGAGGGGAAAAGATGAGACTGTCTCTTTCAACAAACCACATCTGTGGTTTGTGCTGTCCTTACAGGATAATGAAACACCAGGCTGAGGCGTTGTTATGGGCAACACAACAGAAATACAATTGCTTGAAAATACTGCACCTCTGTCACATGTGCTGAATTCCATCCCTACTGCTCTGACTTGGGGGAAAAAGGGAAAGAATCACAAATGGAAATAAGATCTCTGAGAAGAAATTAAAAAAAAATAATTATATTGAGAAGCTGGTACTTGTTCTGGTGCAAAAAATGGCACTAGATGAGTTATTTATTTGAAATGCGTTCCTTTTTGTATGATTTACAGTTAATTTACAGAGTGCTTCTGGAGCTGTCATTCTAGCGCTTGCGTGATGTCCTACACTTGTTCCTCAGTGCGTTTTAGACAAAGAGGCTTTCGTTGGTAGTCCCTGGATAGCTCAGTGACGTGGTGGTGATGGTGAGGTTTGACTGTTGCTCGTGTATCGTCATGAGTCGTGTAAGAGTTTTTCATGGTGGTGAGTGGTGCGCACATGCAGGTATGGGCTCGGGACAAACCGCTCTGAGGGAATTGATGCTTTCTTCAGCCTTTCTCCAACCACCAGCCTCCAGGGGTAATGGGGCCTGTGGTGCTGTCTGCTGCCCTGAATGGGCAATGACTTACCATCTGCAGTGATGAGTCTAGATGCTTTTTGATATTTTCAGAACTGTGCTTAGTGATATTTATTTCTAAAGTACTGGTTTAGCCTCTGTCTTTTTTGGTTAAGTTCAGGAGTACATGTAAGTATTTTACATTTTTCTGAAGGTAAAGCTCTGTCTATCTCAGCATTCACCCAAAGCTGAAAGCATCCAAGGCTGTAGATGAACCTTGAAAATATGAAAGGAAATACTCTGTGACTCAGTTTCCTGAAATGAAAAAAAGAAAAAGAATTTGGGAATAACCTTTGATCTTCTTCCTGAGGGTTCAGTGAAGCTAAAGTCGTTATTGTCCATTGAAGTGCTTTTGCCCTACTATGCTGGAGGGCACTACAGAAGTACTGAGTACTATTTATTTTAAATTTGATTTAATGCTTTTGATTAAAAAATTAATAAAATTGTCATAGACCAGATTGTAACCCTGTAGGCACTTGGAATGGAGCATTCGTAAATGAAGCATTTACTGAGAAATTTGAAATTGTTTTTCATGTTGACTTCAGCAAAACAAATTGAGCAAAGAACAGTGAAAAATGCTGTAGTATTTTCTGTTATTAAAATGGTGAATTTGTTTGGTGCCTAAGGTAAAATCCATGTTGTGCAAAAGACCAAAAAATAAAATGCTATGGCATAACAGGGAAACTCAACTGAAGCAATTTTGTTGAGTTTCTCAGTGAAGGATGAGGTGAAAAGCAAGAAGTGGCAGGCAACTGTGCGGTTCGGCAAAAGAAAAGTAAAAGATAAAAGTGCAAAATGGTAAAATCTTATCGCTCAAACTTTGCACAGGAGCTGAGAGCAGGCTTGGGTGCCTTGTGCCTCTGCAGTAAGGCTGGGTACCCTGCACTGCTGTCGTGGTGCTGAGGCTCCCTTGGGATCTTCCTCCCCTGGGACTTCAGAATTTTTTCTGGTTTTGTTCCTTTAGAGGAGGAAGAACTGAAACGGGAAGAATTACCTTTAAGCTCTGCAAGTTAGAAATCCCTTAGCTTGGGTTTATTTGTCCATCTACACGGTGTGTAACACAAAAGAATTTTAAAACAGATAAATAGGTATTTTTTCTTTATAGCAATAGGAATTTAATTCAAATAAATCATAAATTGAAGCTTTATGCTAGCAGAGCCTAGCAAATGAGAAGTAAAGATAAATCAGTGTTTAAATGAGAGAAAGCCCATGTACTTTTTTTAAAGCAAGATGATATAGTAGTATAATTCTGTTTTTCTAATAATTTGGGCAAAAATAGCAGGCGATTTTCAGTAGCACAAACCCCAAACCTTTGAAAGGTAATTTTTCTAAATTAGATGAAATTCCACCTTAAAAAGTACATGCTAACTTCAAACTCACACCAGTGCAGGGACTTGAATCTTCCTGGAAGCCAGATATATTAAATTTTTAAAAGCCAAGTCTTCAGTAAGCTTTCTGATGTCATGTCTAAACGGTCCTGAGCCATGCCGAGAAAAATACCCAGAATTGAATTTTGTTATTAAGGTGCCTGTGTGAGTAAAATGATGTTTTGTGTGACGGAGAACAGAGTCCTATACATTTAGCTTGCTTCTAAATTGACTCTTACATTCAGTACTCGAGAGGATCGAACTGTTCTGTACTTGGCTGAAGCCAGCAAAATCCTCATATGCTGATACAGATCTGCAAATCAAGCAACAAGGGACTATTTGAGATTAAAAACGAAAAAAAGAAATGAATAAGGATAAAAGAGCTATGAGACCTGTTTGAAAATTGCTTGATGACAAATTCGGGTTGCAAAATGAGAAATGCTTTTTGTATCTTGAAAAAAAAAAAAAAAAATCCTCAGAAGGATGAAAATCATGGTCTTTGAAAAGGTGAGGTGAATAATAATATATTCAGGAGCATTACAGGGAAAATGTGAAGTGATTTATGCAGAATTTTCTCCTTTCCTTTGTCTGGATATCAAGGGGAAACTGTGTGACTCATCTATAATACATCTCTGCAGAAGCCTTACAGGTCTCTAAACTTATAGGTGGAGGCATGTACGTTTGGTTTTCTGCAGAGGAAAAATGTCTCTATCCCCATTTCATGTATCCGTTGTCATTTCTTGAATTTTTAAAAATTATACAGGACTTAATAACTTCTTTTTTTCTTATTATCTATATGCAGAAAAAGCTAGCTTGTCAGATTAAGGGAAGAAGTATTTAAAATTCTGTTGCTTTACATTAGTTTACAAGCAGGTGAACTTAGTGTAGATCTATTTATAGGAGAACTAATGGATATGCCTAACTTGACCTACTTTAGACTACTTAATGGAAAAAAACACACTGTACTTGTGCTACTGTAATATATTTTTTTCTTACCTTAAAAACAAAATAATGTATTTGCTGTTGTAGCCTCCTAAATATATAGGCCTATTCAGAAGCATATATATATATATATTTATTTCCCAGATGACTTAGTAGTGCTTCCTGTTAGAAGTGTGTTGTGGGGTTTATTTTCCTTCCATAAACATCAGCTTCCCCTTAAATGCTAGGTTTTTTTGTTCTTTGCTGGTCCTGAAATCCCAGGTCTATATAAATTGGAATTGTGAAGTAGGAAGAATTCAAACTCTTAAAGAAAACGCAACTTCCTTTTGTAAAAATCACTCTTTTTGAATACAGGGGCAGTTTTCTCTATATATGTAGGTATTACATGAGTTAATCAGAAGTGGTGGTGGCGTATAGATGCATTTGTACATATCAGTTAACACAAAGAAAGGGAAAATAAATGATATATAAAGTCAACCAGAGGGGTGTTTGTTACACCACAAGGGCCACACTCATGTTAGCTTACCATGTGGAGATATCTCCGTAATTGAGGTAATTCCTTCATTATTCAAGGTAAGTGATAAAAGAGCCTGCACAAAACCAGGCCTGGCCTTTGGACTAAACTTGGCAGGGGAATTTGATTATACATTGACATATAATTGTAGCCTCATTTCAAATAAAGCTGATAACTATTTCCATTAAAAGTATTTCCCGTGACTCTGACATCAAAGTATGACTCTGAATCTCTATTTAACCCTAATATTTGTTTTAGACTGACAGATCCTGGTGGTCTATATGTCAGTCTGTGAATCATATGACAAGAGTATAAAATTTCAGAGATTTGGACATGGAAACAGTCTGCAGATAAGCCTTGTTTAAAACAAACAAAGAGCATAGACTTTTGCCTGTGAAACAGATATGTTTTGGATCCTGAGGAAAAAGAGAAAGTAGAATAAACACTGTAACTAGGCAGTTACACAAAATTGACCAATTTTATTTTTAAGGCAACCATCAATTTGAGGTAATTGATATAGTTGTTCATGGGTCTATGAGATAAATACTTCTTTTTGTAATACAGTGGGTACATCTATAATTTATAATTGATCAGATCTTCAGAAAACTCTAGGTGCTTTGGTTAATATTGAAAGTGTTGCAATCCATGCTTTATGTATTTCAAATAAATAGGGCATGAGAGTTTAGTGCTTTCTTGTTGCATCTAATCCTTTAGTTGACTTTCTGTTATCACATTGCTTTTTAAGAACTCATTTTACTGGACTACTCAACAGGCAGCGCTATTAGTGCTGGGACGCCCTGTTCAGTCATGCCAAACCTTTTCTGGTATTCCCGTTAGCTGTGGTTGGTTTTTCTTACACGTCGCTCTGTAACTGAGCTGTGTGTCCAAATCATTATGTGATGAAGTATCTTGAGTTTGGTAACTCCTCAGATACTTTGCATCTAATGCAATGTTTGAAAAATAGGTTATGAACTGCAAGTGTTACCAGATAATAGGAGAAGTAAGAGGTAAAGCTCATCTGATATCTTTCAGCACGAAGAGGTATTTTGTGGCTCAACATCATAAGCTGATGCTGAGACAATTAAGATCCATTTGAAAGTTACTACTTTTCAAAGAGTCGTATCCAAGGGTCTTATCTTTATTTGTCTTTGAAAACACGGAGTTTTATTCCCAACATATTAATAGAGATACACACTTGTAAGTGATTTGTGCTGCTATTGTATAGCAAGTTGGTATAGAAATTAAGAAATGACCCGATGTTGTCTTCATATTTATATTTGTATATGTATATATATATATAAAAAATACTCTCTTTGATATGAAAAATAAATCAGCAAGGTGTTATCAGGTTTAATTTGTCAACAGTTTACCCATTTGTCAATGAACAGAAATTTAGGGAACTGAGTTACCATCATTATAGTATTTTCTAATATGCTATGAGTATTATGGTAATGCATATTATTTATGGACTTAGAGCTGTTGCAAAATGACTGCCCATGAAAGAGTTGTGCCACAGTAACACTTGAGTCTTTTTTAAAATGTCCCTTAAATATGATCTGGTGGGAAGAGTTACATATTTGTGTTTTCCATTTGATATTTGCCATCTGTAGAGGGACCTTGATGTATGGATTTGTTACGGTCGCTATCATTTTACAGCACACCTCCTCCCTCTGCCTCCCACCTTGGGCTATCACCAGTCCCAGAGAAGTCACTGAAATGGTCCAGAGTGGGATGACCTCAGCCTGGGGAAAACAAATGTTGTAGCTTTCACTCAAACAGCAAATACAGTCTATGAAATATGATTACAGTACACATTGTGAAATGCTTGGGAATCAGTGTTATTTTAGCCATTACTATGGTTTTCTTTCTTTATCAGATCCCTTGTATGGGGTTGCTGAGTTGCTTGAGTAGGTTTTTTTTTCCCCTCAATATTCATTCTCTGCTGGTGGGCATAGACCATTCGACTACATTAATTAACAATCACGTTCGATCAACAACGAAAAACCCCTTTGAGTTTTAATGCATTTCATGCTGTTTGTTGGCAAGCTACCGCTGTAAGGTCATGTCCAAGATTTTCTTTACTGCAGGGAAGCAGAACTAGCAAAATGTCTCAGGTTACATTCACTAGCAAGAAAACCTTTTGTTTAACCTGCTGCAACTCTTAAAAGGCTCTTGTACTTTTCAGTGCTTTCTGCAGTACCTATAGCGAAAAAGAATTGACTGCAGCATCATCTAGTGAAAAGCTTTTTTAGTGGGAGCTCCATTAAATAGCTGAACAGTGTGTGTATTGTACTCCTACTGCTAGTCTGGTTAGCTGTGTGACAGAGGTGTGTGCCACCAAATTGTTACAGAATATATGTGTGTGATTTCAGTGACATACCACAGGTTGTCGAGCCCCTAACGACTACGGACTTCAATAAACCTCTTAACTAAGACACATTACAAAATAATTGAGATACTATAGGGTTTGCTCGTTTTTTATCAGTATTGCAAGACTCTTAATAGATGTTTTAAAATGAGTTGTTAGGCATGAAAAAATTGTAGTCAAAACTGAATGAAGTGTCATATAGATTTGTCAAAGAAAGGTTGTATCAAATTATATTGTTTGGCTATCTAATGTTCTGCTTTTTTGGACAATAGGAAATTGAATACATCTCTCTTTAAATCCGTAAAAAACATTTTCTGTCAAGGCGCTTCACAACAGAAATAGTGCCATCATGAAGCCAGCCAGTTTTAAGGCTCAGCTTGATCAGTTTATTAAATGGGAAATAAGAGATGATTGCCTGTGATAGCAGGGGATGAATTTGATATTCATCAGAGACCTGGGAAATCCCTTCCATTCTGTGCTCCTCTGCATCTATATAATGTCTATTCACTGATTCGAGTGAGCAAGGCAAATTTCATTTTAGAGTAGTGAGGCGTATAGAAACTGTATGAATATTGCCATTTCCAAATGTGGGGTGCCCATCCTGAACAAGGATGTGAATAGCAGGGATAATAGAGATGTAAGTAGAATGTAAACTCATATATATATATTAAAAATGTAATAATTTTCTGTGGTTCTTTTTTTTTCGTTCAAGTGGATGATGATTTAATGTAAGGTTTCTCTCTCTCCTCTTCTTCCTTGAATTAATGACAATAGCAGTGCATCTAGTATAGGACTGATGTGCAGTCACAAAGCTCTTACCTAATTATTTGTGCATATGTATGTGTTCAAGAGGGAGAAATCCTCTTTTTTTTTTTTTTATTCAATAACTTTTGTTTTTTTCCCTGTGTGATCTTTGTAACTGCTCTTCAGATTTGATTGAAAATTGCCATTCTCTAGAGATTTGGCCGGTTAATCAAGAAGTGAGAACATTAGCACAAAAGCCTGATGCTGTTATATTTGTGCTAGTTAAGACACAGGAAAATGGATCCCTTAGGAGCTGTTTTCTATCAGGTCTGATCATACAGAGAGAGAACCTACTTTATGTTGCAAGGACCAAACAAACATTTATAAAACACGACTGCCAGGAGACTAATAGGAAATACTGTCTCTTCTTCCATAATCATTACAGAGAAGTGCAAGAGAATAAAAGCGGAAAGATGAAGGGAAGGGCATATTTTAATAGCATAAGCATTATTTTTCTTATGTACCTACTGGGGGAAAAAATACTGGTGTGCAGTCTTTCTGGAGCTCGTCGTTATTGATAATGCATCTTTCTCTACAGTATAATCTAAAGTACCTGTTGAACATTACATACTGTTTGATTATTTACAGTACTTTCACTCACTATGCTAAAATTTAAAATAATACATGCTAGAAAATAATCAAACTTGAATTCTTCTAAAACACAGAGGCTGTGTATTGACAGACTTTTATTTGCAGAGGGATGTATGATAATATTTATCACCAGTTGCTCACACTGGTAGTTCTGCCTGTTTGCTAGAGTGGATGCAATTCCTTGCCATTTCAAGACCCTGCTTTCTGTTACTAAAGCTAGTAACAATGTCAAAAGTGGTGTGCAATGAGAACATCCACCTTGTGCGAAAATACTTTGCTGCAGTTACTCTTCAGAGTAGTAAAAATGCAAAGTGGGTTTGATTATATTTTAAAAGATGTCTCCTTCGTAGAGTTTTTTGTGTACCCATGTCAGACCATCTTTCTGATGAAGCTGGATCTCTTGTTCAGTTAACAACTTCACAGGTCTGAAAAAAAAATTGGTTTGTGTACAATGCAACCAGATTTACTGTTTGTTGGATGTGCAGGTAAAGACACAAGAAGAATACATTTGATGCTGCAGGTTGCAGAAGCGAGCAAGGAAAACAAGGGAGATTGGTGGTGAAGCCTTAGCACAGCTCCATGCACTCATGTATTATGATCGACTTTACTTACAGATTTCCTTTCTTTAATGTTTATTTGATTTACTCAGGATACAAGTTAGTTGCTGTTTACACAATAAGTGACCAGTCAGATTTTTTTCTCTTGTGATGGTCAGTGTTCAAGTGCCATTCACTTGCCATGAAGTGTTCAAGTCATTTGAAAGCAGTTACTCTTTCATACAACCATTATCACTAAAACAGCCAATCACTTTCTGAACACTGATGAAAGAGTGATTATACCCTTCTGAATTGAAGAAAAGAAACACTCAAGCCCCAAAACTCCACCTTTACTCCCTTTTCTTTTTTTTCTTTCAGTTATTGGTTGAATGGAGATGATACTGCTGAGTTTGAGAGATGGGATTAAGTGTTCAGAGATTGTGACAGATTTTATACAGAACCCTTACATGCCTTCAGAGCCCATTTCCCATTGTTTCTGGCTGAAGTAGATTGTAACTGGCACTTTCTCAGATCAGACACCTGGACATAAAGACTGCACAAATGAAACATCTGGTAATTTAAGTGATTGCACTAACTTCACTTAGACTCCCTGGCTACTATTGAGTTTTCTGTAGGTAACTGTCAAAGAAAGAGAATATGAAGAAGTTCTGCTTATGTTTTTGGGGAAGTTAATTAGAGTGTATTGAACAGCGAAGATGAGTGGGAAGGTGCTTTTTTTTTGAAGATGAAGTAGTGACTGGTAGTAATTGTGGATTAATCAGAGGCAGGACCTGATATTTTGGTAATGAAAGATAAAATATCCATTAGGATAGGGAAAGCACAGCTGGTTTTGAGCTTTGGAAATGGCACAAAGCAGTCTTCAGTCAGAAAAAAAATCTGAGAAAATGTAATTAAAGGGACTGTTTGGGTTCATCTGTATTGAATAATGTTCTGTTGCTACTGCTAACATTTCTTAACTCTCAGGGTTTTGTAATTCTAAGAAGTGATAGGGAAATTTTCTTCAAAAATAGAGAACACATTGGCAACTTTTCATATGATTTTCATTAACACTATGCAGATGAACTGTGAAATGGTCCTTTCTATAGGCAGAACTGCTAGTATTAGTAGTCCATTTTGAACAGTGAAGGTAATTGCTCAATTCTTGAGTTGTTAATTTTATTATAGAACTTAGAACCATAATTTTTTTCCTTCTTATTTTTAGAAAAATGGAAATCAAAATTTTTTTCAAGAGTCTGCTACTGTGTACCTGTGCACAGATTTGAGTCCTAAAAGACACACAAACTTTGTGCAGATCCATTTAAAAGTAAGAATAACTCCTTGAAATCCCTAATTCTCTTAAAGTAACTGAAATTTTAAAAAGTTTCCTTTTTGTTTGATGTCGTTGTTCAAAGTTGTCATTATATTGTTTAATCCCCATATTAGTAGCCTAATTACATGAGAGATGATATGGTTGCTTTATGGAAAGTTACATCCCTGTCTGGTTCCAGTGAGGCCTGGGTGAGAAGCCCTGGCTGACTCATCTAAGCAAAAGGGAGTTGGGGGAATTTTACACTGAATGCATCAGGACACATAGAAGTTCATTGGAAGAGGTGGTTTAAGTTTTCCTCTGTGCTGTAAATGTGAAATGCTCTTTTAATTACGCTATTTCACTTTTGGAAAATAAATAAATATATAAATCATTCTGTCTTTAATGTAAAAGCTGTATCTTTTGATATAGCAGGAACTGGTGTTTTTGGAAAACAAAAAGAAACCTTGCAGTTTTGGGAATTTGCTCAAATCTGTTCTCAGAAATGTCTGCAGTAATACCCATCTGGGTTCTTGGAAACTTTCTTGCTCTTCTAAATGTCCTTTCCCTCGTTTTACCTCATGATAGCACATCCAGGTGGAATTTGCCTTTCAGAAGAAAACTACTTTCCAAATAAAGAAATAATTGCTTGATGCAGAGTTTTTCACTGCTAGTTACTTTTCTTAGTAAATCAGAGTTTTAAGTCAAATCCCTCTGCAGGTGTCCAATTTTTCTCTCTGTTCACTTCAATGTAAATCAAAATCTGTTTTATTTTAAGAAGAAAGGAGAGCCTGATTACTGTAATACTAAAGATTTTTAAAAGGGTACATCATGCATCTGTTGATTATGGCAGTAAGTATTTTTGTTAGGGTTGTGATTCCTCCTCCAAGCACCTATTTACAGGCACATGCATGGTTTTGATTCAGATCTGTCTGCTGTCCGGGAAAAGCCAGACAGAGGCGTGTGGGAGCTGCTGTTTCTTAATTGCTTGGATAATTGACAGTGAGTCTGGTTCCAAAACTTGCCGTGTTTGTATTTCTTTATACAAGAGGCACAAAAAGTGGATGTGATGGTGCCAGACAGCATCTGTTTTACATAGCCTTCGGTTTTCAGTTTCTGATATCTTATATTCTAATATTAAAAGATACAGTATAGGCAGGAGGTAGGTAGCTTGGCTGTTGCCTTTGTCCTGGCTGTGCTTGGGGTCAGTCAGGGGGATGCTCCTTCCCTTGCAGAATAAACCTCTGGACCACCAGATTGGACAGAAAGAAAGAAAACATGATGTGCAACAAGTGGAGGAGCTTAAGTGTAAACTGACATTAGGAGGCTCTGAGGCTGAGAGCAAAGATACCATCAGGGCTGGGAAGTGGTGGAAAAAAAGATTATCCACAGGGATTAAGCTTGAGTCTTGCATGGCGAACTGTATCCCAGGAGGGTACTGGAAGTTGGCCTATCAAGACGAAATCCAAAGGATTGCTGCAAGGACTGAGTGGGGCAAGGATGAGTTTTGTTTACAGACTTTAGACTAAACAAGGGAAAAGCTTGTGAGGCAGAAAGATGGTAAAGTGTAGGACTACAGGTAGTACTAGATGAATGATGCTTACATTGTACGTATGTAAATGTCTGTTAAAATGACACAGCTCAAAGCCAGACATTTATGTGTTAGCGGAGGCATAACTACTAATAGGTAGGATGTTATTTCAGTCTCTTCTTACATGTGTTTATACTTGTCATATGTTTGCTTGAAAAGACCACACATGGAAAATTGCCAAAAACATTTTATTACCAAAGTCACATTAATTTGTGATGACCTTTTATCATAGCTGAGATTCAAGACTGTGTTTCATCAGCAACTCTGATTTTAGACTTGCAGATAAAGGTTCAGTGCAATATAAACACGTAGTTTTCTACAGGCACCAGTGTCCCTAATTTCAGTACGAGAAACCCATGGCAACAGTGAGCTGCAAGTAGCTCTATGAAACAATGTGGAACGCTTTTGTTTAATGTAAAACAACTCCAAATATTCTGATTTTCCTATACATACCTTTTTGCATGTAACTTTGGAACTGCTGTGGGGTTTCGAATATTTATTTATTTTTAAACTTTATGCAGTAGTACATATAGAACTTCAACTGAAATCAATAAATATAGAAATGTTAACACTAGCTTGTATAATATTTATGAATTATAGATTATCAAGGGATGTAAGCAACTTTTAGTATATGGAAAATATTTTAGTTTGAGTTCTCATTTCCATTCATAATGCAGTTTTAGGCAGGTTCAAGATGCTGGTTAACCTTTGAAATGTGTTACTTGTCTAGCGCTTAACAGAGATAGATGACAAAGAAGTACGTATTAAAGCCTCTCAAAATATAGGATCATCAATCTTCAAGCAGCCTGGCTTCATGCAATGCCCTGCTATCCAGGACACACAAGGCATATCTACAGCCCATGGAAGCTCGATGTATCCAGCCTCCTGATTTTGCAGATTCTCCGTGGAAGTGTCAATTGGACATTACCAACTGCTTCTGCCTGCCTTTAAAATCTCTTCAATAATTTAATATGTTGTCTGACTCTGTGTGCTGAACTCATAACCTATCACTTATTATTTTATTGGCCTGATGGCTCTGGCTCTAGAATGTAAGTCTGTGTTTGAAATCTACTGTTCACACTTTGTAATATTTTCTGTTTGGTCACAGGGATAATTAAAGTATAAGCTTCTAACTAGTAACACATGTATAAGAATGGATTTAGATCTTCTTACTGGTAGTCCTTGAAATACCTTGCTCTAAATTTTAAAGTACAGCATTCACAACTCGGACATTAAAGTTATATATTTGGTGAATAATGTATGTGCTTTTTGGAAAGTCAAATTCAAAATAAAATCAATTGATTAGCATTAGAGCTTCACATAACTCTTTCATGTCAGCTTTTTCTGCGTTCTATTAATAAAGGCCTATGATAAAATGGTTAAAGAGGTCCTGGTAATTTATGAATTTATACAAGCTTCACTTTCCTATACTGTTTCTAACTCTTTGCAAATGAGCCTGAGTGAGCTGCCTTGTGTGTTCAGTTGAGTTCTCAGTAACCTGCCGAGAGAAAGCTCGAGAAAGTGTTTGCCCAAACACTGCTGACAGCTGATTTTGTGCTTTTACTTGTCTACCATAAAAAAAAACAATGCTGGCTGTGATGGCTTCTGTAACATTGCTTTTACAACTGACTAAAGAAAATGCATGAACTGACAACAAATTTACAACACCTTCACACAGCAATATGAAAGATTTTTGTAATGGTGGAAGCACACATTTCCATTTCAAATGTGGTTACCCCAACAATCTGAAAATGGTAAAATGACATTATTAAAATGAGTAAACCTATTAAACCTAGGTTTAAATTATTTTTTTTGTTGTTGTGATTTTATTTAATATCTAGGACGAAGATCGGACAGAGGAGGACAACAGCAGAGTTGAGCCTGTTGGACATGCAGACACTGGTTTGGAGAATGCTACCAACTTTTCCCTGGAGTAAGTTACTGGCACAACACATTGTTTTAATGATTAATATTTTTCATTGAGACTGAACATAGACTAGCAAAAACCTCAGAATAATATGAGTAGTACTACTCTTAAAGTGGAGCAGTCTTCTTTAGGTCATGTGGTTTAGGTTTAAACAATTTGCTTCATGGACCTTTTTAAATCACATTTTAAACAGTTTAAAAAGCCAGTGTTTAAGATGATCATTGGAACCTTGATATTTGTATAAGTGCTGATGCTACAGTAGATTTTTTTCCTCAAAGAGGATGTTTCTTTGGTGGAACTCTGAAGACTTGATAGAAGGAACAGAGCCAATGCTAGCACAAATAGGTCAACAGGCAAGAATTTCAAAGTGAAAAATCTTAATTCCTGTCACCAGGTCAAATTCTACTGGAAAGATATACATGATGGTCACATAAATTGTGTGGTTAAAAACCTCATACTTTGTGAATGGATCAAAACTGATGTTGTTTAAGACTGGGAAACTCGTACTAAGAAAAATAAATCAGTAAAGGATATTTTATTTCATCACGAGATGCAGAAAGTTTGACTTTTGCGTTTTGTTGCAAAGAGGTTTTCTGTACCTCACTATGGAATTAATGAGAAAAATATATATTTTACTTTTAAATTAAACCTTTGAAATGGATTAAACTTAAATTTTAAATAAAAATAAATCTTCTGCCCCTGTTATTTCTTAATTGAATTATGAATTAGATGCATACGATTTAATTGTTAGATAAAGATCATAGTGACATCTATTAAAATAGGTGCTGAGTTTTACTCAGTTCCACTTACAAAATCTGATACATGGTGAAGTCCAAATGCTGTTTGCTAAATAGCCTTTGCAGAACTCTCAAATTTAATGCTACTTAGTGTTTCTTATTGACTTTTCATCATTCTTGATTCTTTTCTGTTTTGATGCAAAATTTCTTTTATATTTGTTTGAAGTAGTTGGCCCAAACTTCTGAGAAAAATCAGGAAATAAAATTGAAACAATCTCCCTTAGGAATGGATCATTTCCTTTTCCATTTTATAGAGTTTAACACTTGAATTTGGGATGGATACTTGGTTTTTTTGAAGAAAAAATATAAGAAAAATAAGTGCCTAGACTTACTAAGGACTATTTAAAGAAATAAAATTACAATAAAACAAATTAATGTGTTTTAAACTAGGTGAATTTAACCAGTTAAGAATGTAATAATTCTCATTTGATTAGGGGATAGTGATGTGAAAGCTAATGTTAAGACTTAGAGTGGGCTCTCCCTAAGATAAAAAAGTAAAATGTGCTGGTGCTGTGATCAGTCTTTAGGCTTCTGAGGAAAAAATTGTTTGTGATATTTATGGTACTTCTACTCAGCGGTCCAAACAGTTAACTTTAACTTTAGAATAAAGAAGAAATAAAACAATATGCAGGTGATGATGATGATACTTATTTTTATGTAGCAAACTAAGTTAACAAAAAAATTAATAATTGATTTTTGTCTGTTTTGTTAATTGAACTATTTTTGATGATTAATCTCCTTTCATGCCATCAGATTAATCTTCAGGTACGTAGCATTCAACAATGCTTTCATTATCATGACCTGATTTCCAGAATGGTTTTGTTTTTCTCTGTATGTTTGTGTGGGGTTTTTTGGTTCCTTCACAGTACATGTTCATATTCCCTCATTCGTCGTTGTCTCACAGTGATATGGTAAAGCTGGTAGAAGTCTCCAATGACGGCGGGCCTTTGGGAATCCATGTAGTGCCTTTCAGTGCCCGAGGCGGAAGGTAACGTATCGTGTAGGATTTTAATTGAATTGTGACTTGGTTGTGATAATTTTTATATTGTGTGCCTTTGCCTTTTGTAGAATAATATATGTTTTTCAAAAGGCAGTCTTACTGATTATGAAAGGAAGAAATGCAAGTTTGCTGACTCTGTACTTGGAATGGACTCTATAATGGCAAAGCTCTTCTTAAAAGGAGTTAGAACTGTGGTTTTTAATAGAGGTTCTGTTGTAATCTCATGGAAAATTGAAGTATAAAGATGTTTCCTTTTTGACTCTTAAAAATTATAATCTGCTGCTTTAATTCAGGTAGATTTATGCAACTTTGCTGGCTGTTAAGAGCCACGAGTTCCCAAATACCAGCAGGAGTCTAAACCAGAGGTGTCTTATGCATGTTCTTGATAAGAGTGGAAAACAATCATCAGACTTTTGAAGTTTAGTGTTGTTCCATCTGTTAGGGTTAAAATGAAGTAGAAGACCCAGTTCAAACATTTTGAGGAAGGTGAACCTGTTTTATTATATGACTTGCTGGAACTCGTGAACTTGGACTGTTTACAAAAAAGAAAAGTGTAAACAATCTATTACATTAAAAAATATAATGTGAGGGATTATATTAGTAAACAGAATGCATCATCACTAATGCTTACTTTGCTAAAATAAAAGTTTTAGCATGTAGTGTCATTAGCATCATCTCAGAAAAATAGCTTAACTTTTGCAGTAATTAGCAGTGGATTTGAAACTTTTATGTCTTTTGAAAAATGGTGGTTCTTCAGGAATATATGCAGACTCTATTTTGGCAATGCATATTCTAAGCATACACTGTGTTTTCCCTCTATAAGGAGAAGGGGAACAAGTACATATTTTAAAAAGTAATCTTTGATTACATGTGAAGGAGTGTTGTATTCTTACACCTGTTGACACAGAAGCAATTTCGGTTTAGTAATTAAGAGCAAAGTTAACTTACTATTCATATGTATCTCTCTCAAATATTAATATCCTTTCAGAAATGATAAATATATTTTCCTTCTGCATCAAATACTTTTGCAGGATTTTATACACAGTATAAGAGGTTTATTTGCAGTTGTTGCTTTATACCCAGTGCTTTCATAGCCATACTGACATGTATTATGAGGAAATGTAATTTTTTTAAATTTAAGGCTACTTTTTCTGAGGACTACAAGTATTAAGAAGCAGCTTCCCTAAAGTGGTAAATTCTCCTCTTCATAAGCTGAAATTTAGTAAATTCAATGTAGGGATGGAAAGGGCGTGAGTGAATGGTACTTCAAACACAAGCTCAGAAGTAAATCCCGTGAAATTGGAAATGGTTGAAATGTTCACACAGTTATCTGGGATTTAGACAGTGTGAAGGCCAAGAAAAAGACCAGTTTAAGAATGTTGTCTGCCTACTAAATACTTGTTCAATAAAATTGATGTTAGAAATGTATATTTTGACATTTTAAATAAGAATTTTAACTCACATAAAATGCATTTCCAGGATGTTAATGTAGTTGTCAAATCTGAGGCGAAACTTTGAAACTGTTCATATATAACGAAAGCATGTAAAATAAAAAAGCTGTAAACACAGACAAGAAATATCTCACTTTTTTTTTTTTTTAAGGATGCTAACTATGTCGAGCTGAGAAGGACTTTTAACTCTTTTCTTTTTATTTTTTTTTCCTGAATTTGGCATTATATGATAAAGTTTTATCATATATTGGAAAACCAACGTTAAATATAGATGTTTAGAATCAGTACATACTTGAATATTCTATTACAGGGGAGATAATTTTTATATTAAAATATCTCTTTTATTTCATAATTCTAGAACTCCAGTCACTGAAAGATGGATGGTACATGCAATTGCTGTCTTGAGGTTTTTTTTCAAACAGCACCTCCCCACAGTTCCCAAATAGTGTACTGGAAAGGGGAGATACTTGGGTCCATGTCTTCGAAGTGTAGAGGAGCAGAGTTGGAGAGGACTTCACATACTTTAGAAACATTTCTCCCATGCTGTCTACTTTGCAATGGAAGAAAAATAGAGTTTGTTATTTGGTATTGATTATAATCAGTCATGTTGTACTGCTCCTTTGCTGTCAGCTGTACCCAGACTACATGCTTTCACTGAGAACAAAGGCATTTTCTCCTGCTACCTCAGTGTGGACAGGGAAAGGAATGTACCCAACTCCAGTTTTGGAGGGGTTTTGTCTTTTTTGTTCTTGTTGGTTGGTTGTTTTTTTTCTCCTGATCCACCAGCTCTTTTGAGCAGGTAAGATAGGATCTACTTGGTTCTCCTTTTGCTAGATTCAGAGGGAGCGCAGATGCTTAGCAGGAATCTTCAGCCTACTGATTTCATGTTCTAGAAGTGAGGCTGCTCATTGTTCCTCCACTGGCTTCAGAGCATAATACTCCATGCTGCAGTGAACTGACTGACTTGAGCAGGGGATCTGCTTAGTAGAAACCTAAATATGCAAAACCAAACGCAGGACTCAGTAAAGACTTTGAGGGATGTCCAAGGGAAAAGATCTGTCATGTTATATAGCTTAGTCTGTTGGCCCACCGTTGGTTTATATTTGCCTGGTGTTCAGTTCCAGTCATGTTGTGTTTTCAATTAAAAATTTCTTTCCAGTTCCCTTCTTTTGCTTTTGAAAATGTTAATCAATAGGCAATGGTTATTAAATCAATAATTTTAAAAAGTGTAAAAACATGCTATTGCAATTTTTCCTTTTTTTCCCCAATGCAAAAAGCAGGGACCTTCTTCCACCAAAAAGTTCCCCCTCCTCCAAAGCCAACACCGTAAACCTCTAAAAATTATATGCAGTAACTATATCCTTTATTTATATGGAGGAAATGTTTGACTTTTTCACAGTCTTTTGAGGATTTGAACTAAGAATCTGTCTTCAATATTGGCTTTTATTCTTGAAGAAAATCTGTAAAGGTTTCTGCCTCATCTGTATAGATGCTACTAATTATTTCTCTTTCTAGTAAAACTGAGAACTTATTTTCAATGACAAAAAAATACCTCTTGGTATTTCTCTGGGGAAAATGCTATTGATTTGTACAGGCGTGGTCAAACCTGCCTCTATGGATATGTTTCCTTGTTATGCTTCTGGTTTTGCCTCTAGAAGTTTATCAGTCCTTTATTGGCCTTTTTGATCATATGCTTTGGATAACAAAAGTTTGTTCACCTTATCAAAAGGGAGAAGGGGTATACCTATTCATTGCCTTATAGTTGTGAAGTTTTTCAAGATAAAAGTTTTCTTTGCAAAGCCTGCTTTCATATTTTTGCAATGGCGTAAATGCAGTGCTAAGCAGAATAGAGGCTTGAAAATGAAAGCAGAAGGAAGGACAAAATAGAAAGCAAACTGGAAAGTGTTTAGATAAGGGTAGATAAAAGAGGAAATGAATGAGAGGGAAGCATAAAAGGAAATAAAATTCTAAATCTGTGCAAAATTGCCTTTAGCACCAATCCTTCCCTCCTTATTAGGTGCTCAGAGAGGAGAGCAAGCCAAGCACTCAGTCCCCTAAGAATAGCATTTGAGCTAATTGGGAATGTTACGTTGATGCATAAATGGGATTCCATCGAGTTCTCCTCTGCAAGCTTAACAGTAATTATAGCATCATTTATTGCTATATGGCCTCTTGTGCTTCTTAGAGTCTTTGAAATCTTCTCAAGCTCTATACCCTCGCTGCTTTTCTGAAATCCTGCCATGTCTGTCTTTGGAAGAAGGTTCAACTGACACAAGGAATATATGAGATACCATCAGAAACCTCTGTGAATAATGATATGGAAGTTACAGTTCCATAGTCCCAAGACTATTGTGAAGTCGACTTAGTAAAATAGAACAGAAATGAATTTGAATGTTCTTGTGAAAATCCCATAAATAACATGTGTTAATAAGTATCAGAAACATTACTTTGCAGCAGAGCAGTATGTAGGACTCTGCCAGCCCTTCTTCCTATTAAAGCGTGCCACAAAATCTATGATAAACTGTACAGCTGAAACTTGACAGTTAAAAATATTTGATCTCTATTTTAATGTTGTATGTCCAAAATGTCTTAAAAACATTACAGAAGTCTCAGAAGAATGGAAAAAAATAAGAGACTGATTTTTATTGCTTTTTCCCGTTTAAACGACAAATTTAATAGCACTTATTAAAGAAAAAAAAGAAAAACCTCCAATGAAGATAGTCATTGATGTATACACAAGCCTTGTACTAGAAAATTGTTTTTGCATTTTTTGTTCTGTAGTTCTTTCATTTTATTTTATTTTTTTTGCTTTTACTGGAAGTGCCCTTCATTTTCTAGGGTTTGTAAACCACTTCATGTTTCGCTGTAAAAGTTTTAGTCTTTTATTCAAGATAGAAAGAAAACTAAACTAATATCTAATGGCTGTCGTCTGTACTGAGAGTCCTTAATACCACCTTCAAGGTGCCTCTCTAATGATCATATTCTGTTTGATCATCTAGGTGGTACGTGTTATCTGCATCTCCATTTATTCCTCTCCTGCATTTCCAACCTTTTAAGTCTCAAAGGTACCCATGGTTTTCAAAAACATATGTATTGGGAAAAGGTTCCCTGTGGTGTGAATGTACTATTTCCTCACTCTTTTAGGCTTGCTTTGTCTGATCTCAGCCTTTTGGAAGTTATATAATCTTAATTTGAAGTATTATTCAAGCTAAAAAGATGAGTAGTTACCAAAGATTGGAAATTGGTTTTGGACTTAAGGTGTCAAAGCTGATAAAGACATTTTAATGCCTCCATGGTAGTGCTGTGATCTCGATGTTGTGCAAAGGAGTTTATGTCCAATTTGGTATTGATCAGCCATGTTAATTTAACTTGAACAAACAAGCTGATTTGCCTACTCTGACCTCCAGATCTTGGGAAATCTATTCCATGTTTATGTTTCTGTAGAACTTCTCAAAGATCCTTCATTACGTGAAATGACTACACATTGGCTTTCTAGTCAATCCTCATTTTTGCCTCTTAATCTAATTTTTACCTTTTCATGTTAGTGACTTTACATAAACATCTAAATTGGTTATTTTCTATTCTGTCTGATTTGATTATATTACAATTAGCTTGCAGGTAATAGGTAAATAAATTCACTGTGTACATACAATGGGCAGTGATGGACAAATCATATTCTAGATGCTCAATGTAATATTTTTATTACTCTCATAATATTTACACTGTCAGTTTTTATTAAGAGAAATTATCATCATTTGCTTACAGCTGGATGGCATGTAGGGAGTTCACAATTTCAAAGAACTACCTGCACTAACTCAGGCAATTTAGATGTCAATAGAACATTCACTGCTTATTTCTAGTTTTATCAGTCGTTGTAATTTATACTGAGAACTGAAATGTTAACACATGTAGCTGAATTTATTTTAATTGTATAATTAGAGTAATGAACCTTGTGGAAATACAGTGGTTCAAATGCTAATATAATCTAAGCTGTTTACATTCCCAATTAACTATTTAAAACAAATACAAAGATTGAGCTCTGTGCTTTGATGCTGTTTCTCTTCTGCCCCCATGTCAGCTACCGTTAGCCTAAAAGAGTGCAGGTACCACATTTCCATGTAGAATTATTGTTTCAACAGCAGTGTAGACTTGCAGAGTGTTTTACAGAGGTTCACACAGTATTTAGTCTCATTCTTGAAAAAGTTATAGTTTAAAACATTTAGAATGGAAGAATTTGTGTTAGAAAACCTGCTGACTTTAACTGCGCAGGATTAAACGGAAGTGCACCCATATATTTGTATGCTACGTGGTTGTGTTTAAACAACTATATATACTGACTTTTGTAATTTATCCTAGATTAGTTTAGTGGCTTTCAAAATTTATGTTTTCCTAATGTAGGAAATGTAATATTGAAACTGTAGTAGAGCTACATCTCCACTTATCAGGATAAATGGTGGTGGCAGAAGGCAGGGGAAAAAAAATCCAATTAGTTTTTAGGTTATTGCATATTTGCAATATCAGGTCTACACTGTTTATCTCCAGTTACTACGACAACAAACGTAAATTCCCATAATGCTTTTTGTTTAGAGTCTTATTCTTACATCTAACCATAATATGCTGAAGAAATACTGTAGGAAATTGATAGGCTTTTGTTACTAAAATTTTCAGGAACATACATTTTCTACAGGTTCTAGGAGAGTTTACTCTGCTATGCAGAACTGCATTCAGGAAATTGTTTCTGAAACTCTGTCTAAAGGGATCATTTGCTTCATGTGTTTATATTAAAAAAACTATATAAATTAAAAGGCACTGTGAAGATCCTATTTTCACATTTGACTTAAGCTGTTCATCCAGCCTTGAATCTATTCTCAGTGACTTTAGCCTTGTATGCCTTGGTTAGCGCAGCTCTAACATTTGTTGAAAAACAAAATCCTCACGAGCACCATATGTTGCATCTGAGATGAGCAATGATGCATTCGTAGAACTTGTAGCCGTCGTTTAATGAGACTGTTTACGATTTTGACTGGTAGTTTATTTATGTGTTGTATTATTTTGCTATTAGTTAGGGTTAGTAATATTTTTACTAGTTTGGGGAGCTTAGGTGAAGTAAATTTAAGAAATGACAAAGCATGCATAAAGATGCGTCTTGCATTAATAATTTAATACAACTTCAGAATGAGAAAGAGTAGAAAGCAGGGTTTCAATAAAAATGCTATGCAAAACCCAATTACTTAGTAATAATAAGTACTTGGAGATATTGGGATGAAATAATCGTTATTTTGTATTGTGTATTGTCATAGTACTAACTTGGAGTGTTGTATTTTGTGTAGAATATGCTTTAATATTTAGCAAATAGTTATTTTGATAATTTTTGTGTTGAACCATATAAATAAAACACCTGTTGTGGTTACCGCATATGCTCTTGTGCAAGCCTTGCGTGCACACCCAAATTCTGAATTATCTTTGGGTGCTACAAGGGAGCACACCTGCATTAAAACATTGGTGGACATGAAGTGAAAGAATAGGAGAGGCAGGCACATTTTTTTTTCCTCTCCCCCTCAAATATTTTGGTGATTTTTTTCTTAAATGTAGCATTCCCAATTTTGTATTTGTTTATCTCTTCGCTGTTTAGAGATATTCTCTTCAGTAACTTCACTTTGGGGCTCAAATACATTATCTCCCCAGAAAAATTCAACAAGTCACAAGTGAAAAAGTCACAGACTTGTTTTCTAACCATCACATTTTATATGTATCAAAACTATAATTCTGACTGAAATGATGTAACAAAGGCATACAAGTATTTTTCCTTCTATCACTAACATTCCTGTTATTGTAGTGCTTTCTACAACTAACAAACAATCTGTAAAATTTTATTTTGTTAATTACCAGTTTCAAAACCCTGAGACTGTGTTCAAAGCTTATTTTTGTGAATAAAAAGAAAAAGGGATTCAATCAATATTTTAAAAGTTTATTTAGTTTTACTTCCTGTGACAACATATCTTCATAATTATCAGCAAATTTTAGTACAATAAATGGAGCAAAACATGGTCGTCAAGTTAGTGTGTTACTGTTGCACACCTTTAGATTTTCTTGTTGTGTAAACTCTTAGAGGATTGTGGGAAAGACAAACAGAAAACCACCTAAAATATCTAGATAATACGAGATGTTTCAGTACCTTGATGATAAGGGAATAATCAAACATGGAAGAATTGGTTTTGCTTTGGGAAATTTGGGAAACTTCATATTGCTTTATTTAATTTTCATTTTGAATGGGAGATGCTGGATTGTTGTAAGGAATCTACAGAAGGTAGCACTTTTCAAACCCGAGCAAAGAGTATCAACTTGAGAAGGAGAGGAATAGGACTAGATATACACTAGTACTGATGATGTGGTTTGTTTTTTTTTTTGTCCGAAATGCATGTATTCTGCAGAAATGATACTTTAGCTTTAAGGAATCTTTCTGGTCCTTGTGCTCAACAGTATTATTGCAAAGAGACAGATTGCTAATTGCAGCCATTGAGCTAAAGTCAAGCTCAATCACAGTTAGCATCAGTTACTGCATCCGAGTGGAACCAAGTGAGGGTGGAGAAGGTTTGCCTCCGATGGGACCCTCGGACAGTTCAAAGGTGCAGTACGTTAGGTTTTTGCAAAATCCTCCTTATCAGTTGGAAACACAATAGTGTCACTTAAATGTCAATGTGTGACTCAGTCTTCGTTTGATGATTTGTGTTGTCAAAATGCTTTATGTTGTTTTTCTTCTCACAGTCTGTTTATGTGTATAGATCCTTTCAACATCCTATCTTAATGTCTCTAGGTCGTTCCAAAATGGAATTACTTCCATGATCTTTTTTCTTACTCCTTCATCTGCCTTACAGGAGAGAACGTATGACTGTTCTGTAAAATAAATGTCTTATTTGCATATGTTGATGATAAATTGGTAAATGAAGAATTTAAAGTGGAAGAAATAAGTTGAAGTTAATTTTGCTTTTGTGACCCATTTGATGAAGTGCTCAAGTGCACATGTAACTTTTGAGCTCATGAGGAGTCCTTTTAAGCATCATTGACTGCTCATTTACTTTGAGGTGTGTGTGAACTGAAGTGCTATGATCACTGAAAGTTTTGTGCTAGAAGACATATGTGGTCTTGCAATTCCTGCCACACAACCAAGTATTTTTCACACCATGCCTTGAAATGACTTCTGAAAAAGTGATGCTGTTGACTTGGATGATGTGAATTTGACCCAATGATACATCCTGTGGGATTTCAATGTAAAACTGATCTTCTTAAAAAAAATAAATTAAAAAAAATCAAGTGCAGTGTCAATGCAAGAATAATCCTGAAGATTGAATCATTCTTCAAACCTAGAGCTCAGATATAAAAACATCATTGTCTTTTCACACTATCCTACCGGTACCTCAGAAATCCACTCTTCAGGATCCATTTCATAATTTGAGGTTGAATGTTTACCTTTTCTCTCTAAGAATGTCCTTTAAGATGACACTGTGGGTAAGCACTAGACAGGTGACCAACTCATTGCACAGAGGCTATCAAATGCTAATTGTCTTCAGTCATCACTGAACCAATTAATTTGAGACATGCTGAGTTAAAAATGGCATTTACGTTTTAAAAATCAGAAGCATTTGGTTTACGTGAAATCTCTGAATTCCCTATCCATCCCTTCATTACAGGCTGTTAATTACGTGAGATGATCCCACATTTCACTTGCACGGAAGCAGTAGTGATGGCTGTGGTATTCTCTGCTAAGTCAGAAATTCAAATTTTAAGTTGAACCTGTTCAACTTCAGTTAACTAGCAGGAAAGATGCCAACTCCTAGATGTGTGATGCTTCTTGGAACTTTTATTGCTCAGAAATCTAGGCCTTTTGAAAGAATGGATGTGAATCACACTATCTGTTCTTACTCTTAAATTACATGCTTGATTCACCTAGGCTTTTTGTTTCACGGATAAGGGATAATTCAGATAATGCTTAGAAATTATTTGAAACTATGGTACCCTACTTTAAGATAAAGATGGTGTAACATTTAGTTTCTATAGTGATTATGATAAAATATTAAATCAGTAGGATTTTTTAATGCTGCAACTGTTTTTGAACAATAATAATTTGTAATCTTGATGTTCCAGAACGCTGGGGCTGCTAGTAAAGCGATTGGAGAAGGGTGGGAAAGCTGAACAAGAAAATCTTTTTCGTGAGAATGATTGCATTGTCAGGATTAATGATGGAGACCTTCGGAATAGGAGATTTGAACAGTAAGTTTACTTACCACATCTTACATTGTATTATTTAATCTTTAACACTGTACCTTGCAGTAATTTGAGTCAAGTAAGGAAAAATAGTCTAACTTTGCTTTTCTAATAAAGAAGTGGTACACTAAGGGACGTTAGTGGCTTTAATTAGCCAGAAATTCAGGATAATTATTGTCATACAGTATATGCACTACTCATCTGATTGTTTTTGCACATTAGGGGTTTTTTCTTCTTGCATTGGTAAACTGTTTATCCTGAAATTCCCATATGACTTTTGCTTGTATGCTTGCAATGCATCATGTTTAGTGTAAGTGGACTGCATGGAGGCTTTATTTTTAACATATGAAAAATACTTGTGTGTTTATATATGTGAGAACTAAAGGTACTGTATGCAGAAAATTCCTGGAGGAGTTTAAGAGATCATAAATATTTGCTCAGTGGCCACCTGGACTTGCTAGAATCCTGAAGTGATGAATCAGAAAGACTTAAAAGTTAAATCAGGTTGTAGGTCGTACACAGATAATTGAAAGAGAAAGCACAAAAAAAGTATGCAGAAAATGAGTGATTTCAAAGACGATAATAATACTGTTTTGAAAATGCTAATGTGTTGAGAGCTAAAAGAATGTAATTTATTCTGATTGTCCTATACTTAATATACACTCGAAATGTGTTCTTAATTTCTTTGACTCTAACCTGGATTGGAAAACAGCCCTGCACCATATGGTTGAAAGCAGCTTGTCTCTGCTTGTGCTATGGTTCTGAATCACAGTTTGTTAAGTCTATGAAGTCTACTGACTTCATGTACTTTGAATTGTGACCTAGAGCCCAATGTCTGTCTGTGCAGGATTAAATCATGTTTTTTTCCTATTTCTGAATGTTATATTCTGAAAGACTACTAACTTACAAAAAGTAAAGTGTGAGCTGGACTCTTTGGAACGCTGCGTATACTCTCAGCAAATTGTGGAAATACATAGTCTTTGTATAAAATGTAATTTTTCATTCTGTTGTCACTGTGGTTACTGTTATCACAATTATTGCAATTATCGAGGTTCAAAACAAAAGGACATTGCATTCCTGCAATAGGACTGTCTGCACTTCAGTACTGTGGCTAAAATTTTTGCTTCTCTCAATCTAGTATTTGATACATTATTTGTTAAGCATATTTAACCATTGTGTTACCCTAAGGCAATAAAGATTAGCAAAAAGCGGACGAAGTAGACTAGTGAACAGACTCAAGTTTCATGGTTTATGCTTGAGTGCAATGTGTCTGTCAGCTCATGTTGCTTAATTAACATTAGTAATTATGCTTATAATGTCTTGTAGTCTGCCAGTCCTAATTTGCTAATTTTCTGTTCATTTTGAAACCTAGAGCACAGCATATGTTTCGCCAAGCCATGCGTACGCCGTTCATTTGGTTCCACGTGGTCCCTGCCGCAAATAAAGAGCAGTATGAACAGTTGTCCCAAAGCGAGAAGAACACATACTACTCCAGCCGGTTCAGCCCCGATTCCCAGTATGCTGACGGCAAAAGTATTAATAGTTCTGGACTTCACACATTACAAAGAATGTCTCGAGCGGGTAACCAGTCTGATCCAACAGACTGCTACTCGCAACTACCTCATAGTGTGAATTCATCAGGGAAACCACCTTCGGGCCTGGTACCATCACCTCAGAAAGTTCTCACCTCCACTGCAAACAGTGGATATAACACCAAAAAGATAGGAAAGAGACTCAGTATACAGCTGAGAAAAGGTAAGGCGCTAGTGCGCTCCTCCTATAGCTAGAGGTGCGCTTGTGTAGTGTACGTACGTGCGTCCATTGCCATTGTATCAGACAGGTCGGCTTGCAGCTGCATGGGGCTTGTGATGGATTGATTTTTGAAGCCAAGGGACTGAGTTGTCCCTGATAACACAACCAGGAGTCCAGCCATGTGTTTGCTGTGTGCAGCATCTTTGCCAAAGTCCATTTTGAAGCATGATTTAGCATTGTTTTTGGTCTCTCAACTAATAGAGGTCAGTAAGTGCTACAAGTTCTGTGGGCCAAGAACCAGGGAGTGGTGAACTGTTTAATATAAATAAGCTGAAATGGCCCATATTCTGTATTTTACAGTTATCATGACTTTTCAAATTGAGTAACTGTGGTTTTGCTGTTAGATTTTTAAAAGTGAGTTGGATCCACTTGGTAAATTGGACTTCCTAGTTTCCAGCTAAAGCTTTTCTTTATTCCACAAGGATATGAGAGTCTTTGTTTAAATGGTTGAGATGTAATGTGATATTTCCTATCTTGGCTCTTTCACTGATTTAATTTGAGTGGAGGTGAGAGTCTGTTTGAGGGCAGAGGAGAAAGCAGTGCATGCTTATCTGAGCATCTGTGTTACATGTGGACTTGTAGATGCATTGATACAACCATGAAGTTTTTGTTGTGTTAAATGTCCTAAGTGAGAAAATTTGATACTTTTGTGTAGTTACCATCTAGATGCTTTTAAGATAGTTTGAAATATAATAAAATAACATTCAGACATAAGTACTTCTTAGCTCTTGGGAAAAGATTTTTTTTAAAAAGATTACACATGCTGTAAGCTTTATGGTATTAAAATGAGCATGTTTAAGATTAGATGTAATTTGTTCTCTAGCGAGCGGAATGGGGTTTACATTACACAGTAAAATGTTTACCTACATAATGGTATTATCTGTGAACTCAAAAGTACGTTCCCCTTAGGATACTGTATATGCTTAGTGTTAGTAACTTTTATTAATTAATCTTTTTATTGGAAGATATCAAAGACAATGCATTGGATGGTAGAGATTTCACATTTTCACAAGTACCAGGCTACTTGTCACATTATCATTATGCTTTGCTTTTGATGAACTTCACATGAACCACCAGATTGCTTCTTTCTGGTTGCTGAATTTTAAGCTCTACAAACTTGGATGACATAAGGTTGAGTTGACAGTTTACTTCTGTTGTTGATGCTCCTTCAAGAAATTCTTTAGGCCATCAGCTCAGATCAGCCTGCTTGGACAAACTTATTGTTATTGACTCAGTAAGGAATCGCTGCGCCTACTAATACGCTTTCAGTCACTACAGTGATTTTTACCTAAATTTTTGTGTCTATGAAAGCCTGTAGAAATATCACCCAGATACTACATAAAAAAATTCTTAGCCAGGAGTGGAAATATGCTTTTCATGTAATTTAAACACACCGACAAATGAATGTAGAATATGGGAACATAGTATTTTTGCATGAAACAAATGTGGCGTTACAGCTGCTCATAAGATAGGAGAATGTAATTTTGATGAGTTACAAATTCTTTGACTGTGATGTGAGTTTACATTTTGGTCATCTTAAATACTCTCTCCACTTCTGTAATATAATTTAGCCTTGCTGGCACCAATATATTAGATGATTTTGCAGTGAAGAAGATGCACTGCTACCTGTTGATGGAAAATGATCTGTAAGGTATTTTAACGTCTAGTTCACACTAGATGGATTTGATGGTTCTTACGCTAGTAAAAGCTTTGAAATCTATGTCTAGAATCTAGATTTCAGAAGTTTAGAAGGAACAGTTTGCTTAATGTAAGAATACTACTCATGAAGAAATGACACCTGGCTCAGATTATAGACAGACAGAAACTATTTAGTGTACTATATTTTATGCATGGTGATATTTATGTTTTAAAAAAGCACATAAAGAAGGATACCTTTTTATCATTGCTGTCTTTCATTTGTTACCATCCACTGTAGAAAGAGGCATGTCCTCCCATTTTGACTTCCGTTTGATCACTCTGAGAACATACATGTGGTGCAGCAAATGAAGCAGAACACTTAAGGATGCCCCCAAGTAGTTTGTTGTAAATATGAGTGCAATAGGGATGTTAATTGTCTTTGATTGTTTCTAATGAAGGATGTTGTAATAATACAGGCTTTACAGATATTTAACAAATGTGCTTTCTTTGTAGCTAACAGACAGCAGTTATTTCACCAATTACCATCATTAGATTAAAAGCTCCTTGTGGGGTGCATTAAGGCATACAAGGATGTAAGGCTGCTTCTTGAAATTCACTTTCCATTTAACCTAACATAGTATATGAGTATTGACTCTTTTTCAATACAGACAGACCTTCTTTATTACAGCTGACTTTCTATATATTGCATGAGCTTTATTATATAAAATGACATGGTACGATAACCCTACAGCAGGTGCTTCTGTAATTATGATTTCTTAATATTTATTGCTGTTTTGGCATTTTAAAGTAATGTGAACTTTCATAGAATTTAGCTATTTAATAAAGTCAGAAGAGAAGGTCAGTCATATGTTTCAGTCAATGCAGAATGTTTGTTGGCTTTTCTAAATGAAAATGGATATCTGTTTATCTTTCCATAAAGGTCAGGGCCTGAACTTCTAGCATATAGATGTAGGGGTTATTGCTGATATTCTAATGCCATTACGGCTGTATAACAGTTTAGCTTAATAGCTCACACAAATTAAGATAGTGCAAGACATGACAGTGAGCCTACATACATTTTGGTGTAATCTGATACGCAGTAAGTATAAATAAATAAAAAGAATTCTTTACCCATAATATTTAGAGAAAATAAGACCACTGATAAATTACTCAGAGTGTTAGGACAAATTTTGACCTCATATACACCAGTACAATTCCAGAGTGTTTTCTCTTTGACTGCAAGGGTTTGAGGCAGTGCAATTGAGAAGAATATCATCCAGCACTTATAAATAATAAATAACCAACTATACAACAAATGATTTTAAGGCTTAGTCTTTCAGCACTGAGTAACTCACAGCATTTAGCCTGGTATTCGCTAAAGCATTCAGAAGACTGCTTTTCAGTTGGACATTGTGTTACTCAGATTTAATATATGGTGGTTTTGACACCACTGTATTAAGACAAGCCTGAAGGTCCTCTGTCTTTTAATTAGCTTCGTTTTATTTGATTACTCTTAAGTATAATGCTCATAGCATTGGATCATTTCTATCTATAACTGCATATTTGTCTAGCTAAATTAAATATATCATTCTTAAGGTAAAATGTCAAAACCGGGCTCTTATTTTTTAAGTTGGTCCTTGTTCCACCAAATACTTTGCTATTTTTGGTCTGAAGTATTTAGACCTGGTACATCAGGACTTCAGTCCATAATCTGCTGCTTCCAGAGGGCAATTTAACTACTGACCGTGGGAGTTGTAATCATCTCTTCCTTTTTAGCCCAAAGAATATTTTTCTCTTGAAAATAGTATAGCTTCGAGAGAAAGAAGTGAGTGACTCAACTGCAGGCTACCTTACTGCAGGAAAGCTGTAGGAATCACCAAGTGCATCATGGAAAGGACACAGTAGTCACATTCCAGAAGATGGTGACCCCTGGGAGGAAGGAGGCACGTTTGTGCAGTGAAACAGAGGAAAATGATTAAATTGTAGATGTGAGGAGGATTATGAGACTCGTTGCTCTCCACAGATTCTTGTTGGATTCCTGTTTGGCTTGCTGGGCCTTCTGTGGTTAATAATCCTCTGTCTTACATGCTGAGCTTAAGCACTGCAATGCCCAGGTTACTGGGCACTCAGTGTTGTGGTGCAGTGACAGCCTGTGGAACCCAAGATACTTTCTGCAAGAAGTCATTAGAGAGACAAACAAGGTGCCAAGGATAGTTTGGGATGTGCTAATTTAAAATGACATCATATTTGCTATGAAGTAAAGCACGTTATGTGGACAATTACTTGTTTTACTTTGGTTTATATAGCAGAGAGTACAAGACAGGACCCTGAACTTGTCTGTGCATCATGTATCTGAAGTGTACAGATTTGCATGCATTTTTCATCATACTCTTCTGTTTTCCCACAGTTTCTTTAGCCAGACTTTGAACTGACATTCTAAATTTTCATTTAAAATTTCTTTTGAAGTGATGTATTCTCTTAGACTGATTTTAGATTTTCTATTCAAATGCAATAGGGGTGTTTGTGACATTTGAAATGAAACATGTCGATTCCTAAATTACTTAAATGACCTTGAGAAATGAGATTCAAAAGTGAAGCAAATTATTTTGGGCATTATTAGCCACTGAAGAAATGTAAACCACATCAAGTTCCATCTTTATTAGCAAGCTGTAGCAAAAAGGGAAGGAAGTTTCTATTAGGTTGATCAAAGATCTTCTTGAGAGGTCTGAGCTTTGCTTGGAGAAAAAAAAAAAAAAAAAGTTGTTCCAAATCACTAAGCTGCATAAAAATGGGCATGCAATTAATTTGTTTTGATTGTGCATGTGGTTGCAGAAATTTTGTAGAGAGCTGAGCAGTCAGCCTTCTAAGCAGTCATTTGCATGTACAGTTGCTGTGACTGCACATACACAGATTCTGAAAATATGGGGCTTAAACTAGGAGCAGTAAAGTAACTTTTCAGGAAGTGTATAAAATGGTCTTGCGTTAGTTCAATGAAGCCTTTGACAATAAGGAGAATCTATTTGCTGTTCAGCTCTTACATGAGTTCCAGTCCTTAATAAAAACTGCTTTCTAGCATAAAACAGTAGGATAATTCTTTCAGTAATCACCCATCTACCCATGGGTCTCAAGAAACTATCTACTGTGGAAATATAGGAACATGAAATGTTTGGAAGGAGTTTCTGCTCTGGTTATTGTCAGCGAGAGTTTGGCCCTTCTGCTTGATTTTATTGTAATGTTACCTCTCCTTATTCTGGATCATTTTACAATCTAATACTTTCATTAAGTGGTGATGCTTTATTTTGCAATTTTTTGTGATTTCATGTCACAAGCTGTTCCTGTGTGTGGTCAACCTCCCTTACTGTTTTAGGAAAGGGAGAGTGAAGAATCTACACTTTTCCTTAATAATCCTTTATTCCACCTGAGACCCTTAACCCACGTGGATTTTCCATAATTAGATTGTTCTGAAATGTTCTCTGCTTCTCTCGCATAAGTACTAACAAATGCGGTGCTCAATTGTCTGGTTATCAAACATTTCCCATTGTTTTAGAAGTTTGGGTTTTTTGTGTTTTGTTTTGTTTTAATTTAGGGAGATTTGTACTGAAGTGCCTGAAAACTCATCTGCATTTTCTTAGATTGGAGAAAAAGAGTATGATTTAGTTCCAGCTCTGCTCGCAGTCCTGAAAGGGAAGATAACTGTAAGAGGAGTATTATAAGTAATTGACAGTATAGTTCCTTCAGATGTTCCTTATTGGGTCTCTGTAATGTCCTTTTTAGAGTGACGTGAAAGTACTGGGAGCAGTGCAGAGCTGAGCCTTGCTTTTTTTCTCTTCCAGAGTTTCTTTGAGAATTGATACCTGCAGTGTGTGCTAGATGAGGAGCACACAATTTTTCTTGCAGAAGGGCCTTAGAAATAGTTTGGGCTTTCCAGATGTTGTGTCAGACATGCTTTGTCCACAATCAAGAAGATAATCCTAGCATTAGTGAAATGGAATGCTTCTTCACTGAGCGATAACAGGAAGTATAGCCACCTCTAGTAAGATTCAATAAATTTTTTAACATCCTGGCACTTCATGATCAGACTGATTCCAGATAAGATGATGATGTTCATTTTGAATATATATTTAATCAATTTACATGAAAGTCCCACCCACTGCCTTGATGCTACTAGAACTGTTTTCCCCCAAAACAGCAACTGAATCATCAAATCTACCCCTCTTCTGTTTGTACATGGCTCTTTTAGTATTGTAACTGTCCTTTTAATTCACCTAAACCTACTTTGTCTTCAGCTCAGAGCTGGCTGAGCTCTTGAGGGCAATGCGACCTTAGAAAGTGTGTTCAGCACCACATTCAAGAAAAAAGAGGAGTTCTAACCTGTTGAGAGAGCTGTTGATTTATCAAAGAAGCCTAAGAATTTGAATTACACAAATTAGTGGGTAATTCTTAAATGTTATCATCACTTGATGTAATTTGATCCTTGTCAGAGATGACAGCTATAGAGAGGAAGATGTTTTCTACCCTCTCTCTTTTTAAAATCTGTAAGAGAGTGAGCTGAACAGAGCTCAAATAATCTAGACCTTGCCAAATAAAGCTCCTAGCTTTGAGTAGGATGACTTTCATGTTTTCAAAAAGATGGAAATTCCTTCTGTTTTCTTCCTGTCCTCTCTCTGTGTCTGCCTGCATGTGTGTCCAGTTTCTCCAGTATTATTGATATAAATCAGGGATAGCAGAGCAGCCGATGGTGTGTTTGTGCAGTCCCCTCATTATTATGATGCAATATTGCACCCTAAGAATTGAAAACATTTTAACAGCAGGAAGATACTAAGATTTTCTGCATTTCTATCAACAGGAGAACTAAAGTGCACGGAATAGAGATAACTAAATCAGTTCTGTGTATAAAAAGAAAAAAAAACTAAAAAAAAACAATCCAGTCACTGAAGTTCTACTTATTTTTGGCTTCAGTTGAATGTATCCATTTATTTCCCAGTCTTGTGAACTTCTAATTTATATGTAATAAGCATAGGATTTTATGAAGCCGTGTTAAATAGCTAAGGGCAGCTATATTGCATGAATAGTAAAATGAAAAGGAGAAAAGGTTAAAGGAAAATGACACCCAAAAGCTGTCTTATGCAAAGCTGTACAGAGCAGCATAGCAAAATGTAGCCCATTTGAGGTCCCTTCTTTCCACGGAAACAAGTAATTAACATTTTCTTCTCCTAATACCTGGGCTCAGTGTGGATTTGTGGTGTTCTGCTGGCTTTGGTGAAGGCTTTCTGGAGATTTGACAGCAGAAAATGCCACAGTCCAAATTTCTATCCTGTGTGCATTTGTAATGTGAACATTTTGACTTCTGATTTTTCTGTAAGGGTTTAAAGTGGAGTGTGTGAACCAGACATCTATAATGACATTGTTATCAGGCTATGGGGATTAAGCTTATTAAAAGTGAAATAATGTCCTGGGTGTACAGTCATGTTCTGATATTACTTTAGAAATTTTAGCATACAAAACGTGTACTCAAAGAGCAGTATTCAACACAGATTCTTAAAATAAGAAAAGAAATTCCATAAAAAGCTGAGATATGACTTAAAAAACCGTTACACAGATCATCTTCACATGTTGCAGCGAGTTAAAGAACTCCATGAATGTTTGAAGCCTCATTAAAATTGTGAGGTCTCCAAAGAAAATTATACATGTTATGAGATCTAATATTTTTTTCATCTTTGTGTAATACAGCATTGATAAATTTTGTATCAACCTGAAAGTAGATGAAGACTTTCAAATTCAAATGTCAGTTTTTCAGCTGTCTTGAATGCTACTGCAGGAACAGAGGTTGTCCCATGATAGTTGGCCTGGAGGAATTGATAGAAATTTCCTGAACAATATGTCCTCATGTATACACAGCAAGTGCATGCCTCATCATAGTCTTCACCGCAGGCTACAGGGGAATCTCTGCTCCGATGCCTGGAGCACCTACACTCCCTTCTTGTTCTTCACTGACTTGAGTGTCTGCAGAGTTGTTTCTCACATATTCTCACTCCTCTCCTCTGGCTGCTGTTGTGCAGCTGTTTTTTCCCCTTCTTAAATATGTTATTCCAGAGGTGCTACCTCTGTTGTTGATTGACTTGACCTTGGCCAGTAGCGAGTCTGTCTTGAATGCAGCTGATATTGGCTTTATCAGACACAGGGGAAGCTTCTAGCAGCCTCTCATGGAAGCCCCCCCTCTGCCCCCCCCCCCACCAAAACATTGCCATGCAAACCCAAAAGTAAGCTCAAATGGTTCTAACGTTGTGTATCTTTCCCACAGGTTGCGTTAAGCTTCCCAGGGCTCATAGCTGTGGACTGTTGCATAAAAGTTTGACTTTTGTGTCTCCCTGTGATTTTATATGAAGCCGTATGTTGTGCGACTTTTAGGAAATATACCTGATGTTGAAACATCCTAATAGCAGGTTTCCTTAGCAGATCAGATGAAATGTAGGTTGAGCATGTGTATGCCAAGCTAGTGAACTTGAACTGTAGACATAGCTTGACAACCACTGAGATGTTTCAAATGGAAGTTGTAGATGCTAACACTCTGTCAGGGATGCTCTCCTCTGAATGGCTGTCTGCTTTCATGATAGATTAAGTGTTCTGGGTAGACTTGATGGGGGTGAGGAGGGTGGGTTTCAATGCAGAGTTTCAAAGGTTGTTGATAACATTGAACAGATTGCATTGGAGACGATCACAGATGAGCTTTTTCCATGGCAGGAAAGGCTTCTGTTTGTTCTCTCAGCTTCTGAATCTCAGGGCTGGTTGGGTCCTAAGTTACATTTCAATAACCAGTTGTAGGCACAATTTCTCTGAAATACGTCTCATTTGCCATACTGAATGGATTCCCTCTCTAGATTTCTTCAGGTCATCCTCGATGTCTCTGTTTTGCTTCAGTTAGTCTTAGCTAAGTGTAGTCAGTCACCTGGATGCACAGCAGGACCTTGGAAAATGGCAGCCTGGCTCTGCTCCCTGCCTGTGCAGCAGAAGATGGGGTGGAACCCAGTGAGAGCCAGGCTGAAGCCCTGGAGTTGAGGAGCTGTTGACAGAAAAGAGCCTGAGGTCACCTGAAGCAGAAAAAATGAGACCCCTGAGCTCCAGTTCTGTCTGTCACCTGCCTGTGTCCATAAGTGAGCTGACAAAGCCCCATGGCCAGCAGTGTCTGACATTGCTGAAAGAGCTGCAAAAGAGAATCATTGACAAGATCCAGATTGACAAGGGGGAAGACAGCGATAGGATATCAGATATGCTTTGTTCTGATTCCTTGTCACTCAGCTCATCTGAAATAGAAAGCTAGAAATATGGCAGTGACTTGGAAATTGTCAGGACAGCGTGTTGCAAAGAGGGCCTGCTGAGCCATCTGGGTTAAGCCTCAGTGTTTCAAATACAGCGCTCCTAGATATGCCTTTTTTCTTTTTTTCTTTCTGTCTAGTAATTCTTACATCTAATATATGTATTTTCATGGATTATATCAGTGTTGTATACATACATTCTGTTGGCTGAAAATAATATGTAATTTATAAGGTGCATTTTAACAAGTAATATTCTACATCCTTTATGCAGGTACAGAAGGCTTGGGATTTAGCATTACTTCAAGAGATGTCCCAATTGGCGGCTCTGCTCCAATTTATGTGAAAAACATACTTCCGAGAGGTGCAGCTATTCAAGATGGGAGACTAAAAGCTGGAGACCGATTAATTGAGGTGATGAAGTGTTACGTGTTGTTTGTCTGTGTTTTGGCATAAGCCTGTGCAGTAGTTCACTTTCAAAGGCTCTTATTAGTTTATGTTATAGGAACGTATTTCCCTCTTCTTTTTTTGCTTGCTTTGGTTGTTTGGTGGTTTTGGTTTTGTTTGGGTTTTTTTACTTTATTTTTTTAGGTACAGATCTAGGGCTGTGTGTTTTCACTACAAACCTGCTTTAAGATCTGGACCCAGACACTACGAAAATACGAGTTTACATGTACTTATGTGAATATAATGTCTTAATCTTGCATTGCTGTTTAGGAATAAGTTGAAGCAAAGTGATTGTTACCTAAGAGGTGGCATTAAATCAGCATGGAGTGACAGACCCTAAATTATTGAAGGTGATGCCAAGTATGGAAGACAATACCCTGAAAAGGTTTAGTAAATAAAATGAAAGGGACAATAAAACAGGAGGGTAGTCTACAGAAAATCAAGGCCACTTCCCTCCTGAGAGAAGGATGTCCTCAAGGGAATTGAATTTCTCTTAGACAGGAGCACAGCGGAGATCTTCCTGCAAATCTAGCTGGAGTGTTATAAGATGTTACCACCCACAGCTCTTCATTACTGTCCCTAAGCTGAATGACACTGGAGGTATAGCTGAGACTGTCTCTCGGAGCCCTAACTTCACTTTACTGCAAAACTGGCAAAGTCAGCTTGAATTGCTGCTGGAGGATAGTCTTTTGTAATTACTGTAATTTGCGGTAACCCAGATGACTTGGGTAGAAAAGGACTGAGAAGCTTTTAAGACAACAGTTACGGCATCTCAACTGTGTGAGCTGTGATCTTGCAAGGGGAAGGAAAAAGATGATTTGCTGACTGCTTCTGAGTGCATACTCAATTGCTTAATGCCGTTAGCTGATTTGCCTTCTATTTCCAAAATGTTTCTGAACTGGCAAGCCTGAGAATACCTATCTATCTTTGGCTTCTCCCTTACTCAAGTTAGCTCATAGAGTGGAAAATTAACCTGTTAAGTATTCCATACCTGCCTGTACTGTTGAGTGGTATGTGGAGGCCAGGAGGGTTGGACGACTGAAAAAAGGCAAAGCGTAACTGCTACAAAGTTCTTCTGGGGAAGAAATTATTTTCTACTTTTGACACAATTTGTTGTGCAAGATACATTTGGAAGATATAACACTGATGAATGTGGAAATAAGACCGGGTTTGGATTGCACTTTGGTTTTGCCAAAAGATTTTTATGCAGAAATTCTCATAAAAATAGTGGTAGATGGAGTTAGTTAGCTTTTGAGTATATAGGCTATACAGTTACTGCTAAAGAGGAGGGAAATAATGGCTGTCTTGCTTCTTATTTTTATTCGTATGTAAAAAATGCATGTTTAATGAGTTCTATCAAACCGCGACAAAGCTATACTGAACCAATGAGCAGGTTGCTTCAGTGAGGTTTTTTTAATACTGTCCAACATGATTCACATGACTTTTCAGTATGAATATCTACTGGTTTTCTTGTTTTGGAGTCTTATCAGTTTCTAATATTTCCTTTGTCACAGGTAAATGGAGTTGATTTAACAGGCAAAACTCAAGAAGAAGTTGTATCCTTGCTGCGAAGCACCAAGATGGGAGGGACCGTTGGCCTTCTGATTTTTCGACAGGAAGAAACATTCCATCCAAGGGAACTGGTGCGTAAAATAGAGAGCATCTAAGAGATTTAGATGAATGTGAGCAAATGATTTGATCTTGTCACCTGCTAGTGAATATGTGTGGACAGCGCTGAATATAAGAAAAAAAACCCACAGCTGTTTTGCTTTATTTAGAACATTTTACATGGATGTTTTTTATTCTCTTTGAGATCTGTTATTGAAATTAAATATTTGTTAATAATGCATAAGTGAGAGTTCTATTTTGAGTGAAAATGTTTATTGTAGAAGAAGCTATTGGATGGACTTTATTTGGATGCATGCAGACAAGTAGATTATTTCATATCTTTCATGTGGACAAATCTATGAAAGCCTGCCATTTGTCCCACTACCTGCTCACTGAAATATTTCAGAGCGTATAATACTGTGCCAAAACAGAATATGTAAATACCTTTCTATCAAAAAGTGGAATATATAAGAAATAGTAGCCTTTTTTGAATATAAATGCAATCTCTGTGGAATGGAGACCCTGCAGTTTTTAATTTAGCAGGGTAATTCAGAAAATGTTTCTGAAGAATTTACATGAAATGGAAATAAAATGGTGTTTCATACTCTACCTGTTCCATTTGCACAGTGTATACAGATATTTCTCTGATAATTATTCCAGATAATTTCAGTTATGAAAAGGTAGACTGTGAATGTAGCAGTCTTACTTTGTTCTTATTCACTTAAACTGCTGAAGTTATTTATTATTTGTATTATCGTAGCTATATATAACTCTAAAAATAATTTATTTGGCTGCATTATTGTGAGAAGGTAGACCAATATAAGTATGATTAATAGATTACTTCATTTTCCTGTTGTATTGGTGTTGTTTTGAATGCAAAGAGAATGAATTTTTGTTTGGCCATTTCAAGACATTGAACATTAATCTTTTCACTTTCAAAACTACAATTAAAACTAGGAAGTCGAAGTGGCAGGAAAGGTTGCAAATGAACCACACTTTAACCTTAATATACTTGGAACATGAGTTCAGGTACTGAAGTGAAAGTTATCATAAACTGAAGAGAAATTAACAATTTGAAAACGTATTATGCTCTCCCTCATTACTGGAACTGTGAAAGCAATCTGTTTATAAGTTCCTATGATGTAATTTTCACAGTATTGCTATCTTTGAAAAAGATGAATGAAAATGCTTTTTGAGTTTTCTAAATAAACTTAGAAGTAAGAAAATGTCTTAATTTCGTGTATATTATTTCTATAGTAAAATGAGGAAGTTATAGTACGTAATTTAACACAACATTTTGTTTAAATAATTGTAAACAAAGATCTGATATGAATAATGCAGAGATTTAATAGTAATACTTGATGTAGTTTTAAAATCAACAGCAAATCAGCCCTTTTAAATGAGTTCAACCTCAGTAGCTTCTGTGCTGCTGCTCAGGCAATATCGTCTCAGCTGTTTTGGCAAGTACCAGCCTGGGAAAGCCAGATCTCACCATGGCTGTGTCAGACAGTAAGTAGGTGGACTCTGTGCTGTGTAGTCAGAGAGATCTGAACTGGTGAGCGTCTCTGTAGCTCCAGTTGAACGAGTGGTTTTGTGAGGATCTGACAGCACATGTGTGATGATCTTCTGTTGCATACAGATTTGTTTGTTTGCATTTTTACACGAAGAAGGGGAATAATAAGAAATCATGTCAGTTCATCTTTTTCACATGTAAACCTCCTTCTTTGGCCACTTAGGAACAATTTGTCTGCATCATTACCCTACTTCTGTCATATTTCCTACATTTGTATGCTTTAAATATTAGCTTAATGAGGTGTCTTCGAAGCTGTATGCATAAAATCATGGGTTTTTTTATTTTATTCATCTCATAAAGGGCAGGACTTGCTCTTGCTTGCTGAGGAGCAGTCAGTATTAAAACCATTTTATATTTGCCAACACTTGTACAGATAACAATATCAATAAAAGAGGTGTTTAGATTTTATGTTTTGGGTTATGGCTTGTTGAATGACTTTTGAAAAGTTACTTATCCTTGGGTGTCTTTATAAGTAAAATGAAGATAATAAACTTCCAGGAGAGTTATGGGGTGTAATGTCTTTGATATATGTTGCTGTTATGGTCTGGAAGAGACCTATGAAAATGTGTGATTGTATCTAAAATTGACAGGAATGTTAAGCTGAGCCCATTTAGGTTAGTATAGCATTTCTGTAGCTTTTGTAGTCAGGTTGGGGGAGGGTGGACGACGACAACTGAGGAGTCATGTGTGATAGGCAGCCATCATCCGGTGCAGCAGATCATAAGTGAAAGTGAGTAAAATGAGGAAGCAAGGAATAAAATCAAATTGGCAGAGTTAAATTTTCTAACCAGTGAGATCTGGAAGAATGGTTATGCTTGTCCAGATACCATGTTGCTTCCAGAGTAACCTCATGCCAGACAGGTAGTAATATTAGGACTTGTCCAGGTCAGTGTGAGAGGAAGGTTGTCTCTTAAGAATTTTCCCTCCTTGTCCCATTCATTTATGAAAGGGGTGAGGATTACTCTGGTTAAGTAGAGTTGCTGTTATACTGTGGTTAACTCACATAACCAAACAAAACTTACTGTGAAGGATCTTCTTAGAGCCTGCTGTTGACTATGTGAATCCACTGAGGGATTGACTTGGGTTATTTTACTTTTGAGCTACATTACCAGTATCAGCAGAGAGTGACTCTCAGAGTTGGTTTCCTGTACCCTACAAGTTAATATGCCCATTGGTGCATTCCTGGTAGTTGGCTCCTTCGTTGTTGTTTTTTTTATTAGTTGTTGGCTGCAGGTTAAAGTTAACTGGGTGTTTGTGATCCTACTTTGTCACTACATTTTTGTCGTTAATCATCAAATCTCCTGCAAAGCAGCCCAAAGCAAAAGACGTCCAGCAAACCCTAGCATTTCATTTTGGCCCAGCTGAATCAAAAGAATTAGCTGGTTAGCCTGAAAGTGATCATCCAGATAGCAGCAAGGTGGCTCCTAGGTGCTCACAGGGGTTTTAATACGGGTGGACAGGGACTTGGAAGAGTAATAGTTCCTTATGTGTGTTTCCGGAATTGGTTAGGGAATGCAGAAAGCTTTTCTAATGATCTATGTTTGCTTTATGAGCCCTGAGACACGGATGAGGAATGAAAGGTATAGGGGAGTTTCATGTGTGGTGGACTGAAAGCACCCTCCTGTCCTGGGATATCCAGTGCTGTAGTTCTGGTTCACGCAAATACACTCAAAAGGGGAATCCCTTGTTAAAAAGACAATGGATGTTTAAAAAAAAAAAAAAGTATAAAATATTTGGAAGGGTTCATCTAGACTGCTGAGGTAGTTCTCTGAAAACTTCAAAGCAGAAGGGAAAGGCCAGGGGAGAACATCCCTGAACGAGAACATTCCTCAAGCCAGGAAGTGGTGTAAGCAGTTTCTGATTCTTCCTTGGCCAGACAGCCACCTGCCTCGTAGCCAGGTAAAGTCAGATGCACTGGCCTAAGATCACTGGAGGTTATTTTTCGTTCATCTCTCATTTAGAGCTTGTTTAGACAAATTTGAGTCCAGGGTTGTGCAGGACACCATTCTTCCATGTAACGTCAGAATTAGAGCTCTTTGTTTATGCCCCTGCTGATAGATAGTATATGTCATATGTAGTTGTGTTCTTATTTATTTTTTTTACTTCCTTTAGAATGCAGAACAAAGCCAGTCACAAATTCCAAAGGAAACGGTAAGAGCTTTGTCTTTTCCATATTGGAAGACTCCCAAATGTTTTTAAATTGATATGGCACTTCCCCATCAAAGCTTCACAGATTCTCCTTTCACCTTATATACTGTAGATGGCTCTCTCAAGCTTTACATTTTAAATGCGTTTTTAGATGTAATTTCAAATACTGTTTGAATATTATATATAGTTCAGTTATTATGTATGTTTAAGTGTTATTTGAAATTACATCTTCTATACACAGCCAAAGGCCTGAAGTTGAAATGGCAAGAGTAGACTGTTAGCTTGGGTTACTTGTTGAAACTAATTGTTTAAATCATTATTAATACCTGAAACCTGAGATAAAAACACAGAAATTAGGCAATTTGGGTTTAAGTCTAGATTGTATCCTCATAGCAAACCACTGTTTGTTAGTTATTTTTAAGAAACTATAGAGTAGTATGAAGTTTAACCCTTTGAAGGCTGTAACAGGTTTGTATGTGGTGTCAGTGAGGCTGTATATTGGGGTTATGTACTGTTTATATACCTCATTTTAGTCATTGAAACAGGATCAGTCTTAATACGCGTTATACTAATACATGTAAATATTCTTCTAAAACAATAGATTTATTTTATGAAATACTAAGAGAAGATAGGGCAATAATAAATCAACTTGAGGTTATACTGTATCTTAGTTTAAAACTAACTGCAAGAAGCTTCATTCAATTAGATACCTATTTCAAGATTAAATAATACATTAGATTATGGAGAAGTTAAGAGGATTGTGCTGGGATTTGAAATTAGTTAGCCTGCTGAAAAACAGACAAAACTTCTATAGAGGATTCAGAATGCCTACCAGCAATGGTGAAATGGTGTCTAGGATAAAAAGAAATTCAAGATTAGGTAAAAAGATGTAAGAGCCATCTCAGTGAGACAGTCAAGGGTACATTGGTTGATACTATTAATGTTTCAGGCCAGTGGAATATAACTACTGAAATAGGTGTTTGGGTTGAATGTAGCCGTGTTCACTTTTGTCCCTATGGCTTTTGATGTCCTTCTAGTCCGAAAGGTCTCTGCAAAATTCTGGTTGTATTATTGTTTCAGACATGCCTTGCAATAGCTTTCTAGTACATCTCGTTAGAGTGTGTATGTTTTTGTCTTCGTAGTTTCTTACCACATACTGCTAATATGTAAGGAGGTCAAAGATCAAAGCCCAGAAGAGTATTTCTACCTGTAACTCAATACAATTGAGAATAATTTGTGGGTGCAGCCTTACAGAAGTTTCCAGGCTTTAGAATTGAAATTCTGCCCCAAAAAAGATTAGGTAGATTGCCTCCAAGGTGTTTATATAAATCTCATCTGTTTCAAAGTTAATGTTTTGTGGCAAATACCATGGTGAAATTGTTTTTCTGCCATTTTTGGAAACAACACCCTGACTTCATCTAAGGAAAGACCAAAAGAAAATAAGTATCTCTCATTTCTTCTCTACAGATGTAATCTAAAAGTTGCTTGTTAACCAGGGGATTATTCAAGATGGACCAGGAGTGTACAAGTAGTTCGGGATTTCTAAAAAACTAACCGGAAATCCCTAACAAGCCTTGGAAATACAGAAGTGAATGAGGAAATGTGGAGACATACATGCTTAGTGAGAGAATGAAACTAGAAAGCTGATCAAGACAAATATGTTTTCTGCAGAATGTCTTGGGTTTTTCATTCACTATGGAGTCAGATTGTTTTGGGCTTTTTTTGTTATGTATTTGAAGGCTCTGAGCAACAGTAGTCAACAATGGGAATAACAGGTCTCTATAAATTTGCATACTCCTGGGTAGGAATAAAAGCTGGACTAAATGTGGAAGGTGTCAGTGGGTATTTGCAGTGCTCAATGCTTTTGCACTTACCTCCCTTCTCCCAGTCTACTTTGCTTTGCATAAGGGTGATTCTCCAGTTCTATGGAAGTCACTTTCCTCATCTGCACATTAATAACACAGTCACACACCTTTTTATTATTATTTTTGAAAGTGTTTTTCATTGCTTTCCTTTATTCTTCTTGGTTCTGCCTCAATCCCTGTTTATTCATCCTCTATCTCCTTTTCAGGTCTTTGAGATGTCTATTCTTACAATTTCTATTTCTGTGCCTGCTCTGATCTTTGTGCTGTTAGTTGTGAGGTTTTAGTCTCCAAGTGTCAAGGACTTGATAGTAGAAAGCAAAGGAAAAAAAACCCAACAACAACAAAAAAGCATGATGAAAGCAGGAAAGCTACAGAAATGAGAGAGAAGTGAAATATAAATCCGTTTTTAATTTAAAAGCAAAATGGTTGTGAGGCTTTTTTGTTGTTATGTCTTTGTGAAGAAATAGTAGAAAAATGCACCTTTGAAAGTAAAAAAGGAAAAAACGCTTGAAAATGGAAGGCCTGAAATAAAATTGATATGTAGACCTCAAAATATAAAGCCTAACTTATCAATGCATTATTAACACTCAGGGATTGCATTCATGTAACTGTTACTTTGCACTGATTTATACAAATATTGTGGTACTTGGATGCAGTAGTTAGTTCATATAGGTAATGAAAGAAAACCTTGAGAATTACTTTTTTTGTAATCTATTTGTGACCTGAAATCCTTGAGAAACTTATTTCCTACTACCCATATAGGAAAGCATACAACTTCATATTTTGCACACCATCACAGAATGTAGATTCCCATATTCTCATTCTTAAACTTGCTTTGAGTGTTTGTGACTTGCTAAGCTCGTGGATTTAAGCTTTGCTCTCTAGTTATCCATAGGAAATGCAAATTGCTAATGCAACTTCAGCTTCTATCCAGTAACAGTGCCCTGGTGAAAACAGTACTGCTGTTTTTACCTTCTGTTTTACTGACAAATGGAACAGGAGCTCTGTTTATTCCTGAAGCAAAGAAATCTTCTGTATATTAGTTGAAAAATTGTTTCACCCAGCCACGAGTTTGTACCATTTGTATAGCTAATGACAACATGGAACAGATGCACCTACTTCTAAACATGGAGATTATTTGGAATGTAAGAGATTGACCGAAATATGAAAAATAGTAATTTATCATTATTACATTTCTGTTTCTAAGCATAATTATCTTAATTTTGTTACAGAGCATTGAAATGAACTGTTAATTATGCTATGTAAAACATCTGCCAATTAATTTTTCCGCATACTCTTTGAAAGTCAGTAGTGTTTCAGTAATATTTTGCTTTTACAATTGTCATTCACTGTTTTCTGAATTCAGAACTGGCAAGTTAACTTTCATGTAAGCATAATGCCAGAAAAATAATAATTATCATATAAGTAAGTATTTTCCGGGGAGTGTTTTCTATTGGTAAAAAGAGTCAAAGTCAGGATTCAGGATCTTGTTTCATGATTGTTGCGCTCAGCAGCATAGGCAAGCTTCAGTTTTCTGTTCTCATTTGTCTTTCTGTCAAATTGCTGTAAGTGAGCAGAATGTTATGAATTTTAGCGAGTGCAGGATTCGCAACAGTGACATAACAAGAGCGGTTGGTGTGTTGGAACAATATATAAATGTTTTGCAGCCCTGATAGAAATTGCAAATGGAATTGCTTTTTATTTTCTTCAGAACTCAAACATCTTATACTCCTGTTATTATCTGTATTTCATTTTGATCACCATGTTTTTTCAGAATCTGAGGATAACGTCATGACTAAACCTAGCAGTATTTGGGTTCCTTTGTCCTTACCATTGACTTCGCTGTGTGATTCTGAGTAACTTTGCTGGATACACTTTTTATGTGAAAAATCATCACATAAAAGGAATGGGGCCATACTACTGTGGTCAGAGAGAGGCATTTTGCTAGAACTCATGCATAATTATTTTTGTACACTTCTTGTTTGCCAAATTTTGTGTTATGAATATGAGATATACTAGCAAATGCTTAGAAAAACATAATTTATATTGATTAATGGATGGAAAATTCTTGGACCTAAATCTCAGGGGAAAAAAAGCACTGTCAGTGTTGAGCTTTTAAGGTGGTGGTGTTCTGAGTACATGTGTATTTTTTTATTTTGGGAAAAGCTGTTTATATTCCTTCAAGGTGCGTAGTCACTGAATATGTATCCATAGCTATTTTTCAAAAGCTGTGAGTTAAGTTCCCACCACTTCCTATTTAACATGTACAGAAAAATTCAGCTTTTATAGCAGCTTTATATCTTTCAAGTGATAGAAACTCTTCCTTCACACAGAACTTTCTTTGGAGAATAGTTTAGAGCTTCATTAATTTCCATTGCCACAATGATCCAAATGTCTAAAAATGACACCAGGATAATACATTGACTAATATCAGCCTACACTAACAGTAGCGCTGGTATCATTAGATAAAGAATGATTTTATCAAAAGACGAGAGGTTTGACTGATGATTAAACTGATGCTGTTATTTCCTCCATGATGTTTAGGAATACTGCAAATAACTGGTCCTTTTTATTTTTATACCTTTCTATCTTCTGATGGTGTGAGGCACAAGGGTGATTAAAATGCTTTTAAAGCCTTTTTAAGTGCTGTTTTGAGGGGTTTCAGATTATATTTTTAATCAAGTTTGACATAAGAAGCAGATCACTGGCCATATGAAAGAAAGGTAGTGATTGTGTGATTTTCTGCAGCAGATTTGTTTTTACAGTCTTTTACCATACTCTAGTATTGAATAGCATGTTCTAGGTCATTAATGAGTAAAACTGAGACATTAATTCCTAGTGAATAATTAATACAATACTTGAGTGACTTTGTCTATGAGTGCCCTTTGAGTAGTCTGAATTTCCCAGAACATTCAATGATAATCCACATAAACATCTGTGTAATGCTGTGCTTGGGACTGACCCTCAGGCTCATGGTTTTAACTCCATCATCTGCAGGTGAAATACTTGGGCTGCAGTTTGGCATATTCAAGCTGACTCTGTGCAGCACTGCACGGAAGTTTAGCCCTTTTATCAAAGCTTGTATTTCTGACACCTGCTGGCCAATTACCAGTTTTGTGGAAGGCAATGTGTGTGTCCCTTCATTGAGGTTCTGTAACAGAGTTGCCTCAGTGCTACCATTGCAGAGTCATCCTGAAGCCACGCTGGTGTGCACATCATTATTCACCACGATTATACTGTTTTCTGTTAGCCAACGTTATGGTATTTTGAATAATACCAAATTGACTGTGTAAGGCATTTGCAATTCAAGAAACAGATGTAGGATGTGAGACTCAAAAGGGGCTGCCAGGTCCTTTAGTTGGTCATCTACTAGCACAGGGCATAGGGTCATAAGGATTTTTCAAACACTTGTTTTCATTTGGGTGAATTCAAAGTTCATATTGTTGCTTAAAATTCTGATTTGAACCTCTGAAAACTCATTGGTTGCATGCAAAGCTTGCTTTGCTGCACTGTTGGCTTTAGCCTCGTGGTGATGATTCTTCCTTGCTATTAAGTCCAGGGAAAATAGAGAGATGAAGTGCTTTGCCACAGTTGTCTGCAGCAGGAGTAAGACACAGATCAGTCCCAGTGCCCCATGCGGGCATCGTCTCGTGGGGAATGTGTTTCTTGCCATGGACTTCTACAAAGGCGTTATTTCCCTTTCAATTTTCTTTTTCTGTCTGGCTTTCCCAGACACTCTCTCAGTTTATTTAGTCTTTCAGGTCTTGTACATCCAATAGGCCAGTGAGAGAAGTATAAAGATTTTTAGGGAGCTGTGTCATTAGTGTGTTGGGCATTGAAGTATTTCTTGAACAAGGGATTGTGCAGAGAGCTGTAGCTTTATGGGAGAAGACACCTGCTGTGTATCTAATCCCTTGGTTTTCACTTCTCTAGGATAACCGTCTTGTAAAGCAATGAGGTTAGCATTACAATCACTTGTTTCAGAATATACAGTAGGAGCAGAAAATTTGAGTAGGAACAATATTTTGGAACTGGATACGTTGGCTTGAATAACGTACAGTCATGGTAGCAGCAACGGACTAGTCCCTGTGTGAAGTTCTAAGATATATGTCCAGCAAAATATTTTTAGCGGTCTGATCAACTGATTTGAAACATAGAATTTCAACTGCTTAAACCAGTTTCCACAATAGCCCAGATCAGAGTGTTAGCGTTAGGGAGAATAATGTTAGCATAGACAAGCAATGGCCGCCTTATAGAGATAAATAACAAACATGTGGATGGACTTAAACATGGGCTTTTGCAAAGCTTTGATTTTCATACTAAATGAAAATCACATGTTGGAATCCTTGTGCTTTGGAAGACATTTAATTTTTCCTAAATCATTTTTTGTTCTATCAAAAACATTAAGATGAAGACATATTTTGAATGCGGAACATGTCTTTTGATATTGAATTAGGTCCCTAAAATGGGCATAACTGGAAATGTAACAGGCCTGTTTTGTGGTATTTTCATGAGCTGACATTTCTGTGTGTAAATACGGACCAAAGTTAATCCACATATAATATGCAAAAAACTTTTCCTTGATGGGATTAAAATTAAAGCAGACCACATTTCCCATAAAATCTCAGAATTCAGATGTAGGTTTTGATATTTAGCAGCTGCTGTTTGATTTGAACAAGAGTTCAGTCTTTACCAGATGTGACATATTAACTTCACTAATGTGAATAATGAGTCTCAGTGTATACGTGCAAATAAGATTCATTAGTGCTTGTCTAACATATGGGAGATATTAAAATACTTAACCTAGGAAGAGGTAGTAAAAAAAAAGCAACCATAAGAATTTTTGTTGTGTAGTTGGCTTAAGCCTTATTTAATTTTATAGCTAGATAAGTAGACACTTTAGGCCCTTCTAACCTGTAATGCAGCACATAGTTGCTTGTTTTATTTTTTTTTTTTTTTTTAAAAAAAAGGAAAAATAGATAAAAGACCTTGTATTTCAGGAGGAAACTGGGTTGGAGTGTGCATGTCTCTGCTGGATCAGTAGGCAGGCTTTTGTCTGCTGGGGGTCCAGTTTTAAATCTGATTGAACTGCTGTAGTTACATTTATCTTTAATGCCTATCCATGGCAGGATGCAGCAGCATTCAGTTGTTCCTCCTGAGGAGAGGCCTCAACTGAAGTTAGAGAATTGTGTTACAGGCCACCTAAATTGCTCTGTTTTCAGTACCTCCTGAGGTAATAAATTTACATTTTTATAATTACCTCCAACAAAACACTTGTTGACCAAGGAGTCTGTTTTGGTTCCTTAGAGCTGTTCTATTTACATGTTCTGCATTTTTGTATGTGATGGCATATGATGAAAATGACTCATCATCTTTTGGTGTATCTCAGTTTAGAAGGTGGCCTGATAAGACAGTAATGACACCCACCTGACTTGAAGGACAAAACCGTTTGAGTAATTTCTGATGTCAAGAATGTCTTTGCGCAATATCTAAGTGAAATCTGTTCTCTCCTACATATATCATGCGTGTTTTAAAATAAGAAAAATACAAAGTTTATTGGGTTCCCAATGTATAGGAGTTATGATTTCTTAGTATTGCGTGTATCTTGTAAGAAGAAAATAATGAACGTTGTCTTAAAGCCTTGTAAAGATTGAAAATATCCTGAAAAAGGCTGTGATGCTACATTGTAATTCCCCATTATTGGAACTAAATGACTAAACCTGGGATTTTGCAATTTCCAGTCCTTTTACAGCCTACCCTTCCTAGACCTGGTGAGCTCTTCTGTTCGTGGGACTTCAAACTTACCTCTCAAGAGCTTGAGATTTTCTGTTTGAACAAATTCAAAAGAGAGGAGACACTTTTATGGGTTGATAGATTAACAAAATAAATAATAGAGCAGAGGCTAATAGGCTCAGGGCTGTGATGTTAGAAGGCTGGATACAACAGGCTTTGTTTGCAAGTATGGTGAGGAGTGTTGATGGGATCATTGGAGGCGTTAAGTAGCGTTTATGTTATAGTTACATAATCTACCATGTCCATTTCATCATCATGGTGTATATAAGGGTGTGTTTGTATGTTTGTATATATGCATACATATACATGTACATACAAAAGCCCTGTAAATGTTTTATATACATAACTGGGAAATACAGGTTACACTTTAAGAATGGGGATGCAGAGCTTTATTAATTGCTTCTGTGAAAGGAAAGAGGAGTGCAGGGGGTTTTTTTCTGAGGGTACCATGATTAACTTATTTCTTTTTTCTATATGTAATCACAAAGTAACTTACAGATGGGTTTCATGACTTAATAGCTGCTGAGAAGACAGCATGTCTAAGCTTGCAAGAGAATGAATTTTGCTGGAGAGAATGCAGCCAGAGTTGTAGCTGAAGTGAGCTACTTTGGAAACTTGTCCTAGCTTGACTGAAAATTCCTTCCCCTGTTAGGTGGGAGGCGGTTTTTCTTTGCTGTTAGTTTGTTTGGTTTTTTTCACCCGTCTCATGCTGCTTACTCACTGGCTGAACCCTGATGAGATTTTTATAAAGAGAAGTCCCAAGCAAGAAATTTCTTCATAGTATTTAAAACAAAAGAATGAGATGCTGTTACCAATATGATGAGATAAAACTTACTGCACTTGTAGTGTCATGGTTCATTTTAATATTGTTTGTAAAATCAAATCAGGTTTTATGATCCGATCAGAAACTGATGTTATAAGAGAAAAATAATGTCACCTCTGTTTATCCTATGACTTTAAAAAGTCTATATATTGAAGCACTGCCATAAGTTTGCTCTGGTCAGGAAGTTTATCTTTAAATTTACAATATATTTATGTTATGTTTTAAAAGTGGAAAAACTTATCTCAAATATCATTTAGCATAAATTCATGATAAGTATGAATTTGAAACAAAAAAAAGTCACCTACATACTTTATATCACCAATCGAATTTTTATTGCAAATTACATACTTGAGCGGCTTCATTCATCCAGCTTGAAGTCATTTCAGATGACCTTTTCCTCAGCAGACTTTGTCTGAACAGAATATTGTTCTGCTGCTAATTGTTTTGGACATAGTGTGTGAAAAATCTTAAGGGAGTTGAATTTTGTTGTTCAGGGATCACAGTACATAATTTTACTTGCATGTTTACTGCTGGCCTGCCAAAGTGTATGAAGGAATGAATTTCTACCACAGATCAACTAATCAGAAAATAGCGTTAAGGTGTTTGATTGACATAGTGAAGCTGTTAATTTAGAGTGTATCAAGATCAAATGGAAGTTATTGCAATTAGGAAGTGATTGTGTTCTCAGTTGAAATTTTTAAATGCTGCATTTAAATCTGTGCATTTTTATGCTGTCTCATGGATGTATTAGGAATTTCTATGGTTTGTTACATTTAGATACTTAATGTTTAACATTTTCAGCATATATTTTACTTTTTTATAAGAGCTGGTATTTAATTGTTTGAGGAGAGTTACTCTACAAGTAATGTTTCTGTGCTCCAAAGGACTTTGGAGAACAAATATTTTGGTCAATATGAGGTTTTGGGTGGGTTGGTTGGTTTGTTAGTTTAGTTTTGGTTTACAACTTTGGTTCAAAATACTGCGGTATTAGGCTAAAATCTTCCTCCTTATATTTTTGAGAATGACTCCTCTATGCCATGCTTAGTGGTTTCTGATCACTATATAGTTCTATTCCAAGCTTTGTGTGTATGAAGTTGTATTTAATCTATTATGTATAGTAAGACCTTTTTTGCTACCATGAGGTGGCACAAATGTTAGTTGATCCTTGAATCTTAGTGGTTCAGATATTCTTGAAAGCCAAGTTTTTCTTCTAAGTATTCTTAGAAAAAAATGTGAGATATCAAAAATAAATGTTTATTCTATCACTTTCGTTTTTAAAAAATCTACATTTAAGCATATGGTACTGTCAGATGACACATGGATTGTAGAGGGCAAAAGGCTCCTCATGTCCCTAAAAATGGACACAGGTATGGTGGTGAAATAACCTGGCTTACTTGAGAAAAGCTGTGGATACCCAATGAAGTCCCTAAAACAATTTATCCTTAGCCCAGTAATGGTATTTTTTTTTTTTCTTTGGATGAGTTGAGCAATTTTCTGTTGGCTTCAGTACCTCTATTCCAGCGCCGAGGCTGCTGTTTCTCTTTATTTTTTTTTTTTTTTTCATGAGCGTGATCTACTCATTCATATGCAACTGCGAAGGAGTAGTTTGCTCACGGTTTAAGCCTGAAGTTTCACCAGCACGCTCAGGTGTCTGTAGCCTGGTATTAGCTTATTTCCTTACTCAAGACTGTAGAAAACAAGCAAGCAGAAGCCTCATATTAAGAATAGTACTGAGCTGATAATGGAGCTCTTCAGTCTTGCTGAAGAGCAACGGTGCAGAGGTCATTAGCCGTGTCCTTGGGGATGCTTATTGAGACGCTGTCTCCAGTTGACCCTTTGGTATATGGAAGTGCACCCAACAGGTGCAGGCTGTGCAGGAAAGCAGCTTAGGTCTCTTCCCTAGAAGGGAGATCGCTATGGCTGAGGTTCTGGCAGATTTTTTAAAAAAATTAGAAAATACTGGGGAACAGATTGGTTGTAAATTTATGATAACAGTAGTAAAGAAAAATCCAATAAGCTTATGTGCTTCCTTGAATTACTCATATATCTTACCTAGACTTCATCTCCCTTTTAGTTAACAAACTTTTATTCCTGCTACTATTTATTAAGGAGTATGAAAGTGATCAGTGTTAGAGAAACTAAAAGGTACTGTGCACCCTCCTCAGATTGTGTTAATTGGCAACCACCTGACAAAAGTTGCATTCAAATCTGTGGACTAGTGCTTCTCTGACCTAAGCAGAAAAATCAGGGTTGCAATTTTTCCTGTCATTTGGGAAATATTCTTTCTATCCCATATGTTTTCCATGAACATGGTGCACCTTTCCATTCCTGACGGCTAGCACAGATCATGCTCTTGCATGGCCAGATGTGTTTGGATAACAGAATTCATAAGCGAGCCATCCTAGCTGTGGCACTTGGATAGGGAGTTTTAATAATTTATTTTTTTAATTCATGATGCATTAGGCTTTGCTATAAACACAAGATGCTTAGAGATGAGCAAATAGTATTTAGTGCAAGGGAAAGGGCTGGTGAACACACTAATGTTCGTGCTTTTAACCAAGTGGGAAAAGATAGAGCTCCTGTTTTTCTTCCCTTGGCTGTTCCTGTTCTCTCGACAGTCTGACTGTTTTCCCATGTGACATTTTCGCATTGCATTTCTAGGTCAATGGTGACACAACTAGCATGCTTGTGCCCAAATTGATCATCTCAGTCTGCTGTACTCCACATGGCTTTCACATCCATCTTTGCCTTAGTCTGTGTTTGGATTTCAGAAGAGCCTGTCAGCTTTGCATTTCCTCAGGTCTTAAGAAACAGGAATGGCTCAGTAGGCGCATGTTAACTCCTCATGTGTCTTATTCTGCTCTGAGTATCTGGGAGTAGGTGAAAAATAGGAGCAAGCTTTGCAAATAGATGAGGGTCTTGTGGGAAAATTCAGCATAAAATCAGTGTCAGTAAATCACTCTCCGTAAGGGAGATGATGTGTTTGCTATTATGAAAAAAAAAAAGAAAAAGAGCCGGTTTAATTCTTCCAGAGAACGTCTGGCTGTTGGAGGTAAGCATGCACCTTCTGGTGGATGTTCTCTTACTCCTCCTATTCCATGTGGATGAGAAAAAAACTAGCACAGTTGCATTCACGAGCATCTTTCTGGAGGCCAGACAGTTAGCTCACTGCAGACAATTGCCGTTAAGGGCATTTTTTTTTTCTTAATTGATATAATTATAACCAAAAATGGTTATAACTGCTTTGTTATAACTGAAAGATGGTCAGAAAAAAAGTGGGCAGTGTATACTGCAAGGAACAAGGCTGATGAACGGCCCAGAGCGTTCCTTGCATTCATCATTTCAGCAGCAGCCTCTTGTGTGTGGGCACTGTTTTTCAGGGCCTGACCATTTTCCTTCCTGCTCCCAGACCACACCACCAGCTGCCCTGAGCTTGGTGGGAGGCAAAGCAAGAGGCTGGTCTCCTGTGTTTGCATAGCTTTTGGGTGCATGGAAGGGTCTTGCTGAGCAGCTCATTGCTGAGGACTCTGGCAGGCCTAGAACTATAATTCCAGGTATTCAAAACCTGAGATTATCTCAGCCAGGCTAAAACTTGGTGTGGAGGGCAAGGAAGAACCAAAGTTGTGCGTAAGAAAACAGAAGTGAAAGGCAGAGCTGGGAAAGACAGGAAAATTGGTACTCAGAGCTAGATTTGATGCTAAGCCTGGCAGTATCAGAGAGATGTGCTGTTGCAGATCTCAGTTGTGTAATTTTCTGTTTTTCATAACACAACTAGTTTTAAATGAAATGAGGTGAACAAGTAATTTTTGAATTTCATTTCCTTGCACTTAGTTTCTCCCGATGACTGCAAAACTACCATAGATGATGATATTTTAAAAATTTTGTAGGTTTGCAAATAAGAAAATATTTCTAATACTGCACTCTTGGCTAATGAAATAGCAGTTTACGTGTGAGTTGATATTATGGCACATTCAGTAATGACACATGATTAAATTGTTCTACTAGACAGAGAAGCACTTAGACACAGGCGTAAGATATTTCTGAATCTAGGCATCAGCCAGAGGTGATTGAAAATACACTATTTGTGCGTTGTTTCTTCAAATAATTACTGTGGAAAATATTGTGGCATTGTAGGTAAAAGCAAGGAATTTTTTCATGCTAATAGCTGTAGAGGGAGGAGAATTCCCAAAGAGAAATACTATTCTATAATCCCATGCTAATCTTCCCGACAGAAAACAGAAGAAGAGGAGCTTGTCCTCACACCTGATGGCACCAGGGAATTCCTGACATTTGAAGTTCCGCTGAATGATTCTGGATCAGCTGGCCTGGGCGTGAGCGTCAAAGGTAACCGGTCAAAAGAAAACCATGCAGATTTAGGAATCTTCGTCAAGTCCATTATTAACGGTGGAGCAGCATCAAAGGTAAGAGGAAACATTTGTGTGCTTTGATCTTCCTCAGTTTTCTGTAATAAGGCCATTTTGAAAATAACTACAGATTCAAAGAGAATGAGATTGCTGTGTAACTAACTTTTTCCAATTACACCATCAGAGGTAATGTTTAGGTTTCTGCTCAGATGCACATGTTTGTGCATCCCAGGATTTAAACAGCCCTTATAGATTCTCAGGAAGGATATGAGCCGTCTCTGGTACAGTTCAATTAGTATTCTATTTGTGCAAACAGGTTATGATAATGGCTTGCAGTGCAAATCTATAATTGGAATAGACATTTCCTACAGTGGTTGCAATGGATGCTATTATACCAGTGTTCATTTGGCCATAAACTGTTAGGACTAAGCATAGTTGCTTGATTATATTTCTTTTGCTTTTTTTTCCCTCTCTCCAGCAGACTAAGCTTCTTTTGTGCGTGTTTTATGTAACTAGCTGTAATCTTTCCTTTTCCAGGATGGCAGGCTTCGAGTCAACGATCAACTAATAGCGGTAAATGGAGAATCATTACTGGGCAAAACAAATCAAGATGCTATGGAAACCTTACGGAGGTCCATGTCCACTGAAGGAAACAAACGGGGAATGATTCAGCTTATTGTGGCAAGGCGAATAAGTAAATGCAATGAGGTAATATACTTTTGATACCGGGACTGGACGTTTTCACTTTTAAGGCATTTGTGTTTATAGGAGATGTCATGTTTCCCCCGAGACCTGGAAAATAGTACTTGAGAAGCTAAAGAAAGAGAGAATTACAAAATTATCTGAATTTCAGTGTTAGACAAGCTAGCCTTATTACCAATCAATAAAGCTTTTCTTTTGAGTATTTTCATCAATGAGTAACAGGAAACACTGAATAAAACTATATTGATTTTGTAATTGGATCCCACTGTTTACATGATTTTTGTTCTTTGGAGTTTTTTCTGTAAGTCTTTTGAATCATTTATAGACTTAGTGTTAACTGACTTGCTTCTTTGTCACTTTCAGGTTTTTTAATCATGACTACAGCTCTTACATTTCATTATTACACTTTTATCTAAACATTTAATAGTCCTGCAACACTTCATGCAAATAATTCTGTTATTTTGGATTTTAAATACGTTGTGTCTTGGCCTTCATTGCGGGGAAGTATGAAATCCTGAATTCAGGGTGTAGTGGTGATTCTTTTTCTGATATTATATGCAATTTCTGTCTTCGGTGCAATGTTAATGTATTGATCTTTTGAAACATATTCATGATTTCTAGTAGTTTTATCTTCTAGATTAATGTAAATAGTGTTATATAGTAGGACTATGTGGGCATACTGAGAAGGACTGCAGATGCTATGGTGGACTGACTTAGACTACAAAATGATTTTGACAAATTGGAGAAACGCACTGAATTAAATAGGGTGCACTTGAATGATGGGTCAAGGAAGCAACTGTTGTTAAGACATCTAAAAATCATTCTTTCTTTCTTGTTAACACCAGTAAGGCCTTATTGGGAATGTTATTTTTTGAGCATCTTGCTTCAAAAGTGATGTGCACAAATTGGTTTAGTACTGCTGATCCTGCCTAGGAGGAAAAGGAGTCCTTTATTTTTGAATGCATAAAATTAATCTTAAAAAAAAATCCAGTCCCTAACATGTTATAAAATCATGTTTGAAAAAGACACTAACCTCTCTGAAAGTATTAAGTTCCTCTTGATTAGCTGCTTATGCACAGCTTTGATACACATACACACAGTTTATATGTACATATTGCTGGAAAGGTAGCTTGAATGCACATTTTTTATCCCTTGGTGTTAAAGGAATTCTGACCTTTTATATTTGGTGGTGTCCCATTCTAGCACTGATTCTGAACCTGAGCTCCGGACTGTCCTTTGAAGACTGTTCCTTATTCATACCCACTTTCAGATGCATTTTATATGTTACTATATAAAAAGGGTGAATTATTGTACACTATTTTTATGTTTAGTATAATTTCTTCAAAAAGGATGTAGAAGATGTTCACTTTCAGTGAAAGTCTATTAGATCAACTGTATCACCACAGTCTTTGTAAACATGACGGAGCAAATCCAGCAATGATGAACCAAAGACATTTCTTCGTAAATTTGTTAGAATTTCCCTTGTTCAAATTAAAAATAGTTTGCTGCCCTACATCTGCTTGATGCTTGGTGTGATATATTTTGCAAAAATCACACGGCAAAAAATGGCACAGCTCAGCCTACAGTTTATGTGCTCCAAGACGAAAGAACTAATGTTAGAACCAGATTTTGATACACTGAAATGTATCTGTAGAGTGAATAGGATGGGGAGCTGTGTCTGTTTGGACCTACTTCACAGCTTCCCAACTCCTTAATAAGCTAGTGAGATGAGCCATAATGATCTGGGAAAATGATATGTAATTATTGATGTGGTGATCATCTTTACAAAATAATTGTTGAAAATATTTTTTCTCGGGAATTATTGCTTTCATGACTTTCATCCAAAGGAAATAAAATGTCAATACTTTTTGCATATTTTAATATGATGAAAGCATAACTTGCATAAACATCAGACTATTTCCCTGCTGAGTTGGCACTATTCAAGAAGCCAGTTTTTTAAAAGTCTTGCAAAGCTCAGACTTCAATGAAATGAAAACTGAAGAGAGAATTTTTTTTCTTGGCATTTTGCAGTTAAACCCTATTATCTGTTCAAGATTTGGACAGATTCAAACTTTAGATGTCATTAATCTAATATAGTACTGATAAGCTGTGATAATACTATTTATGTATCTTGCATGAATAGCATATATGTATGAGTATGGTATTCAGTCCGCTTAGCCCCTCAGTAATGGCTGTGTGAACTGAGACCCAGCTGGAGAGCAGCGTTGCGCAACTGAGCCTTGTGGTGGTACTCACTTTCCCATGGAGCATCCCATATTGGCCATGTCTGGCAGCCTCAGCTACATTAGGCTTAATTCAGTAACGTAGATTACTTAGATGTTGTCCCCTTAGAATATTCCTGTAGCTTTCACCAGCCTAGTATACGGTCTCAGCAAAGATCTTTAGTATTGGAACTAAAATTAAATGACATCTGACTGGCAACAAATTCAGGAGCTTGCAGATTAGAAGTAAAAGCATCAGTAAGGCAGACCCTGTCTTGGTAAATCACACCTTTTACCAGCATAGGATCATAGAATTATTTGGGCTGGAAAAGGCTTTTAAGATCATCACGTCCAACTGTTAACCTAACACTGCCGAGTCTAACACTAAACCATGTCCCTGAGTGCCACGTCTTTTAAATGCCTCCAAGGATGGTGACTCCACCACTTTCCTGGGCAGTCTGTTCCGGTGCTTTACAACCATTGCAGGGAAGAAATTTTTCCTAATGCCCAATTTGAACCTCCCCTGGCACAACTTGAGGCCATTTCCTCTTGTCCTGTCGCTTTTTACTTGTGAAAAGAGACTGACCCGCACCTCGCTACAGCCTCCTTTCAGGGAGTTGTAGAGAGTGATAAGGTCTCCCCTGAGCCTCCTCTTCTCCAGGCTAAACAGCCCAGTCCTCAGAAATTTACTGTTTTTTCTTAAAGACAAAAAAGAAATGTTTACCTTTTGAGAAAGTCTTTCCCGGGTGTTTTCTATGCTTTTCTTTCTGTTTTGATTCTCCAAAGGAGTCACCATAAAATAACAACAGCAACAAAAAAGATCTTATTCAACTGATTTCTTACCTATGTTGATTTGACATTGTATGTGCCCACTTTATGGACAAAAATACAGCTTACACTCTTGTTAATCTCACAGAGCCACAGTTAACTGGAACAAGCTTGATTATATTCCCTTTAAGCATCACCAACAGCAGTGTTTGTTCCACTGCATTCCAGAGGCACGGAATGCAGAGGCAGCCCTGCAGTGCAGCACAAGGTCAGGGCTCAGCGCCCTGGAATTCCCTTCTGTGCCATGGAAGTGTCTTGGAAGGGAATCTGTACCAGGGGTGATAATGTCAATACAAAAAAGAAGTATGCTCAATGTCTGAATGATAAAAACATTTGCTATCTGGCTGTTAAACAACAGCAAAAACAACAAAAAGAGCAAAACTTTTTTTTTTTTTCCCCTCTGTCTTCAAGTCCAGTAATTGTTTTGCATTTGAAAAATCAAACAGTTCTTTTGGGATAGATAGGCAACCCAAGCTGTTTTTTCTTTAGTAAAATTGAGTTTTGGATTTTAAGAAAGTTAATAGTATGAATGCTGTTCTTTTTGTTTTAATATTCATTTTCATAATGAATAGAATTGCAGGGGGTTTGGAGAGCAGAATTCATTTGACAGTATGGTTCTGCAGAGTGCCATTTCTCTGTGTTTCTGTTCAAACCAGAATTTTCACGTGCATTTTATGTTTTGGTTGCTGTCTAGAAGAGAGGATGGCTCATTCCCTGTTGTCCTGGATTTTAGCGGGACAGACAGTTGCCTCTGATGTGCTACAGAGGAGCTGTGTCTTAGAAAGCTTCCTTCTTTCAGAAGTCAAAGTTTACTTGAGCATGAAACTGTTTCAAAACTTCATGAAGTGACTCTTTTTTCCTACCAACATTATTGTCTTACATCTTCACCAGCTCTCAGGCTGTAAACTAAGCTTCCAGAGCAATTACAGTAAAAAAATAATTTACATAAACACCGTAAGAGTCAGTGCTTACATAACTGTAGACTCAAAAGAAACCATGAACTTCCCAGAAGGTAAAAAGCATTTCTATGTTGTTGTGGTTTTACTGAACTGAAGAGTAGTCTATAGAAATAATTTTCATTGACTTGTATAATCCATCCAGGTTTTCAAGTGAATTATCTTGTTGTAAATATTGATATAAGCATAGAATGAGTGGTAGTTATGAATGAACTCCAAGCCAAAACTGTCTGGAGTTTTTCTCCTGTTTACATTACATCTACACGGAGTACAGTACTATAGTTAATTCCGTAAGCTGCACTACTGCACACCTTGCAGAGATTTGTTTAATATCTCAGCCACTCCAGACAAAATCAGAGTGAATATTTAATAGCTGCTGTTAGATAAGCATGACAAAAACATTTCATTTGGGATTTGGATATATCTAAGGTTCCTCCCACCTCCACCTTTGGAAGAGTTATATCTGCTATTCTAGTCTATGTTTTCAACTTTCAGCATTCCTGTGTGATCGTCATTGTGCGTTGACTCCTCAACTTCCCTATTTGAGCACAGAGAGACTTTTAAGATGTATTTTCCAAAGTTACACAGTGGCAAAAATGGGAAGTACACCCATAGTATTGACTTGATATTCATATACAGCCAGTATTTAACACTTCAGTTTTCAGAAGAGGTGGCCATCAGCTTTTTAGATCTTTAATTCAGGGCTGACAATTTTTAAGTTACTAAGATTTAAGGAGAAACACTGATCTCCTTGCACTGTGTTCTGTTAATTAATGATATTATGATGATTAGCCTGTACAGGCAAACAGCTGCTGGCTGTATCCACATAATGCATACACAGCGTAACTGTCAGGCATATCTGTGCAGCTGACGACACTATCTGCTGATTCAAGAGAATAAAGGTAATTGTTACTTCTGGAATCCTGCTCTTTTCACTCCTGTAACCTGAACAGCTTAGAGACACAGATTGCTCGCCTGCACTCTGTTTGTGTCACATGTCTGCCGTTAAGAGAGGGAGCATCACCTTTCTCTGCAAAAAGAGAGGTTTCAGGGGTGTTTCTTATCTATCTCCCTTTTTCGACAGAATCAATATCTTGCTGTACCTGCCTGAAATGAAGATTTGCAAATGATTCACAGATGTCCAAAATTCATTCTGCATGGCTGTTCATCTTTGCTTCAGTTGCTGAATTAAAAAATCACGAAGCAGAGAAAGAATCATGAATCCAGACCATATAAAGACATCAACAACTGTTTAAATAAATTGACTGGTAGACAGATTAGTGAGAGACACTTTACAAATGGTTGGTTTCATCATAAAACAAAGGAAACAAGTAAACTAGTAAACTTTTGCGCTTTTTTTCCCAGTATATGTGGAAGTATAAAACATGCAGTATATCTGCCTGCATGGGCTACCAAGTTACTTACTTTGAAGTTAATATGACAGGTTTGTTTCTTTTTCTTTTCTTGCTGGATTAGTTTTGTGACGACCTTTTGGAGTTCATGTAACTCTTGAAAAGGCTTTAGCGTCTTCTCCAAACACGATGATTTCACTGTTCACTCCCTTCTCCAAGGCATTGATATAGCTACTCATCAGCCTAAGCTGTTTCCAGCTCTGATCCCTGGAGGAACCTACAGCTGGCTTTTCTCCATCCTGATGATTGAACTTTGTGTCCAATCCTTTAGCCAGATTTCAACTCAGAAAATAAACACATAGTCCAGTCCTATGAAAACTTAGTTTCTTCAGTGCCTTTGATACGAAGCCTTGATAGAGGTTTTTGAAAATGCAAATACATCATGTCCATTTCATTGCCTGAGAGCTCAGAGAGCTCAGTGGCACCTTTGTGCAAGTCCAACATTCCAGTAAGACATCCCTATCGACATCTGCCCCATGTCCATGATGCTCATTGATGTTACTCTTTATTGTAGATGACACCATTTTATCCAGAAAGAGGTCAGACACCTGGTCTGTAGTTTCCAATATCCTGTCTAGGTATACAGGCAACCACCAGTCCTCTGGCACCGTGGCTGTTCTTAACAGTATCTTGAAGGTTTTGGCCAGCAATCATGCAATTTCGTGCTGGAGTTTCTTCAAGGCTTTTGGGAGAATGTCATCCAACGTGGGTGACATGTTAACTTCCCACCTACCCTTTTGATCTAAAGCTCCTGTGTATTTTCTTCTGGATGATCTCACTCCTCTCCTTATTTGCTACAAATAATGGGGTCAGGTGTGGAAATCTCCGCAATATCTTCAGCAGCAAAAACTGAGCCAAAGAAATCATTGAACTTCCCTAGTGCAGACTTGTCCCTCAGTGCCACTTTCACTCTTGCCATCAAGTGAACTAACTGATTCCCTGTGTACCTTCTTATGTCTGATGTCCTTGGTGAACATTTTGCCTTCAGTCTAAGCATCCTCTAAAGAGTGCTTCTTAAGTTCTTCCTTCTTCCTCTCAATTTCTTGGGCCGTATCGGTGGTGGGGGCATTAACCTGAACTTCCAGTACAGTTAATGGTCTTCTTTTAGGCCTCTGGTAGTCTTTTTGGTGCATGATTTTCAGGCTATTTAGGTAAGCTTCTAACAGTAAACATCCCAATATATTTTTAGAAATTGGTTATTGCAAAAGCATATACATGGTTTTCTGTTTTGTAATATCTTATCTTCTGTTCTGTCCTTCTTCCTGTCCCCATTTATTTTGACTTATTTTTTCTCCATTATCCCTTTTCTATCCTTGGTATCAACTTACAAGCTTCATCTTGTCCCAAGCTTCTCCCCATACCCCATAACCTACTGTATAACTATGTTTTGCAAAGCTGTACAGGTTCCCTTCCACGATTCTCTAGGCGTTTTTTGTTTTCTGTTTGCCTTTTAACATTATCAGAACAAGAATGCAGTATTCTTTAGAAACAGTGTACTAATTTTGCATTTACCTGTGCGTGGTTGTGCCTGTAAGTCAAACCTGAGCCTTTTATGGATATTTCCCTACATTTTCACATCTTACAAAGTATGTCCATAAAGCAGGATCCCAGCTTGGGTGATAACAAAGAAAACCATGTTTAATATTGGTAGTAGTATTGTAAAAGTAACCCTGTTGAAAACAGAAGCTGGAGCATTGTGGAAATCTTATCCACAGTACTTGGGTAACAAAGGAAAAAGAAAGCCTGGAGAATAATTCCATGTGGCAGAAAGAGCTTCAGTACCCTGAATACAGAGTAATATATAGCAAATTTGTATACTGGCTTCTTTAAAATCCATAAAGCTTGCATGATAGTGTTTGGATAATTTGCTTTCTGAAGGAGAAAGGGAGTCTAATTATTCTTTCTTAAAAAAAAAGTTTGTTCTTTGAATATTTTGGCAATGTTCTTAGGCATAAAGTTTTTTCATATTTATGTGCATAACTTCAGATAGGATGGATAGTGGTGTTTAAGTAAAAAGGGCCGCATTAGTTCTCCTTTTATCATCTAGATAAGCAGCAGCTGGGCTAGTGAGTAGAGACAGTGCTTTAGCAAGCAGCTGGTTCTTATCTGAATGACAAAGGGCCAGGGTAGAGACCTTTTTTATTTATTTTTTTTTTAAAAAAAAAAACAAAAAACACCAAAAAAACAAAAACAAAACCCAAAACTTGTTTCTATTTTTATTTTAAGAGAATGGAGAGAAAAAGAACTACAGGCAATCTGATGCATGTGAGGTTTTATTGCATTTGGGGAATATAACCACTTAGTATAGATCAGTGCTAGGGACCCAGAAAGAAACCACTCTCTTTTCAGCCTGGAGAAGAAGAGGAGGCTCAGCAGGATCTTACTAGTCTCTATAAACATCCGATGGGGGAAATAAAGAAGACCGATCTAGACTCTTTTAAAGAGCTGCCCAGTCCAAGGACAAGAAGCAACAGGCACAAAGTGAAATTCAAGAAATTTCTTTAAACATAAGAAAAAATTTTTCTTCTCAGAGTGTGGTCAGAGACTGGCATAGGCTGCCCAGAGAGGTTGTGAAGTCTCTGCCGTTGGAAGTATCCAAAGCCCAAGTGGACAAAGCACTGGGCAGCCTGCTCTTGCTGACGTTGATTTGAGCAAGAGGTTAGAAGCCCCAGTCTCCAGTGATTCCATCCAACCGGAACTGGTCTGTGACTCTGAACTGTCACACCAAGAGGTGCTCCTGCTAGGGGCAGCTCTTGATAGAAGTATTAGGACCGCCTGCTGCTTAGCTTGCTTTCCTTGCCAGGTCTTTAAAGACGGTCAGGAATTCATACATCTTTGTTTATATTGCCTACTCTTTATCACTTAATCAAATTAAATTATAACAGATAGCGCTGGTATCAGCTAAGGGAAGGAACTGGAATGTGTAATTCAAGATCTTTATTAGAAATGCATCAGGAAGAACAAGTCTTTATTTGAACTGCAGTCTTGCTTTGGACTGTCGGTCTCTTTGTCTTGCCCACAGTGCAGTTTCCAAATTCAGTGTATTGTTTTCTTACACAAACTTCCTGTTTAACAATGTAAGGAAAAGACTTTTTTTTTCTTTTTATGTGAAAGCCAGTTGTGTACTTGCTGTCTAATTTTTGCTATTTTATGAAAGGCATTGTATCTTTTGTAAAATATTTGTGTAGTTGGCTGTCAATGCCTTTATTTACACCCATCTTTTGAAATGCTAATTGAAAATGCAAAAGTTTTCTCTGTGAAAATAATAAAAAACACGATTCACTTTATAAAACATGACCATCTGAACATAAGCTCCTGCTATTTCTTTATTTTACCCTGTACTTTACTGCATTACCAGGAGTGAATTTCTATGTATTTCTCTAATTCAGAGCTTTCTTCTTGTCAGTATCTTTCTGAAATTCTCTTGAGACCTTCCTGCAAATGAGTTTGAAAGTTGATGGGTTGTCACATGAAGGAGAACTGTGTGATATGGCTCACTAAAAGCTGGACACTTGTTACATAAAGTCATCAATATAGCACTGGGAGTATAAATCCCAGAGCACTTTGATATTTTCACACCTTATTTAAAGGCAGTGAAATAAAGGTTAGTTCATCATTTAATGGCTTTATTGTGCAAGTTTAAGCTCTCAAGCAGTTTAATGTTGCTGTCCTTTTTTTTTCCTTAGTGTTTCAGAATTTAACTTTTCTTTTTGAATTTGCCTTAGATTCTGTTATAGCAGTAGCTACAAATATTGTTTAATTTACTTTTCAGTAAAGCTGTCAGTTGTAATCTGCAATTTAAAAAACTAATAAAACAAATCCTCATTTCACAATTTAAACCTTATTGAGTCTAATTCACTTGCACTGCAAGTTTATTATTCTCCTGCAGCTTGACGTGCCTCCAATTGTAATTGTGTTGACCCTCCGATGCAGTAAATCTCCCCAGTGCTTATCAAACTGGGAGAGATAAGTCTACAATTTGGAACTTCATTAAATATCTCATTTATATTAAACAGATGATGACTTTGAACAGAAATAATAATTTTTTTACAGACTCTGCAACCTCACAGTTGTGGTCTCCTCAACTTTGTAATGCAGCATTTCACAAACCTCCGCCTCTCTATGTACCGGGCGTTATGCCAGCACCCAAATGTCAGAAGTTGTTAGTCCATCGGGCCGACTTCAAAGCTTCTCCTGTGGACTGTAGCTGAGTGCTTTGTAGCCCTTGAAGCAGATTTTAAAAAATTTTTTGTAGCATACATTCCTTAGTCATATGGGAATTGTGGGTAGAGTGATTAATAATGGGCAGCTGTTTAAAGAAAAAAAAAACAACAAGCATGCTGCTTGTTATTGTAATTCCTGAAACTATGAACCAATCTTGTGCTGATTTAGAGACCAGTCCTTGAAATAAGCATTCCCAGTTCCCAGTGGCTTCAAAGAATTTGCAGCATGGTCAGTATCTTACAGTATCTGATGCCCACTGTATTTCAATACAAATAAAATGTATGCTGTGGGATTTGAGTAAGGACACTTTTCTTAACTATGCACTTCAATATGAAGAGGCGTGTTGGTGAGAACAGCTATTGCTTTGATGTGTAAGTTCATATGATTACCCTTCAAAATGCATCTATCTTTTAATATTTATTTTTTTAATAGAGCTGGATTCAGTTCACCCTGTTAGATGTATTGGTTTAATGGCCTCAGCGAAGTTCCTTTGGTAGCATTATACAGTAGCCAGCAGGGTGCTAGAGCTCAGGTGAACTGAGAGCTTTAGGGCCAGGAATGCTGGATGGTGTGAGATCTGGGCGATGTTGTGGGCACTCTTTTCTCTCTGCAGTGAGCAACTGGGCACTGACAAACTGGGCATCTGAACCGACTGCTGAGCACATGGGTACTTGTTCTCCTCGCTCCCAGGGGATAAACCCAGCTCGGCCTTGCACGGGTATTGCTTTCCACTGAGCTCTGATTCTCTGGGGCTCACTGAGGAAAACTACTTTTTCCCCTCTGTTTTTAAAAAATCTGAGAGGCCTATGCAGGAAGGCAAGGGGTGACCAGCTTCTGCAGACAAAGGCTGAGCTGAGAAGTCACTCAGGGGAGCTGTCTGACAAAGAGCAACCGGAGCGGAAAGGTGGCTGTACAGGCAGTCTTATCCCCTGTGCATGTGGCCAGTCCATCTCCATTGCTTCTTCACCACCTACTTCATCTCTCTTGTAATGCCCCAGGGAGGTCTGCTTGGATTCGAGGTGGACAGGGACCTGGCAGCTCCAGGGGTTGAGACCCCGAGGGTGGTGGGGAGAAGAGGGCACCTCAGGTCTTGTCACTTCTGTTTTTGATGGCTCTGGGTGGATGCTACAGCAGTGCCAGGGGTCAGAGGAGCTTCCAGACAGAACAAAGCATGCAAGGTCTCTGTACCCTGTAGCCAGGAAAGGCAGAGCAAAGGACTCATCTTAAGAAAAAAAAAAAGTTACTGGAAGTCTGACTCTTAATTTGTTTTTCTTTTCTTTCCCTCCTAACTACAAAATGTTTGAGTGCTTTCGCATTGGTTACTAATATGTGTGGTGGGGTTTCCTGGGCGTTTCCATGATGATTATGTTTGAAAGCAAATTGCACCACTTCAAAATGCACCAGCAGCTCAATTCCAAATGAAGTTCCTGCTCTGTGTTCCTGATGGGCCTTGTTCTACCAGGCTGTCAATGCAGGAAAAATGGCCCAGTTTTCTGCCCGATAATACTGAAAGAAGCCAAAACTATCTGAAATAAATATCTGAAAGAAATTATCCAACAAAGAGATTCAAAAATGCAATGTGGTTTTTTTTCACCAACTTTCTACTGAACGATTTGAGATTTGACAGGGCACCATGGGAGGTGCAATATAAAGCGGCTTAGAAAGTTGATCATTAAGCTGAGCTGTCGTTTCAAATTAGACTTGTCCAGGGTGAGAAGTTCTAGCTCATTTTGTGCCCAGACAGGTCTAGGCCTTAGGCACGTTGTGACAGTTCCCCCATGCTGCTAAATGGACCCTGGGCACTAATTTTCCTCTCTCTGTGCAGCTGGAGTCACCTGGGAGCCCCTCTGGGCCGGAGCTGCCCATAGAGACTCTGCTGGACGACCGGGAACGGAGGATTTCCCACTCCCTCTACAGTGGGATTGAGGGCTTCAGCGAGTCGCCTACAAGGAATGCAGCACTGAACAGGATAATGGGTAAGTCAAATCAGCTCTGCTAATCGGGGCGTGTTTTTATTCCTATCTGTGATTCATCGAAGAGCAATTAATGTGTTATGTGGGAATCGGGGTACATGGAGCTTACACCGATCATCTTAAAATGTGCCTTAAGGTTGTTCCATGCAGGCCTCTGGATAGTTAATGTGAGAAAGAAAATCAAATGGAATTATAAAGAGAATTTTGTATCCCGTGGCAGGTAATAAAACAAATAATAGGAGCATTTAACATGTTTTTTCAGTGTCTGATCTGGGACAAAAAATTATTGGTTGGTCTAGTCTTCATTCACATCAAAGTCAGTGACTCATAGGAATTTATAGTTAATTTCAACATTTCTTCTCCTCTGTTTCAGTCACACTAAAGTAGAAAAACAAATAGGGCAGACTTGCATCCATTTATGCTTATTAGAGCATTTCATTAATATGTTTGAATGTTTGCTTTGCAGGATACCAATTTTAAAACCTCAGAACTAATTTTAAGCATCCCTTGTGTAGATTCTGTGCCATACCATCTGCATGGCCCCAGTGGATAATGAGGTTATTAGCAGTTGCTCTGCAGCAGTTCAGCTTCCGATGTACAGAGCTAGGTAATAAAGACTTGCCTTGCCACAGGAGTGGTTGGATTTACTGACTAGGATGGGATTAGTTTGAAAGGTTTTTCAAATTTAAACACAAAAAGCAGCTTGATGAACATAGGACCTGATAGAAGACATGATGATTGCTTGCTTCAGTTACAAGTTGTAAACATATCAGACATGGCCATTAAATTTAGGACTTTTTTTGGTGTGCTTGACACGCAGAGTATATTAGAAGATGCTGCTATAAACTTGATATGAAGCAAGGCCGAACATAGTTTGTAATTGCTTCATTTTTATTTTCAGCCTTAGAGAATGAAACCACCATTTAGGCTTTTTCCAGTCAACACCTTATATAAATATATTTCACTCTTTAATTGTTGGGTTTTTTTTTAAAAAAAATGTATTTTGGTGTTTGCTTTTTCTTTATGGTAGCAGAATAACATTGTGGTTAAACTCTCTGATAATCTAAAAATTTGCTATTTAAGTTATTTCTTCAATTAAGTCTTTTATTATTTTTTTGTGTGCATTTGGGCAACAGTAATTAGAAATAAATCATATTCTGTTCTTCCAACCGTATACCTGAGGAACAAGGAAGCGTGAAACTTTTTCACCCAAAGTCATATGCTTGTAAAGAGAACAATTTAAAAAAGCTATTTATTCGTTGGCAAATTTAGGAAGCGATAAAATAATTTGAAGTCTTTAACACTACTCTCCTGGAGAATGGACTAGTTCTTGTGGTGTCAAGGATTTAAATGAAACATTTGAAAAGCACTGCCTTCTGCTTTTTACATCAGTATTGCAGAGGATTTACACATGGAGCTCATATAAGCGTTAACGAGTTATTGCTTAAACACCTTGTCCAGTGATGGGAGAAGAAGCCCTGAGAGAGTTGTGCATGTGTGTCAGTAATGCAGTTTACTTCCGCATCGAAGGAATGCAGGATTTGCCATGCCAAATTAAACTAGTGGCTCATCAGTCTGCTATCATCACTTTAGCAGTAGCCAGTGACTGATGTTTCAACAAAAGAAAAAAAGTCTTTCCAAACCTCTTAAAATTTAATGCCTTTGGATACCTCTGCAATGTAGACATAGTGAAAACAATCCATCCTGCATTTTGTGGTTTATAACCTGAAGTTGATGTTTGATTTCCTCGGAATCATTGGGTTTTTTTCTGTATTGTTTTCAGAAACAAGGATCTATGGAAAATAATTGGTTAGTTGTGACTTAAATCCATTGATGCTTTAGTTGGAAAAGCCGGGAAAATCAAATTGTGCTTGAACCTCACAGTAAATGTGATCTAATCCAGCATAACTGAAAACTGGTCTTGCCAGGACTGATTTGTTCCTTTCTGCAGTTATGGCAGCTTCACAGAGCTGTCGTGCTTAAACCCAGTTTTTAGGTAGCAGTCTGTTTTCTAATATGCTGGTTTTTTCTGAATTAATTACTGCCACTAAGTTAAAACTGCAATGTTTATAATCTTCTGTGATGTTATTGCATGCCTGTTTTCTTGCAGGGCCATACAAGAGAGAGGTATTATTACCTGTTGGGAGAGATAGATGCCGTTGCTTGTTTCAGAGTAGCTAACGCTTGTAAGACTCAGGCACTGATTATACAATGGAATTCCTGTCCTGTTAGCATTGATAATGAGAAAAAACTAACTTATTTTGCTGAGAATGTAGATTGGCTGTTACATGACTCTTTCAGAGTTTTCCTCCTCATTTGAAAATAGGCCTAATTCTCACTTTTAGGCCAAAGAACGATCTGACTGAGGAAGACTGGAGGTCTTCACCTTCCTGTGGTGAGGAGGTCACAGTTTGATTTCATGTGTGAGGAGTAGGTCTTGCTGCTCCTTTTGCTTGATGCATTTTGAGTTTTCTTCCTTCCTAGGTTAGACTATTCAGAAGTGATAATCTCAAGGTCTGGAAAACGCCTACTCTTTTCAGTTATTGCTTAAAGTTGGAACAAAACTTTTAAGAGAGTTTTGTTTCTTTTAAATACATCTAATGTAATTTTCAGGGAAGTTATTTAAGACAATTTCCTTAGTCATTCAGTCCATAAGTGACAGCAGGAACTGGTTGTCAGAACCTTGCTGTGAGAGTGGGAATGAAATACCAATTTTAGGATATGATGTAAATTATGTAAAATAATGTTTGCTTACTGCAAAAAGACTACATGAATCTTTTAATGTTTGTGATGATTCTGATGTTGATCTACTTTTCTAGATGATTATTGCTATTATAGATTTTCTTGTACATTTTTACTTGATAATATTTCACTGAAAATTTCTAATGGAGAAGAGATGCCACTTTTTGTTTGTAGGGTATTATATTTTTGATTTTGTTGAGGAGGGTTTTTTTATTTATACAAATTGGTTCTTTTCCTTTAAGAATCAGATGGCTATAATCAACCCTTATGTTTATGCTGGTTTGCTTGGCTCTGTGATTAAAAATTTAAGTCTTTTCCTCAGATACACCATTTTTTTGTGTATCATCTATTATGCTCCTGAGTTTTGCAATACGCAAATACATAGCTGCTGTCTATATAAATTATTCTTATTCAACAAACAGCTTAGTACAAAGTCCTCTTTCATCTCTTTCTTCTAGTTGCTGATATTTTTTTTATGAACGTGCTGGGTTTTGTTGCTAACAGTGACTAACCAGAAGTTATTTATCAGGGGGTACATAGAATAACAATAGCTTGCACTGAAATCTGCTTTTCATCCCAAGGATCCCTCAGAACTTCATAAAATTTGATAGTTCCTACACAACAGGAAGTACTTTGTTCTCTACATAAATAATTGCTATCTTAAGGATAGAATCAGGAGGATTCTATTCTGGAAAAAAAAATAGCTAGAGATGTAGAGTGTGTGTGTCAATTAAATGAAAATAACCCTTTGCAAGCAAAATTCAGTTCCCTGGCCAGGAATCTCATCAGAATGTGGTGGTCTGCTGAAATAGTCTTGACAGATCTGAGCACTCTTTTGAAATCCAAAGCCTATATATAATGGAGACATTTTTATCCTTAGGCGTTCCCTGGACAGTTATTCCCAATCCCACCTCTATTCAGCTTGGAAAATTGGATGATATGAGTATCTATGGGAAATTTTGCTAAAACGTGGTATATTGCTGGGGACAAATATTCTGTTAGTGAAAAATAAAAAATATGAAGACCTGGAAAAGTTGTGATTTCTTGTTGCACAATTCTCTGTATCCCTCCTGCAGGAAGTAGTATTACTATCATCATCACAATTTGCTTTCCTTATTGTTTCTATTATTTATGACTCATTATTTTAGTTAATACTTCATTCTTTATCATAGAGTAGCTGTTTCTTGGTCAGGCAGGTTAGGAATCTCTTGCCATGTCAGAACAAGAAAGGACCTCTACTTGTGCAAGAGGCTTGAAGTATACCATTGGTGTGAATCCCACAATATCAAAATGCTCATGAGATTCATGAAGTAATACTTGGCTTTGAACATATCATAAGGGTGTTCAACAGATTTCTTAGACCTTCTTTTAAAGATAAATCATTTGCAAAATCAGAAGGAAGAAGTCAGATACAGTATCATGATAATGCAGTGTAGTATGGAAGCCAAGCTATCGCAGCAAACTTCAGGGATTTTCAAGATTTATGAGATTTTCAAGATTTCAAGATCTGTGAGGAAAGACTGAAAGAACTAGGACTGTTTAGTCTGGAGAAGAGAAGGATGAGATAGGATCTTATTAATGTCTATAAATATCTAAGGGGTGGGCGTCAAGTGGAAGGAGCCAGTCTCTTTTCTGTGGTGCCCAATAATAGGACAAGGAATAACAGGTACAAGCTACAACATAGGAGGTTTCACCTCAACATGAGGAGAAACTTCTTTACTGTGAGGGTGACGGAGCAGTGGAACAATCTGCCTAGAGAAGTTTGCAGAGTCTCCTTCTCTGGAGACTTTCAAAACCTACCTGGATGCGTTCCTGTGTGGCCTGCCCTAGGTGATCCTGCTCTGGCAGGGGGTTTGGACTAGATGATCTCTAGAGGTCCCTTCCAACCCCTAACATTCTGTGATTCTATGATTTAAAAGGAACTGGAGTAGTTGGGTTCTTCATTAGTAAGGCTGTTCATTTTGTATACTGTATATGCACAGGAGTTTTTTGGAACATTTTACGTGGATGGTTTAATTCAGGTCCAAACTATTTTCTGATCTGTTATAGGTCTATAACTATAATAGGTTTGAAGTGTGCTGTTTGGTATATTTCTCCTCCTAAGGTGAAAGTCCTGGAGACCAGCCATTTGGTACTGGAGCTCTGAGACTTCTTTTTCTGCTCGAACAGATGGGGGCCTTTCTTACTCCATAGTTTGGTATGGTCCAGAGGCCACACTTCAGATAGGTAACTTGTTCAAGAAGTTTGAGCCTCGTTGTTCTGAGATGAGACACATTTGAAAAGGAGAATGTTTTCCCTTCCCTGTTACATGGTCCAAAATATATTATTGCAGATTGTCTTGCTAAAGTTGGATTAATATATGCAAAACTGGACTTGAAGTGTATTCAGGTGTCAATTTTTTAGCACTTTTCTATCCCGAGGGAAAATTATTATGGTCTTGGAGAGGTTTGTAGACAGCTTGAGCAACATCTCGGATTTGTAGATCAGTCAAATACACTGGTGATTCCTGCGTTTGAAGTTTCTTTGATGTTTCATAGAATCATTCAGGTTGGAAAAGACCTTTAGTGTTTTCTTGTAATTTTTCTCAGAACACTTGCAGAGTTGCTTTCTCTGAGGGTATTTTCTGTCCACTTCAGCTGAACTGAACTTGTTGAGCCCATTGCTGAGGCCTGTCTAACCATCTGCTGGAGGTGAAGCCTTTCACCTGTTTTTAGCTTCATCTACAGCGAAAAGCATAAGCACGTTAGATAGGTTTTCTCCTTAATTCCAAAGCAACTATTAAAATGTCAGTCTTCACCCTTGTCAGGTATAAAGAAGGGTAGTGAAAAGTTAAAAATGTTACCCAATTACTGTAGCCTCTGAAATGGGAAGTTCAATCTGCCGAATGCCATAAGGTTATACCTTTTCACAATCAATTCTTTGGAGACGTTATTAACTACAGAGTTAACAGTCTTGTAGGCATTATGTTTGGAAAGAAGTACATTACCAGGCTAAACATTAATCTGTCCATCAAAGAAGCTATTGCTGGGCAAAGAATCAGCTCTTATGCAAACTGAACACATTCATTTTTAGTTTGACAGTGATGAGATGTTCACCAGGCAGTACCTTTTTCTTCCAGCCACTGTTTCAGTTTTCTTCAATGATCTCTTTTAAAGCCAGTTTCCCCTGCTTTGGAAAGCCATACAAAGTGTATTATCTAGTGCAGTGATTATTCTAGCTAGTTTTTTATGCATAAGATTTTATTTGTTTGTTTTGGTTTTAATGCATAAAATAATTGCGTGCAGTGGTAGTGATGGTAACTGAAACCTTTCCAGAAAAGAGCAAAATATTTTTTTTCTCTAATTATGTGCATTTTTTCCATATCTGTAGGAAAAATAAAGTGTGAAAATATTTGATGTGTTCATAGAAGCAGTTTAAGCTATGGAAATATAAGTTTTGCTATTTATAATTACTGTGGTGCATCATAGTTTTAGAATAATTTAGTCTGTTGTCAGCTTAATGGTTGCTTAAGCTAGTACTTTTCTTCTCATGAGATGTGATAATTTTACTAATCGTTTTAGTAAGATACATTTCTGGGAATAAAATTCATGTAATGTCATGATCATTCATTGGAAATAATGTTGCATATAGTGAGAGTTAGCACCAAACATTTTAAACGACAGCTCTTTTTAAGTTAAACATCAATATCCAGGAGGAAAAAATATTATTAAAGATATTCTATCACACAAAAAATTATATGCAGATAATATGAATAATCACACTTGATAATTAGCCATTTTTTTCAGGTAACTACGTAATTTTCTTCCACATTTAAAAATATTTATTTTTCTTAGAGCAAGTCATAGCTTAATGTTTCTAAATACTGAAATAATCTGTTTATTCTGAGCTAAAAGTTTAAATAGTGATAATTCTATATTTCCACCATCATCCAAATAACATTATGTAACCCCCATCCTCCCAACTCTGTATTTCATGCATGTTTCCTGAAAAGCTGATTTATTCAGTTTAAAGTGTAGTTATATTACAAAGTATAACAAAGAAAATATTCATTCTGTTTTTTTGTTTTCTTGGTTTTTTATAGCTTTTTAGTCTGTTTTGGTGGCCTAAAGTTTCCTGTAGGTTTAAAAGTTGCTTCTGCTTTTTATATAGCTTTTTATATAGTTTGAAAATTGTTATAGAATCGCACTTGAAATGACCACTGGAATGTACGTGTGTATATTTATCCCTATAAAAACAGCAGCAGTAATGGATTCATAATATTTATATACACATTAACACTGATGTTTACTTGGAAACAGCATTTTACTAGTTTGTAAGAATACTCTAAATATCATCTTTTCACCACTACTCACATGTATTAACCCAATGAAGTCTGCTTCTGAACAAAGAGTAACGTTGAGTCTTTATTGATGTCACTTTCATGTATATAATGGCTCTAGTTTAAGCATTTAAGTATTAAAACACTTGAATTTGGTGGTAATAGAATTTGGTAATTTTTTTTTCCAAATTTTGCATGTGTGCCTTTAGATTATTTTTTAAAGGAGAGAGTGAAAATTTGGAATCATTTAGCTTTAGTTGTGAGTTCTCATCACCTTTCACAATTCTTAACATTGTGGAGGCATTTATTAAAGGATTCTAAGTTCCAAATTGCAGTCAAGTTTCAAATCTCATGATGTTGAGATGATCAGGAGAAGTGGTGACCTCCGTTAGTCCCTGTTGAACAGGTGCTTTTCAGTGACAGGACCTGAGACAGCAGGCACAGACAGAAACACAGGAGGATCCCTCTGAACATCAGGAAACACTTTTTCACTGTGAGCATGACTGAGCACTGGCACCGGTTGCCCAGGGATGTGGTAGAGTAGAAATATTGAAAAGCCTTTTGGCCAGGGTCCTGGGAAATTGATTGTAGGTGTCCCTGCTTGATCCAAGGGGAGATTGAACCAGATGAGAAGTCTCTTCCAACATCAGGTCTTCTGTGATTCTGTGATCTTGCTGTAGGCACAATTGGTGCATATTACTTTTCAGACCTCTGCATAGGAAGATGTGTGTAAAGTGAGACATAGTTAATTTTATTATCTATGTTGTGTCACTTTTATCAGTAGCATTGTAGTTTGACATGACATTTTATCAACTGTGATTATATATTATTCGAGACGCTCTCTGTCATTATTTAGTTTTTGGGTTTTTCTCTCCCTTTTATTGTTCAGGTAAATATCAGCTGTCTCCAACAGTGAACATGCCCCAAGATGACACTGTCATAATTGAAGATGACAGACTGTCAGTTCTCCCTCCTCATCTCTCTGACCAGTCGTCATCCAGTTCCCACGATGATGTTGGGTTTGGCACTGTTGATGCTGGTGGATGGGCTAAATCTTCAATTAATGAGTCAACAGACTGGTAAGAGCATGGTTTAGTGGAAGGAAAAAAGAAATGACTGCAGTTGGGTCTTTTCCTTTAGTTTAGTTTTTTACTACACTGATACTAATTGTCTCTTTTTTTTTTCCCATTATATTTAGATTTTACTGTTTCCAAACTGATAATTGTCCCTGCTTTAGGAGAGAAGTCTGAACAGATAATTTGTTAGCTTTCTACTTCTGGTTAGAGTTTTGTGCTCTGTCAAAGCACATTTGTGGAAATGTACTAATTGTTACTAAGACCAAATAAGTATATAGCTATGTTAATTTGGTGGTTTACTATTAACTTAGTTGCCAACCAGACTAACTTTTGTAAAAAAAATTTTGCAAAATTTGAAAAGTTTATGAAAGATGAAAGAATAATTCTAACTGGAAATAAGTATTTCTAAGTCTATGAAACAAAGATTTTATTTTTATATTTCAGAATATATGTAGGAGCCTTTAAATATCTCTGTATAATTTCTTGATTTTCCTAATAACGTACAGTAAAATCTGCTTAGAGGTCAAGGCAGCTCTTGGTTTTATCTTAGTGTTAATGCTTGTGCATTGTATGTGCATATCATTATATGATTTGTTGCTATCATACAAAGACTGTAATAGCTCTACATTTAAAAACATGGAAAGTAATACTTTCACATTTAAAACTATGGAAAGTAACTATATGCTTAATCTATACTAAAAATAATTCTGTAAATCTTAGGTTGACACTAATTATTTTTGTACATTTTAATATGAGAATCTTAATGAGAAATGCATTGAGCACCATTATTGACGAAATATTGGGTGTTGCTTAGTTAGTACTATTAATACAGATCTAAGATTTAATTTGCAAGTCCTGTAATTATCTATAGTAATAGCAAAATAAAAGCCCACCCCTGTACACTGCCACTTCTTGAAGCTAGATAATTACCACAAATGCTGTGAAGTGTATGAATTTTCTTATTTTTCTTCTCTCTTGAGCCTGTTATGAATGTGTCAGCAATATCTTGATAAAATAGCAATAGCACCTGCCAGCTGATATGCACCTGTCAACTTCTTCTTTGCTTTATATTAGTTTATTTCATCTTATGCCCAGGAATTGACTTCTGTATTTTAAGCACCGTTTTAATGATTCTATAAAAAGGTAACTTTTTTCATCCTCATTTGTGTTTTATTTTTAATGTTCCAGCTCTTCTCTTGGACAAGTCATACCTGTAATTTGGGCCCTCGAAAGTCCATCTGTCCTTTGTAAAAGCTTTTAGAGCTGAGAATCTGAAATTTTTAAATAGGCTGAAGGCTGTACATAATAGCTTACTGCTGAGGTATTTTTTTTTTGCCAAATATGAGCATAAAATAGAGCATAAAGTCAGAGCCCATTTGAAACCTGCAGATGCTTTTACATTTACTTCTGCAGTGTATCTTGCTATTCATACACTTCTTTGAAAATGAAAGTAACAGTAAATAAAATAGGGATTAGATATTGTGGAATTGATCATGCTCAAAGCCTTTAAACATTTGTATGAGAAATTGTAAAGGTCTTCAGATACAATTGCACTTGAAAGAGTAGATCAGTGCAGCACCTTACTATCTAATGTATTATCTTTGTAAAAAAGTAAATAGCAGTAGAATTAGATCGTTGCATTAATTTCCTGCTGCTAATGGATAAAGGAAGACTTGTAAAACGAAGGTGCATTGTATGATTTTGCTGGAAGGCACAAAGGGTAAAACTAAGAATATGGATGAAGGGTTATCCAAACAAGAATGGCAGCTGTTCTGAATCACAGAAGAAAATGTAAGCTTTTCCAGTCTCACAATATCTCCCTAATCCTTGATGAAAATGTTATGAAAACAAAGGGGCAATAAGACAGGATTAATAAGTGGAATTTTAATAACATTGAGGGTCAGAAGACGGTTACATTCTTTTAAGGATCAGCTGTCATTCCAGAAATCTTATTTGTTAAGTATGCTAGACTATAGTAAATTATGTTTGGCACTGCTTAATGACTTGCACTAAATTCACCTTCTGTCTTTAGTTAATGTAGTTGAAAAATATTAAAATGAGGCATTTTTAGGGACATTAGTTCCTCCTCTGTTCTCATTGGCTTTTTCAGTTGTGGATCTTCATGGGGGCTTCTGAATACATTTAGGCAACGTAGATGCATTCAGATTCCTGTGATCTACTTCATCCTCAATGACTAAAACATGCGTGTGGGTCATTAGTAATAGAAATAACCAGGACATGAAGACTGTGACTCTACATAGGGCTCAAATATCTGTATCCTAAAAAGGTATGAAATGTGATGTCAGAGAGCAAGCAATTTTTGGTGTTAATCAGCGCATTTAGTATGCAGGATACTCTGCAAATATGCAGTAACAATCCCCTCATAAGTGTGTGGAAGGTAGACGTGATAAGGGCAGATAAGGGGGGCAAAGAGAAAACCCCTAATGGCAGTGTCAGTGGAAACACTGGGATCCAGTCTCCATAACTCCCTGTTGCTCATGCTGTGTACAGACCTCACTGCTCTCTCCATGACCTGTGGTGCCTTTTTGAATGTTACTTAATTTCAGAGTTTTAGTCTGTTCTTAGGATTTCAAGTTGAACATATATGCGCGTGCTGTATTTGCATGATAATTACATTCAGCTTTATTAGAAACTTTATATATATGGATGAGAGCAAGCTCATATGAAAAAAAGCAACATACAGCCAAAAAAATAGTTTTAGGAATTCACTCTTTTTGATGAAAGTGCCACAGGATACATTTTGTTCGGCAAGATGAAACCGATCATAGTTAACTAACATGAGCTGTGTTAACAGATGTTGCTAGAGAAAATTCTCACTTAGTAAAACCACGTTTTTCTGGCCTTCAGAGACAGGGCTGACTAGCAGTGAGCCAGAAACTTCTGTGTGGCCTTGGGAAAGTCATTTATGATCTGACTATGAAAGGTGTTGAAACCCTGTAAGTTCAGTTGATTCACTCTGAGAACAGTTTCAGACTTAGGTGGGTTTTGTTCAGCTATGTGTTGCGCTGCTGTAAATGCTAGAAGAGTGTACTGGCCTTGTCTGTTTTATTTTTCTGTCATGTGGAGATAATTTTTTCCCTGTTTTGTGGGAGTGAATATGAGTACTAAATAGTTATTTTTGAGTTCAGGCTATGATTCATCAGAGCTTTTACGCATATGCTTCAAAACATTGCTAAATTGTGCAGACATCTCCGCAATAGTTGCAGTAATTAAATGTAAAACATTATGAGCCTGAGCCAGAAACATTAAAGTCAAAAGGCACTTGACATTGACTTTATTCATATAAGCTCTGATCCTGCTCTCACTTAAGTATTATATGCTTGTCACATGCACATATCTTATTATTTGTAAATCTGCCACTACTAGATTGAATTTCTTCTAGGCTGCCTGGTATATGTGGGTAGTGATTTTTATCCTTTGTAGTACTTGATGCTTTCGGACATTTTTCCTTACCTCTCTTCACTGTTGTGCCTAATACACAGGGTTTCTCAATCAAAGATGTTTCTATAAATTATAGTACGTGGCATACAATAACATGTACACGTCACAGAATTTAAAAGTCTAAGTTGATTTCTGCAGAAATTAACTATTTGCCTGTTTTTCACTAGGTATGAGGTGTGTGTTACACTTAGACAACTCAGTGACAAAGTATTTAGCTTTTTTTATCTTGAAATACAACAAAAATCAGGGGAGGGGAGGGGTTTTTGAGGAACTTTTTCCTGAAGAATAGATAACAATGGTATGATATACTAATTTTTTCAGTATTTTATGCTTTTGATTTCTTTTTGTGCAAGCTGAAGTCGTAATCTAAGTTCTTTGGGCTTGCCTTCAGGCTCTTATTAATACTGTTCCCTTTTGTAGGAGTCAGAAGATCTTTATGTGAATTTCCTTTCATGTCATTTATTAGCAATAAGAAATCTTGCCTTTTTTTTTTTTTTTTTTAAACATGCATTGTGGCCATGGTGATACATTGCAAGCCTAGGGTTTACCTTGCACACCAAATTTTGCCTTCATTCTTGCATTCATGATTCTGCCAACATTTGACCAACATTAAAATATTTATCTCCAGCCTGCTTCTGATGGAGCATGGTGAAACATCCATCAATATTCACTGGTGTCCTGATTCACTCAGCTGAGATCACGCAAGAAATCTGCAGAAGAGACCAAAACTCAGTCCGGTTCCCTCCATTTCTGATTTAGTGGTGGAACCATTGTGGCGAATGCGTGCTCAATAGGGAAGAAATGAGTAACGTTTGTCTGTTAGAGCCAGGTTAAAACCAGGAGATGTGATGAAAAATTTACAAGCAATTTCACATTTGGAGAGAAATTGTAATGTCAAGTCTTTAAATGAGGAAGTTTAAAGCTCTGTGGGCTTCAGGCAGGACAGATTCTATTTATGCTTTATTAAAACATTTTGTCATGAAGAAAAATCTGATAATTTGCTATCAGCAAAATATATTTGTTTCTCATGAAGAAAAAAACTGTCTTTTTCTCCCTCAAATTATTTCTGTGTTGGGACTGTACATTCTGATAGCACACGTGTAGTGTACCAGATATGTGTATCTTTCATTAAAGATCAGAAGTGAAATTCTTGATCCTTTTTAACTAGAATTGCTCAATGCAGCAAAACAAATCCATCATATATGTAACTGACTATTTGTAGTGGTTTATTTAAAAATGTGCACTTTATTGTTGGTAGAAGTCACGTGCTAAATAAATGCTTTTCTCTGCAGAGTGAAAGGTTGCGTGATCTTGATAAGTGTTCGCATGATTTTTTTCCCTTTCTACAGCACTCTTAGTCCAGATGTTGATCCAGTGCTTGCCTTCCAGCGAGAGGGTTTTGGACGCCAGAGCATGTCAGAAAAGCGTACAAAGCAATTTTCAGATGCCAGTCAGTTGGAGTTTGTTAAAACACGAAAATCCAAAAGCATGGATCTAGGTAGTGAGTGATATTTTTTCAATTGTTTTATTTGAACCTGATTTTCATGTTGTAAGTATATAGATTTTATAATTCCAAACACATTGTTTATGTGCAGTACTACTGCACGTAATGTCTACTGGTGGGAAGTAAAGAATTCTTAGCATGAATGGCCAAGTGGCCTGTGTATTGTTTGTACCGCTTGTAAATGTCCATACATTTCAATATCGTAGCTCTCTGGATATGTGGTTATACATAAACGTTAAAAGTATATATTAAAATGGAGGTGAAAAGTGCATTTACCAATCCTTATAGAATAACTGCATAAGATTGTACCGCACCATGGTTTTGGGTAGACAAGATTATTCTCATTTCTTGATTATAATGCAATTAGCCTTAAAGATCCTTCGTAGTCTCTAATTTTTTAGATGGATTTTGATTAAGGTATTAAAGATGCCAGTATTTTTTTGAAGAGTTCATTCAGAATTAGAAAATGGGACTAGTCTGACATGTTTGAGGCCCAAGTTTTAATATTTATATCAGAAGCCCTATGAAATAGCAGCAGCTAAGATAGACAATTGACTATAATAATTTTAACTGATGAAACAACTGAGAATAAGTAATTGCTCACAAGCCCGTCTATTTTTCTGCCATTGAATTTATATTCTGAAGTGCAGACTCTAGTAACCTTAAACAGTGAGTTTTCATCATTTAAACACAAAAAATTCCCTACTCAGAATAATAAAATATAATTGAATTCGCTCCTTTACAATAATTTTGAATATCTTAACTACAATCCCTAATTCACCAACTTGCTCAGGGGAAAATAAGGTTGGTGCTATTGACTCGTCTTGACTAGTTGTGATGTGCTAATGTGTAAATAACATATTGTACCTGCCTGTGATGTGAACATGACTGACATTGCATGAAGGTTACTAGTTTGCTGCCTTTTCTACCTAGAATGTTTGCTTACTGTTGCAGTTTATTTGCATGATGTATGACATTGCTAAGACCCCCTAACTTAAAAAAATAAATAAATATGCAAAACAGAAGGAATGTTGGATGCATGTGGGGCATGGACACTAACTGGGCTAACGGTTATACATTTACCTTTTAACAGTAGCTGACGAGACTAAGCTCAGTACAATGGATGACCAGAAAACAGGTAAGAATTGACAGTAAGGCTGTTGCTATAGAAACCTTGGTCAAAGCAGCTTACCACAATTACAGAACTGCCAGTCAAATTGCATGAAAACATGAATATTCCAGTACTTGCATGGCTGCTTTCTATTGTTGTGAATAATCAAGTCGTACAGAAAAAGAAAATTCTCTATAGAGATAAGTATCTAGGGTAGTATATTCAAGCAGGTCATACATGTGACTGGAGGTAGACACCTGTTTCTACACTTTGAACTCATAAATATTCAGAGTTGTTTGGATTTTTTGTCCTTTAAAAAAAAATCCTGGAAAAATCTCCTAGCCTCAAACTCTAACATACAGAGAAATGATGGGGAAGAGTCAAATGCTTGGCTATTACAGTGCTAACACAGTTCTTAGAAGTAATTATTTTAATTAGAAAACTGCTACCTTTGCCCTAAGTGGTCATCAGATACATGTTGTTAGTTGAGTTGGAGGATTATTTGTGCAAGTTGATTTCCCTTTGAAGCTGAAACCCGAGCTTCGTAACAGAACAAAAGAATATGTAAATAGAATCTTTTCCACATACCATAGATTGTAACGTTTCACACAATGATAATGAGAAATAGCTTTCAAAGCATATTTTTTAGTAGTAATTAAAATAATGCATCAACTGCAATTATAAACCGTTATGATTTATTAATATAAGTTAGCTTTTGACCTTTGGAATACTATTTTAATTAGGCTGGATCCAGAGGACACCATAACATTACTTAGCTCTAATTAAGAACAATTCACCTTTTTAACCTGAAAGTATTATTTATTTTAGTGTGATTTGGGGAGTAGGGCATTCCATACAGAATTCACGATTAATAATTCACAACTGCATCTCTGTTTAACCATACTTTACAACATGAGTAGGAATGCTGAAAAGCTGTAGATAATCAAGTGATAAAATTATAATTTTTATTTAAACAGCTAAAACTTGTAGCACTTAAAGTGTTGCGGAATACGGCCACAGACTTGCAGCTTTACAAATAGAGAATGAGTACACAAAATTAAAATGTATTACTGTTTTGAAGGATTAAAGCCATCAGACTGTGAATGCATGAATTTTGTTAGTGATTGTGGTAATAATCAGTGCTTAGGAACTGCCTTCACCCCTGAGCGTTATTCACGTAAAAAGGAGTTACAGATCAATCTCAAAATTCTTGCAAATTATTTTTCATTTTCTTATTACTCTGCCTATTTAAATAGGATGTGATTAGAATGGTATAAAACCTGTGTAGTTTAGTAAAATATGATGCTTAGGCTTTAAAAGTGCATAGTAATTTTGTGGATATCACTAGAGGGTGGTATTAATTGCGTGTAGCTTTCTCTATGTGTAACACCTGGATTAAATTCCAAAAAAGAGACAAGGCAGTCCACTTGGGTGAAAGAGTATGACTGTAACCATATGGACTAAGCAGTTAAATATTTTGTGCATAGCAAGCTCATTGGCTGGAAAAAAAGGAAAAAAAGACCTTTTACTGTATTTTTTTTTTATGTCTTTCATGCTTTTAACCAGGTTTTGTATATAAACACTGGATTTCTCCCATTACCAAAGATAAATGTGGCTGTTAAACCACTTACTGTAGTTTGGCTTAAAAATAGTCTGGTTCTAAGAAAAAAAAAAATTGCTTCTAATGTGTAGTGAACTATGTTTTAATGAACTCTAGAAGCCAGAAAACTTCAGCATATATTTGCTTTAGAAAAAATAAAACCAACCTCTATTACAGTCAATGTTGGACTTAATGGCATTGGATGAAAAGGAGAGTGTAGGACTCACTAGCCCTAGTTACCATAATAGATTTTTAATTATTTTTTTTTCCATAGTTCACTTGAAGTGACTAATCCTTGCAGTGTTTACGGTTCCTCATAGAGGTTAAAAGTATATGCAGTAGCAATTGAGCATGGCTCATTTGTTAAGTCCCAAGCATGCTATAGTTCTAGGTGGCTGTTTGTCCATGTACACATTACGAAAATGAAGACGAAAGAAAGAAAAAAATCAAAGAACATTTACTTAAATCGTCTATTTATTTATTTTTACACAGTGCATTTTAAATCCACTGTTTTATTAAATGGAATCCAAACTAAACTATTTTTGATGTGATTGCTTTGTCTATTTCTCCCCTGCTCTCCCCAGCCAAAATGTTACTTTTAATGTATATATTGAACTAGAAATAGAAGAATTTATCAAATGTGCAGCAACAGATGCTACTAAATAAATTGACTCACTGCTAATGAATATCTTTTAAGAAAGCGTTCAGAAAGTAACCTTTGTGCCTTTGCAAAACTGATTTCATCAAATTGAGGGAAGTTTCTGCCATCACGTGCTGGTAGTGTTTAACCTGAAGGTAAATAAAAATAATGTTTCAAAAAGAAACAAAATTGTTATTTTAAATGATTTAAAAGAAAGTGCTGATGAAAAATTTACTTTAGAGCCTTTAACACTGTCACTGAAGGAAAACTGAAGGAACCATCATCTATCCTTTGACACCATGCTTCTTGCATTTGCAGATTGTCCAAGTAGAATTGTGGCACTGTATAAATAGTTAACGTAAGAGAAGTGGAAGCGCAATGAGTTTTTAAAGAGTGTCCGCACAAAGCAAAACCAAAGGGCTTGGAGCAGGGAGCAACACGTGGGCTTCACATGATTTATGTGTATTAAAAGTCTGATTGGATCTGCACATGCTGTGGAGTTAAGGCGGTGGGGCTGCCTGTGCCGTGTGAGAGCAGACGCGCACAGCGCCAGCACAGTCCTGCATGAGCAGAGGGTGACTGCATGACCTGGAGGGCAAGGCTTGACCCTTGTCCTCAGAGGCTGGCCATCAGGGGATGTGGGCGTGGTGATGCATGTGTGGTGGGCAGGGGCTGTGCTTAGCGGCGTGGGAGCGAGTGGTGACGCACGTGTGGTGGGCAGGGGCTGTGCTTAGCGATGCGATGTGAGCGTGTTGCAAAGCCCTTGAGAGATGGATATGGGGTGCATGATGGGGAGTAGAGCCCTATGGCTGAGCTAAGCAGAGTGTGCGAAGAGACTGTGCACATGGTGGCAGTCATGGTAGAAGGGCTCCTGATCCCACCTCAAAGGATATTTGTTAAGAAAATTGCTGTGAAGGGAAATTTTGATAAACTTCAAATTTTTAAAATGATAAAAGAATCCCTTTCATCCCTCAGTCATATAAAGATGCTTTAGGTAGATGTGTCATTTTCTCTTTTTTTTTTTTTTCTTTCTACTTTAAATTCTGGTGTCAAAATAGAAGTAGAACTCGTTCTGAGCAGATAACATTTCTGATGATTACCACCAGTGCTGTAAAGGCTGGAAGAAAATGCTGACATTTTGTATTTAGAAAACAAGGTTTTGATGTAACTCATAAATTTTAAACAGAATCAATTTTAAAGAAAGTTGGCTGTTTCTCACTGGATTATGGGTAAACAACTCACTTTCTGGCTGGTGAATTCTAGTAATAAATTCTGAACCAGCTCAATTTACAGGGAGGCTTAACTATATGTTTTGAAAATAGTAGACTTGCTATGAAGTGGCTGTAGAAGGTAGTGAAGGTATAGAAATACACAGAGCTTTATGGTCACAGTGCTTAAATTGCTTGCAATAGGACATTTCCCTCTTAAATTCTGCAACCCATCCACATTTGTGTTCAGGGCTACCCAATTTCAAGAAATATTCCCATCATTTCTGTAATGCATTATTAGGTTTACAATACTCAAGGAACATTAGATCATATCCCATCTAACTTTTCTTTTGGGAAAGCACAGTTTTCACAAAGACCTGTATTGGGTGGCAGGAAATGTAATTTTTTTAAATGTCCTTTATGAACATAAATGGATGCATAAATGCCTTCTTTATATTTACTGTTTACAAAAAGAGCCACTCAGTAATTAGGGAAAGATATATGAGCATTTCATTTAGAAGGTTGCAAAGCAGAATCTGGAATAAGGAAGTTTACAGTAAGTCGCCATGTAAGGGGATACCCTTTCCTTTTGTATATGAAATTGAATCTGTCAAACAGCTGGTTTATTTATGGTTGTCCTATTTCCTCTTTTTTTCCTTCAAAGTGTTGAAGTCATTTTTCCTGTCTTTTAGACTGTTTTTCAACAATGTGCAATCTCAAAACGTAAACCCAGCAGCTTTTGGCATATGCTAGAAGGGGAGATGAAATAATTTGAGTTATTTTACTTGATAAAGAGAACGTTATATAGAAATACTTGACTTAGACTTAGCCCATGTTCAGAAGTTTGGTGAACCTAGGCTGCAGCTTGTTTGTACAGCTGGGAAGCCATTAAACTTCCTTTGTCCCAGCTGGCTGCTCTTCTTCACTCCAGCAGCTGTGCTGTGCCCCCCAACCATCCTCATGACCCTCGGCCCTCCAACATATATGGGCTAGGACTGAGAGGGTGTCTTCTTCCAGGAGATGTGAGTTCATCAAGATAATTTTTCTCATTTGTATAGGATGTATTTATTTCTGACCGAGGGTCCAAATAGCAGGACTCCAGATTGCTTGGGTAACCGAACTGCAGGAGTTGTGTAAATCTGTGAAAGAGGATTTTTCATTTGTTTCTATTTACAAGTTCATCTTATCAGTAGAGCTGCTAAAGGAGAATACTTCGACAGCTGCTGTTTGAATGTATTTGATCTGAGGGATTTCAGTTTAACATAATTGCTCAGATTTTTAATAGCTGAATAGAAAATGAAAGTGTTTGCTGCCTTTCTCCATCTCATACCAAGTTAACAAATGACATGGAGAAGATGTTGCTAGGCCGCAGCAGACCCAGCAACCCTCAACCCGCTTCCTCCTCACCCAATAAAGAGCAGTGAAAGAAGCTGGTTTTAGTACTATAGTAGCACTTTTCCTCAGTTTAAGGTAACTTCACATATTTTTGTCAAAGAATGGTTACAGATACTTTCTCTCTTTTCCCTCCTCATATCTAACAGAATAGACATTGACACCAGAGCTTTGTATTATTTTGAGATAAATACTTAAAAAAAAAAGAGATAATTTTCCTTTATTGTGTTCTGCACACCAGACCATACTTAAAAATGTGTTGTTCATTGGTTTGGTATTCCTGAGGGTTCTGTCCTTGGCTCTGTCTCTCAGTGTGGCTAGCTTTGAAACTTATCTTTCTGTGCCTCTGTCAGATAAGGATACTGATGTCAAGGGAGTAAGAACCCACCTCCTGGGACTGCTGTGGTGTCACAATATTCTGTTCTGCTCCTTTTCAGTAGAGGAAAAAGTGAGGTTTCCGTATTCTAGGTGAGGGCTCTGATCTCATAACTTCAGGAAATGTAGCTATGATGATGATGATGTCCCACCTTATCTTGCTCTCCAGCCCCAAATTCTGTGGCAAATCTCCCCAAGACTATACTGCACTTGAGAATAAAATGACTTCAAATAAATGCAATGATTTTTTTTTTCCCTTGAAAGATTTTTCCTAATTTTAACTATTATATGAGAACTAATTGTGCAGTTTTAGGCTGATTTGCACTGTGAGTAGATGTATCTAAAAGAGAGAGGCTAGGTATGTAGTCCACAAGCCTGAGAAGAAAAGTCTGAATGGGGAAAGACACTTGCAGAATACTGTCTGGTGCTTTCTTGCTACACTTCTGGAATATGCTGCTGCAGTAAGAGCTGCCCTCAGCCCCAGCTGTAGTGTTACCCAAACATCAACCTGGTGACTGCCAGGAATGTGTTTCTTTTCCAGCTGTATAACTAGTATTGCCCAACTAATTGGGTCCTTTCCACAGATATTTTTTTAAAACTTTACAAAATCCCAGCAAGTCATCTGATACTTCTCAGAAGTATTTCATTACAAAATTGTTAGCAATTTGATGGAAGTCTTTAAAACTCAATTAAAAGCAAAACTACATGTTCCTTGAAGCCAGAAGTCAGGCTACTTTGCAAGACTGTTAGTCTAGACATAACAGGACTCGTGCCCATAATTGGCTCTATGTTCATGAGTACAGATGAAATTTTCTGCTCAAAACAAAAACAATTAATAGTTTTATTTCATACTGATAAATACGAGTCTCTGCTGATTTTATGAGCTATGTTTTTAAAGCCCTGTGATTACTTTATCATTTAAATTGTTTAAAATAATCGTAATGGCTGTTTGTCTCTCTTTGCTGATTTGAAAAGCCAGCCCTTGCTAACGTTGTCAGTGTCATTGACTGTGACATGACATACTCATTCACTTCTGAGACCAACAAATCTGTAGAGAATTCCCTACAGATTATGGAGAGATGATGTGAATAATGTTAAGTGTGTCCCCAAAGACATTCAGGATGGATATGCATAATCAAGCATGCAATTCTCAATACTAATTCTAATTACCTTTCCCCTCCCCCCTTAAATCACTAAGGTTCCCCAACCAGAGATGTGGGGCCTTCATTAGGCCTGAAGAAATCCAGCTCATTAGAAAGTCTGCAGACAGCCGTTGCTGAGGTGACTCTGAACGGTGATATTCCCTTCCACCGCCCGCGCCCACGAATTATCCGAGGACGAGGCTGCAATGAAAGCTTCAGAGCTGCCATAGACAAATCGTATGATAAACCGGTAGCAGATGATGATGATGAAGGCATGGAAACTTGTAAGTAAGCTATTGCTGTACATAAAGAATGTTAAAAACTTAGGTTAAATCATTTAGAACTGATTAAAAATAGTGGAAGATAATTTTAGTTTTTTAAAATACTAGAACTACCTTCACCAGTATTTTTCAGACTTTTTCTCTTCATATGCATTAACAGATTGCAACATTCTGCAGCTTCCTTCCTTTCTGAAATAAGAAAATAAGATTATTAGGACTGTGTTTACTTAAATTAATATGAAAATTTTATGTAAGACAGCCACTTAATTTACTAATGTAAATTAGAAAAAAGTATGCAAGAAGATAAAAAAACAGTGAATTTGTTACAAAAATATGTACATCTAACTTTGAAAGAATACAATTGTAGTGTCTTGGAGCAAAAAAAAAATCTCTGTCCTTTAATTAGAGTAAGACTGGCAGATCTAATAAAATCTAAAGTTAATGATCAGCTATTACCTACCCTAATGGGCATTCATTTACATTTTCAGTTCTTTAACCCGAGGTATGACCCAACATGTGGAGAATGTCATTAACATAAAAGAATCACTTCAGAGTTAACCTTATCATTATTGAACTATGTAAGAATGGTCTGGTAAAATGACAACTCATGTTGAATGAAAATAGTATGAATGGTAAATTACCTCAATCAGAGGTTGTATTAAAATCATTGAATTTTTAACCTTCATGTTGTACTACTTTCAACTTGTCCCATATCAGCAGAACTTTTTTTTAATCAACCTGTAGCTAGTTAGAAGTTTATGAATGAAGATGATACTGGGAAGGTTGGAGTAATAAAATATTTAGTTTGATTGCTAACTAAAAAGACTTGAAAAGAGATTTTTTTCACTCTCCACTCTTTTTAATTTATTTTTTTTTGTCCCAGAAAGTCTGTTTCATAAGCGTCATTCCCTAGTATTGTTTTCTAAGCTACTTGTGTAATCACTCTTTTATATTTTTTTTCTCTAAAAGTGTTCTTAGGCTAAAAGAGAGGTCATTTTGGCAGTCACTTTTCTCAAAGGTAGTTACAGACAGAATTAATTCCGCTTCACTTTTCCAGCACCTACCAATTTCATGCAGCAGTGAGGCTAAATGCTGGTCTGGTGCTGCTGGCTGTCAATCTATTTCTGGCTAGTAGAAGAATAGGTATGAGAAACTGTGTAGTGATCCTGCTGGTTCTCCCAAACTGCAAGCCTATGGTCTTGTGGGACATAAGGCCATGTTTTTCTAAAAGTCTTTATTTGGTGTGAGCACACTGATAGGGGTATCCTGTTTTGAGGCATCGGATAACCAAGGCTTATCCAGAAGTTACAGGTGGTTTAATTTCATTTGATCAAAAATATAGAAAAACTGTTGTCGTGAAATACTTTCTAGATGAGTATGGCTTTATGAGATTACTGTCAGGTGCGTTGAGCTTGTTGATGCAATGCATGCAGAGTAGCAAGGAAGAATTTGGAGGCCTTTGTATCCTTTGCATGGCAGTCGTGGAAACCAAACAAAGCATTCTGGCTGAAATTGAAATGCCTTGGCCTGAGTCTTTGCCCTCATCTGTCTGTATGGATGAAGTCATCTAGCACTAGTGGACCAAGAGCCATCTCAGTGTCAGGGGAGAGCAAGAGTGAGGCTGTTCTCAAATCTCACACTGCAAAGAAGGGCTGAGCAAAGTGTGACCAAGAAATGCGCATTCTGTTGAGTTACTTTTGTTTTAATTACTTCCACATATTATAATAAAACATCTAAGAAGTGATCCAGAAATTTGCCATGCCAGGTTAATAGAAGCAGATGAGTGGCAAAGCAAATGTAGTAAGTTGGCTGGGCAGAATTCAGTCCTCAAAGTCGTCGTCTTACAGTGGCTATAGGAGCTTAAAAGTTGGCCCAGCTGTATGTTGCCTGTCTTTCTGAAAACATGTCTGTGTATGTGTTTAAACTGAAAGCACTACAGTCTGCTCCACTTTGTGTAAATTGCGTGTAGCCTTAGGTGCCAGAGAATTTACCAAATGCTGTCTTCAGCTGGACAAAGCCTGGGCACATACAAATATGTAGAAGTTAATTTGACAATCTAGTCCTAACGCAACTAATGCCTCACTGCTGCCATAATGACATTGCCTAAGTTTTTGTTGTGTTTTTTGGTTTTTTTTAAATTGTATTGAATTATTCCATAATGGTTTGAAATTAAAATGTGTCTTTCTCTCATTATAAACCCAGGCAAACATGTTGTTGGTCAATTTGCTGTTGCCCGTGAAGTTGGATTCATTTGTCTTACTTCCCTTTTCTCCTCCAACTTCTTCAATGCTAAGAGTGCTTCTTTTTTCCAGATATTGACACTCTGGAGTAGCAAATAATAGCACTGCAAAAAATCTCATTGAACAATTCTTAACATGTCATCACCCCATACACAAAAGCCATAAAAAGACAGGTAGCGTATGAGGCAAAGGGGCTTACTCTCTTCTGAATGTACTACTTGTCTTTGGAACAGCACACTGTGAAGTTTCTACATGTAGGATGAAAATCAGATTAGCAGTGACCAGTTATGGGGTAACATTTTAACAAGTATTTGAGAAAACGCATGTAAGTTTGTATGGCTCTAAAGAAGTGAAAAAAAATTGTGGAAAGGTGTGGGGTTTTTTCTTAATACTTGAAATAGCTGATTGGAAGTCAAATGTTTATCTTTAGTGTCTTGAATGAGAGCAAGGCATTTGGGTTGGGAGAAACCAACAAAGCTTTCTAATCTTTTGCTGAATCTTAATTGCTAGAATCTGGAGCTGTGTTAAATATCACAATAAGAGGCCTTGAAGCTTAGTGGCAAAATACCTTCACATTAAGTAGCTTTGATTCCTCATGTGCATCTTTTCCATTTTATGGCCTAATTAGGAGAATAGCTTCATAATACCTGTTTGTGTAGTTCTCCATAGTACAGTGTGGTTCATGAAATGACATTACTTTTTAGGTTTAATTGATGTTTAAAGTATACTCCAATTTAATTTTTTGTCTTCAACATTCTGAGTGGGGAGGCAGAAGGTTGCAGGAAAGGAAGAAAATAACAACACCAAAACAAATACATTCTGCATTTTGCAGTAACCTAATGTCATTACTGCAACTTAACAAAAAGTAGAAGCTTCATTTGTAGCCTGGGCTTGAATTTTAATTGAGCAGCATTTGCATTTGTTTTAAACACTAGTAATTAGGTGTATGTTAATTGCAGAATGACTGTGCTGCATGAAAGTGAAGCGAGTTTCTGCATGTTGACTCCCTTTAAGAAAACTGGAAATCTCTTTACTGCAGTAGAGACACGAGTGTTTACTCCCAGAGAAAAGGCATCCTAGTTCACAGGACTCAGTCTTAACCACAGAGCTAATTGCAAGCAAACTGTGTATGACAGACAAATATTTATTGCAGCACAACTGTGGAAAGGAAGCAATATTATCTCCATAGAATATGGAAAATAAATAATAAGAGGAAGCATTGTTATGACAAGTTGTTCAGCAACTCAGCATAGCACAGTACACTTAACACATATTTAGGATTAATTTAGTGTATTATTATATGAATATGAACAACCATAGGTCAAAACTGATTCATCTTGAAAATTCTAGCAATGAAGTACCAAGTAAACAGCTGACTTCAAAATTTGTCAGAAATGTGATGCTTTTTTTTTTTTTCTGTTTTGTTACTAATTATATTCATTTGCAAGTACAATCTTTTAAATGTCTAGTTGCTTTTAACTGGAACAGATTGTAGCTATAAATTAGCATGCAAAAAATTTGCATCTCTATTCAAAAAGTGATTTTCCACTACTCTTTTAATAATAACTAAATATCATCCCAGACACTGATTAAGAAACACTGTGACCAAAAAAAGTACAAGTACAGCTAGTACGGAGGCATGTATAGGACAGGCCTATTAATTTCCTAAAATTAAATTATTCAAACATGATTAAAACTGTGCCTACATTTGAGAAGCTGTATCATCTGCCTTAGCTCAGAGCATTCCTGAAGACAAGTTAACATGAAATGCCAAGACCTGTCCTTTTATGTTTTCTTTCTTTTTTTTTTTTTTTCTGCTTCTTTTGTACTTTAGAGTACTAGTTAAGATTCAGAAATAGTTATTAATGTTGATATTTATCTGGCATGGCGTGTTTTTTCTTGAAATATGTTCATATGATCTTCCAGGGTTGGAGAATATTTCTAGAAATCTTGGATATTCAGTGAAAAAGTACTGACACTATTGGACAGGTCTATGTATTGTAATATTAATAAATAAATAGTATGTTGCAGGAAAGTCTCTGAAAGACAGAAGAGACAGTATTGAATGGCTCTCAGTCAGTAATTTGTAGACTTCTCAGGTAGAATTATTTGTAATCTCAATGTGAATGATGACTAAGGAAAGCAAGTCTATATTCTACAGTAGTCTGTGTATGAGAAATTTAAAAAGAATTACATACTTCTATTGGCGGTAGAAGAGTCACTGAGATCTACAGAACAGTCACTGAGATCTAAAACCAATAATTTTATCAGGAATGATAATAAGTAGTAAATATATGCTAAACTGAAAAAAAAATACTTTTTTCCTTCTATAAGCCATGGACATTCCCAATTCTTATTGAGTACAAAAGTAGTTTCTTTTCCATAGACTGTGAATATATAAAGCAAAACTGTATTTTTTGACTTCTACTGCCAAAAGTTGTTTGGAACCTTTGTATTCATTCAAGATACAGGAGACGGTGCAAATTATGCATCAGTGATCCTAATTTCTGCTTTGTGCTGTTTCTTGGAAAATGTTGGAGGTGGTGTAACTCTACTCATAATGTGATGATATAAAACGTTAGAGCTTATGTAAGGTCAGAGCTTCACCAGTGTACTTTTTGGACTTGGCTTTAAGTTAAGTCAAAATGGTTGCAGGATTCAGATCCATGAGCTTTAAGTGTTTTATTTCTTTCTCACTAAGCTACTGGAGGAGTTTTCAGTTTTTGAATGGATTGTTTCTTTTGCTCATTTTTCTTTCAAACTTTCTGAAATACACATGCTCTGTTAAATAGGACCTTGGGTATAATTTAAGATTCTCAAGGTCTTAGATTAGAAACAGAGAAGGAACATGTTATCTGTCCTTAAAGGATTTTATTTGTTCTGCTGGATGGAGTCTCCCCACTTGAACCTCCCAGGCTGTCCCATCTCAACCAAGAATAAAACCAAGAGTAAAAATCATGATGCATGATGTGTTTTAAACTGCTCCAGGGAATGAAACATTGTGACAAATCCATTATGTTACTTGCAGCAGAAGAAAAAGTCTATTAAGGCTTGTATTGAGGTTGTCAACAGTCCTTAATGACTTTCGTATTTTTATGAAAGCGTTACTAAGAATTTACTGACAGGACAGGCTGCACTACTGTTGTTTCTTCTTACATTTCTAAAGCTCTTCTCAACTGTTTTAGATACTGAAACAAAGTGGGCCAATTAACGTCACTTTGCTAATCCTCTTTATTAGTCCATATATTATTCAGAATACCCACAAAGCACAAGTCTTTTTTTGCAAAGTGGTCTGCAAAGGTGAGTTCCTTGATTTTAGGAGTTTAACAGTAGGAATCAGTATGTCAGGAAACCCCCACATGAGCAGATACTGATTTGGAAAAAAAATGTATTATTTTGCAGTTATGCATATATTCTGCATCAGAATACATTACACAATATATCAAAATCCTGCCCCTTTTGTTTGTTCTTATCCCGTTGATGTTTTTTAATATGTGCTTTCAGTGGAGGAAGACACAGAGGAGAGCTCAAGATCTGGTAGAGAATCTGTGTCCACAGCAAGTGACCAACCATCCCACTCACTGGAGAGACAGATGAATGGGAGCCAAGATAAAGGCGACAGAAAAAAGGCTGGAAAGGAAAAGAAGAAAGATCGAGATAAAGAGAAGGATAAAATTAAGGCAAAGAAAGGAATGCTGAAAGGCTTAGGAGACATGTTCAGGTAGGTGCTTTGCAATCAAATGTAGAATGAATTATATTTTAAAAATCATCTTTTAGTTATTAATTTATATTGTAACTGTTTGTATTTTACTATACAAATATATACATGATTTATATAGGCCAGTGTCAATTTTTGAGCCTATGAGTGGTGTCATGAAAGAAGTGCAGCTCAGAATGGAAGAGAAGGAGCTGACTGGGAGGCTAAAGGAGCTGCAAAGGAAAAAGTGGTTTTAAGCAACAACAAACTGCTTGGACTTGAAAAGAGTCTTTGGTGATGTCCAAGTAGCGTACATATCCATATCCTTTGA